>OZ005743.1:40798668-41148624 GCA_963930735.1 Dioctria linearis | reverse complement strand
CCCTAGTGTAAATGGCGCACCTTGCGGTTATCCTTAACATATATCTGTGCCTATTTATATCAAGAAGGAGGCATCTCAATCAAAGCTGGACTCAGCCTGGAACAAGAGCTTCAAACTGATCCATCTTTGAATTTGTACTCGTGCCTGATATCACTCTGTGGTTCAACCATTGAAACATCCCATTATTCACACAGGCGGCCTCAAATCGGAAGAAAACATCGGAGCAGGCATGTTCGGTGAGGACCCTCATGTGGAAGTGGAAAACCATGGAAATGAAAATCACGCCACGGTTTTACAGGCGGAAATCAAGGTCATTCTTGAAACGGGAAACTGTCTTTCAACTCATATACTGAGTGCGAGAAGATTGATATCTGCTCGGATAGTCAAGCGGCCTTGACAAGACCTTTTAAAACATTTAAACTGGTACTGGTAAAGCCAGCTTGAATTTTCTTTCTGGGTGTAATTAGATACTCGTCCTATGTGTACCAGGTTGTTATGGTAGTAGATGATGAGCAATGGGCTTGGACGTGAAGTCCAGGCTGTCAGAATGAGCTGACAGATCTCTCGGTGACATCGTTGCTACAGGGCGGCAAGCTAGTTCGCCTCGACTATTGGCGGAGAGTTTGGTCGGGTTCCACAAAAACCTGTCACTGTCACGGCACCATTAACAAAAAATTTTCGTGCCTTCACAAAAACTAGCCACCATTTAGCCCTGAAGGGGCCCTTACACCAGTTACCTTACCTATGACGAAGGCGCAGATGACCTGCCTTTGATGCCGTGCCACAAGCACCCAATCGACACTGCGGACACATTGATGTGCAGTGTCCCCTGTAGATGACCTGACACTTTAGAGGAGGAGCGAACCTTTAGTCAACCATTATGAGAAGAGGCCTCCAGTAGAGTGAAGGAAAAAATAAAAGGGTTAGTTAATACATCTCCATTATGTTATAAAGAGATAATTTATTCAGATATTATCGAATCCTATCGTATGCTTTAAAGTTCTTGAAAATTTAAATTTGTATCCTAATACATGTGCTCATAGGTAGAATTTTCACAGCATTCGTTTTTTTTTGTTTTTTTTTTTTCATTTTGACAACTTATCTCAATGTACATGTATCAGTCTGTAGTCTATGCGAATACTACTACCTTAGGTCTTGCTGCCAAAGGAATTAATTCTCTATATACGGACCGATTGACATATCTGATCATAAAAATAAAATAGACAAAGGTCCTACTTAGTGTCAGCACCAACAAATATCTCTATATTTATGCCGTGGCGGCCTATCAAAAGGGTTGTGTTCCCTTCATATACCAATATAATGGTTAATGACATGACAATCTTTCTGATAAATACCTAAAGCTACTTTAAAGTGTAAGCGTGAGCACTGTACTAAAATCTATCAAAACTTAGAGTTCAATTCATGTGTGGTCCCATTAGAACTACTACTATTGCTTAGAGACAATATGTGATGAAAAAAAAGGAAAATATGTTACTAAAGTCCTCTGCAAATAAATTTATCAACAAAAAGAATAAACGTACTTACCACTGCATCTCCGAAGCTTCGTGTGACGTGACGAGTACCTGGCATATTTGGTAATAAAATTTGAGTTCAATCAAATAAAAGTACCTTCTGCAAACGACGTTCGAAACTAACACAAAAGCAAAAGTTAATATAATTATACACTACAAACTACTAATATATGATGATGTAATAGGAGAATTACTATCGTTAAGCCTAAACGATGATATAATCATACTATTACATTAGGTGATGGCTACTGAGCCTGATTTACGATTAGATTGTCGCTATTAAATCAAAACAGATTCTTGTGGCGTAGTACAATGACCCTGGCTAGGATCTATATTAATCGTTGAGAACTTCTTGTTGTACTGTGGTTTATTCCAAAGAATTATGCGGTAAGTGCATGGAAATGATGATACCTCGGAATTGGTTTATTTTCTGAATTTTGAGTTTACGTTGTAAGTTCTTGGTTACTGCTCTTCAGCATGACAATTATATTCTCGTCAATGACGAACTTTAAACTTTCAATTAAATATTTGCAAGCACGTTTTCAATCAACAGAAGGTCGGGAATGTTCCCGATTAAAAGGTTTCAGGACCTTGAATCTCGCTATATTAGAAATGTTTTTTTTCCTACAGCACCTGGTTTCGAATTATCCAACGAGGCGACAAATCCTTTTTGGGGATGTCGTCATACTTGCGGCAGAATTCCTCTTTATCTCTGACCAATGGAACTCAGGTCGGTGCACTTCTCCAGATAATTCCCCTTTATGCGGAAGAAAGAAAGAAATTTCAGTAGTTCCACTCATTAGGATTTAAAAAAAAAATTTCTTGAAAATTGACAAAAAACTATTGTAACTAGAAAATTGCGGAACATTCAGTGCTTCCTCAGCACTCCTCGAACACTCAGAACAGAATCCTCTCGACAGCAAGAAAAAATGTTACCCTCCTTTTTGTCCGCCAAAACTCTTCCTCTTCCTTTTCCGAATTTTTCGTCGGTATTCTGTCCCAGCCAAGGTTCATTCCAGCGGTCGTGCCAAGCGTGGCAGCACCTTCGCCGTGTGGACGAATGTCACCGCTGCTACTTCTGTCGCCATCTTACATGTAGCATGCTGCTGCATGCAGCACGCTACGACCATAACATGGTCCAAGCAATAGACGCGGGAAAGTTCGCTCGTCTTGGTGAAGTCTTGGAGACTTCCCGCATCATATTCAGTATTGCACCAAAACATCTCACTTCTAATACATATTTCGATTTGGCCCGATTGTAAACACAGTCGTCTTTAGTTAGATGAGTCCTCGGGTAGAACCGCAAAAGAATTGTGGAGGAAACCTAACTCAAAATAAATGGAAAAACTTAACTTCAAGACAACAGAAGCTAACCTTTGTGTCAATTCTTATGGAACACTCACTTCTCACGGAAAGGAGTCCTAAAACATAGTTTTCACAAGCGAAGTTATTGTCCCAAGTAACCTCGTTTTCAGTCCCTCACCTCCTTTTGACATACCCACTAGTTTACTTTCGCCAGTACGAAAACGAGTTCCACTCAGTTCAACTTTTTAGCGAAGTGGAACCTGAGAAATAGTTAAATTGAGTACGTTTTCGGCAACTGGTACTTTTTTTGATTTAAGTAGTCTTTAATAATATCAGCTGGTATGGAACTTGTGAAATATCAACACATTTGTGTTTTGGCTTTTATACAAAGGGAGTGCTTTATATTTTTCATTAAGAAGTTTCGTAAATTTAAAAGAGAATTATATAAGCAAAAATATTATTCCTCAGCAATCCATATGCCAGGAAGTACTCACACATTCTTTTTTCTTAGAATTTTCTTCTCTGAAATTGCTCATAATTACATTGCTGCACAATTTATGACCTTTGAAATATTTAATTTTTCACTTGAAACCATTTTCTCTAAAAAAAAATAATTTTCACATTACACAAGTTCCACACCAGATGATATTATAAATGACTACATACATACATTTGACCATTTCTCAGGTTCCACTTCGCTAAAAAGTTGAAGTGAGTGGAACTCGTTTTCGTACTGGCGGAAGTAAACTAGTGGGTATACTAAGAAGAGGTGAGGGACTGAAAAAGAGGTTACTTAGGACAGTAGCTTCGCTTGTGAAAACTATGCTTAAGCGGTGACTCACTTTCTCTGTCACTGTCCGGCCCTCTGTGGTTAACTCACACCTCCTAGATAAACTGCATGAAGCAGGTAGGGAGAGTTGCAGGCCAATCTTAAATTTTGTGAAAGATTCCGACTTTAATTTATGAGTAATAGATCATAGATCTGGAGGGTGAGCAATGGGCCTTGACATATGTTCTAGAGAATCCTTAGGCTTCCCAACCTCTTTTCAATCCATCCATCTATTCACAAAATAAAAGTTCAATCATGAATCCAAAGATTTCCTATTTTGGGAAATGAGAAAAATTTATGTGGAAGACGTAAATTGAGGGTAAATAATTAAAATTTTAACTGAAGTTTCCACTAAATTCATACGATGAAATCCACTTTTTTAAATATTTAAATGGCTTTTTGTTTTTAAGCACCGGAAAATCGAAGTAATATTTTTGCCCTAATTTTAGTTGTCTTAAAAGAGAAAGATTTCCTCTTGTTTTCCGGTTTGACATTGCCATGAATTTCCACCTCTAAATATTTTTCAAATCAAGATTGATCTGAATTTGAGTTTAATTACAGGATAAAAGATGTCACGGCTGATTTATTCGCTTTATTTATATATAAACTTTCTTTTTTATAAAGATAACCGATAGCTATGGGTATCTTAACCTAAGCTTCTTGTAAATAATGAGGGTAATTATGACAACCATCGCTGTCCAAGTAAAAGAAATGAAGAGAAATTATTTTCAATTCTTTCATGAAATTTAAAATATAAAAATTTCTCAATCTTTTCATAAAACTTCTTCAGCTCCTTCCTTCTAGTGCTCCCGATCTGTCTAGCTGTCTGTCTGACAGTTAAATCTTTAAGTTGACTTCATCTAAAGATATTTATCGGAAACAATTAAGAAACTGTTAACAACCAACCGCACTGAATTTCCTGCTTTTCTATTGAAGTGAAATTTTCCAGGTAAAATCTGTAGCAAACGTATTGGGTAATTAAGCGCCTTAAGAACTTCCGCCACATTGTTTCTGCTTAACTGATTTCAAAAGGCCTTATATACCCAGGACATTTTCTGCATGAAGAAATCCTGGAAGTCAGAATTTTAAACTGAAAATAAACAAATTGAAAGCTCCCATAATTATGTTTTCTGCTCTGAAGGGAGGTTACACTGCTGCTGCTGCTGCTTGATGTACTTCCGCGGTAAAACGGCAAAAATTTTAATTACATTTAATACCGCTCTTTTATTACTAGCGCTTGCTCTTGGATAGCCTCGAGTAATTAGCTGGTAGTATAGCCTATGGGGATTTTTTTTTTGTAGTAATAATAAGGAGTCGTCTTTAATCAATCACTGATTCTGTATGGGTTTGAAAAAAAAACATTGTCGTTAATTAGTGTCTTTAATTTTTTATGTAGCAGTTTTGTTATAGTTAAATGTATATGTAGGTCTGGAGGTAGCTAACTTATTTTTTTACCTATCCATTATCTATAAGGATGGCAGTTGGATGGAGTTATGCGAATATGAGAGGAGGATGCAAAAACCTTTGTTCTTCTTTATACATTTTCACGGCTTTAGTTGGAAAGAAAAAAGGACGAGTGAATGTGGAAATAATCCTTTCAGACTAGGCAGAATTCAGTTTCATTCGTCATTCAGATTAATCCATAGACGACTTTATACCTAGCTAGCAAGCGCTTTACTCATATATAGTAGTCAGACCAAGCTTCATCACTCTACGAGAATGAAACGAGACCGACCGACGACCTGACTTTAGGCTGGATAGATTGGATAGAGTTCCTTGCAGCTGGGCAGCCACTTGAACAAATTTCTCTGGCTGCAGCTTATAGAGAAATCACTTTTAGGGATAACAACTTTGAGCTATTAGAAAACTTTCTATATTTAGGCTTGGCTATGTGTTCTAGGATTATTTTAGGCGGATATTTCAATTGAAAATCCTGCCACCCAAGAGAATACCCACGTGCGTATAATATGGAAGTTGAAGCCAATAATGAAAAACTTCAGACCTTGGAGAAAAGAGAATTATGCCTAGAGCATAGTGAGCCCCATAAATAGAAGGAGAAATGACATCCAATGACACTAAAGTCTTGATTTACAAGCAGCTTATCCGTTCAATAATCAACTACTGCTTCCCTATCTGGCACACTATTTTGCCAACACATATGTATAAGCCATATTAGCGTCCTCGAAAGGAAGATTCAGAAATTACAAAGTGATCTTCAAAAACATACCCAAATATCTTTAAGTGCCGTTATCTCAGAAATGGTTAGGATTCCCTCCACCCACGCCTATACATTTTTTTTTGTCTAAGCATGACTTAACCATAGCCTTCGCATGCCACACCACATATGGGACACCCTGTACCTATTAAACGCTCAGACAGTGCCAACAGTCTGAACATAATAACGGAAAGTTATTCCATAAACGTTCTATTCGAACAAGATAGGAACCTTCCAGGCAGGACTTATGAAATATGTTGAAATAATTCTCGTGAGTATCATAGTTTGTTCGACCTAAGTAGAGAATATAAGAAAAATAAATCTCGCTTTTTCAAATACGTAGCCAAATAGCATCATAGAAAGTGCAAAATGACAGGCGAAATAAGTTCAAATCTTCACAATACCAATACAAATCGAATAGAGTCATTGAATGCCAGTGCAACTCTTCTGACACAAAAGCTATTCAACTTGGAAAACATATTGCTACCATAGGTGAATAGGGGCAAGATTAAAACTTTTATTATTCTCAAACGAATTTCAACAGACAGCAAACCCGATGAAATTCATAGACATCGAAGTCCTGCATAAACATAAAAGCAAAGGTCCCAGTGTTGAATCTTAAGGCATCCCACGAAGTAAATTGAATGCAGAATTGTTATTAATGTTGATTCGTTGGCTGTAATCTGACAGGAAATCCCATAACATCGTAATGATTGAGCTATTTCTACATATAAAGACGTTATCCCAGTTGCCATACACCATCGCGCCACCTTATATTGCACAATTATGTAATAACTATCTACTGAAATTAATTTTTCCCTGAACATATCGATATAACTTCACCCTTATATTTTTTGTTCCCAAATTCATCCATAGGGTAAGAACTGAGTTTCATAAGAAACAAACTAAATATTTTTCCAGATGATTTACAATGTATTTATAGCGCTAACATCTGCAAGCTTATATAGTCAAGATTTATCATATTATGGAACTTCCTGCATGCCACCTTTAGTTCTCGGTTGATGTTTTTAAATCTAAATATTATGGCGCATTTCCCTACTGCATACTGATATAATCTTCACTTGTCATTGTAATCCCATGAGCAACAAGTTGCATACAAAGTCAAGGTGAGAGACTATAATTTACAATATTTCTACAGACACATAAGCACACACATACCCACAGATATTATAATACATAAACTACATCCATTAAAAGCACATTACTTCTCGTATACATATACAATATGTAAAGCTAGCCCTAGATGAGACCACCACTGGTGGTAAACACTAAAGTGATAAGCGAAATGGAGGCCATCTATGTACGTGATATGAAATTCTTCACTAGCTGCGCTAGCTAGCACACAAAATGCTATGAACCAAATGAATTATGCATGCAACAAGACTAAGTCTGCAGAATTGCAAAAATGCGCTATCCAACAATCCCTCAAAAAGACTATGCACCTTTGTTATAATATGTACAAGCAGTCTCTCGTATAATAGGTATATGGTATACCAAATGAAGGAATATAATTCAAAACCCCCGAAAATAATTCCCATGAGACGTAATCCGTCAATGTAAATGATGTAGCGCTCCGCATACTCATACGTCAAAATTTCAGCGCAATGCTGGTGTTCATCCATTATAGTAATGTCCAAGTTCAATTTAAATCAGTTAAGAGTCCCCCCAATTTCAAGAGACACACGAATATGTACAAACTATGAATTCGTGCTGGACTGTAAACTGGACATTGACTAAAGCAATCAGTTGAAATCTTGCCACGAAATTTGATTGCAAACGAACGGGTACTGCGCGAGCACGATCCTTTTTGTCCTATAAATCACGCAACCTGTGTGCTTTTATGTCAACGGAAAATTAATTAATTGATTTTATTATGATTTTACTATTTTTTTCGGCCTGCAAATAATTTTTTTTCAACAAAAAACAATTTACAAATATTTTAAATTGCGATGAGTACTTTTGTTCGGCAGTTTTTCAATAAGCATCCGCTAATTTCAAATTGCCTCATATATGGATCCTTGTATGCGTCTGCAGAACTATCTCAGCAAATTTTCACTAAAAAGATTGAGGTAAGATTTGTGTTATAAAATAAAGTTTGTCGATATTTTTGGATTGTTGCGAGTGTCAATTAAAATTCGTTTTTCCACAGGCAACACCAAAACAGCCACTAGATTTACCATCGCTAGGTCGGTTTGCATTTTTTGGAACATTTCTGTGCCCACCAGCATTACATGGATGGTTAGTGATTTTTTATTGTTGTCTAATTTCTGCATTCCTGTGATAGTCAAAGTAATTCTAAAATTGGTTCATTTAAAATTAGTGCGAGTCTAATTTCATCGCATAGTGTAAATATTAGAAATATTTTTAATGTCGCTTAACCTCGAATTGATTTCGACTTGAAAGATCATTTAAAGAGGTCTATCCTAAAACGCTACATAAATATTAAAAAAAAAACCTAATAGCGGCTTAAATCTATGTAAATGTGTGATATTTGATGTGATATGGATGTCGGATGTGTCAACTGTGACGATCAATCGGAGTCTCGCAGTACAGTATGAGCAGATCTGCGGGATTATCAGCCGCAGTCCCCTGGAGTTTTCGTGAATGCATTCAGTGATAATATCGGATGGGTAAGCTGTGATTGGCTTCCTCAGTCACAGTGATATTCGCAAGCGTTCAGCAGCCCTACCTCACAGATAGCTTTGTGTCTGTAGTGGTGCTGGATTATTAGACTAGATGCTATGGATTCAGTCAACTCAACCTGCTTGGTTAATTTAGGTGGTTCCGTTTAGCTAACTGTGGATAGTCTCAGGCGGAAATAATTTATAAATATAGAACTCTTGTATAGGACGGAAGTAAAGATTCAAGCTGTGTTCAGTTCAGATTGTCCCAATGATAACCTGACCATATGGTTTGTTCTTCACGGCAATACCATCCACGAGAAACAATGTATTCCTTATGCGCTCGCACCAGATCGTCCCACTGAAGGCGGCCAGAATGTCTCATTGATGTCAGCCGAGAATAGGCAATAGTACTGAATCAAGATGTCGCTGGTATGTTTTATACCTATATTTCCATTGATCATGCTTTCTAGCAGAAGTGTTACTGTTTTCTTGCAGTGCTACACGAAAATCGTTCCATTGACGTGCACTGCTAGAATCAAATAAATCAAAATAACCCTGGTGTTCACTCGAAAAGTCCGCGGTGTTACACTGAAAAACGCACTCATCGATATCAGAAATATCACTGCTGAAAGTCATGGGACGCGTTCACTGCCACTTGATAGCATAGTCGTTGTCGTACTGTAGTTTAGTCAAATCGACTACGATCGACTATCCTCCTGAGCGTAGTCGAATGTAGTCGACTATTTGGTACAATCAAAGTGCGGAGAGAACGATAGTCGTAGTCAAGCGTGGTCGTTTACAGTCAAAATTTGGCGGAGTGAACGCTCGGTAGTGATTCGTAGTCGACAAAAGTCACTATTTTGGTGGCAGTGAATGCGCCAATGGAGCATCATATATCCAACTTCAACTATTCCTCCACCAAATTCATCTGCATTCACGCCAAAATCTTTCAAATTATAACTTTCATCATTTTCACGTTATTCGTGCTGTTGTTTTTTCCAGAAAATTGCAATCTAACAAATTAAACGGATATGAGCTACTATTACATTTGCATCGCGTTAAAAGTTGTTCCATTGAACTCGTTTTTCATTGATTGAAGTGCACTTTTCTGGAAAGATCAATGGAAATCGGTATTAGGCCAAGATGTCCCAATAACAACCGGCCTAATGGTCTTGCTCTCAAAATAGAATTGGTGCAACCAAGACGACTATAACGTCAATCACTCTGAACGCCTGTAGTTTCACCTGGTGTAGGATAGTATATACATATATGTCGCCAAATGATCCTGTAAATCCAGTTTATCTGAGGCTCTGAAAGGCCCACGAATATGAACCTGAAACAATTCCTACCCAAGTAGCTAAAGTCTTTCTACGTCCGGTAAAGTATTCCTAGACTAGAATTTCAGATTTAAAATTGCTATGTTTATAGCGTAGTTGATTGAGAGTTCGGAAATGTACGACTCGGCACAGACGTTTCGCCACAAATGTCAATCTAAGTTGTACTACATTATAACAAATCCTTAATACTCCCTGGATAAAATTGGGCGTTCAGAACAAAACGTATAATAATCATAACATATTTAACCTTTTCCTGAAAGTTTTTCGAAAATGAATATGTTGCGTCTTGGACTTGATCTCCTCATGGTGTTAAGGTTGTTAAGAAATCGTGAGACTATGTGCACACTCTCTCGTTGGTCCAAATCATATAGAATAGAGCGAGCGTAAATTCACCAAAACACTGAAACTTCAACCTTTTATCATCCAACGCATCAAAAACTGCCTAAATATGTAGGTGTATACTGATACTACGAAATCAACCCAAACATACGATCCTCAGTCTACTTCTACGTTGGCGCGGGATTCTGGCACACTGCTGCTCGCAATCTATAGTACCAATTGTTAATAGAATTGATGTTATCCGCAGTGATCAAATTTATTTTAAATATAGAAAAGTATTTGCACAGCAACCAAAAAAGTGGTAAAAACTTTTGCGCATGTGCTACCCAAAATTTTGTAAATTTTTTTGTATTACAATCTCTTTGTCCCAGTAAAGCCACCTCGTAATAGTATGCTGCAATGCTACTACTGGACTAGATGTTACTACATATAATTTCAATTATCCATTGGGCACACTATTATCAGCAGGAAATTCTGTGTACATAGTAGACTGCAAATTCAAATCAAGAATCTCATCCCTGATCTCCACATTGAATGTGAGTACTCTTGTAGTGCAATAAGATTTAAAAAAGTTGTCTACTAGAAAACTAGTACCTATGGCCACAATATTGTCTTTAAGCTGTTGCCAAAAAATATGGGCTACAATCACAACTGACTACACTAATCCTAAATTAAAATCCCAACCAGGATGAAGTAGAGGGACGATCTGTCTAGAAATCTGAACACAACGACGCATACTATTCATTGACGATTTCAAGACAAAATACAATGTAGGAGCAACTGAGCTATTTAAGGTATCTAAATCTTATCGTTTGTTTGATTGCATTATCATATTTTAAGTGGAGCTGATATCAATCCTAAAGACTTGTCTGATAAAAATATTTCAATATTTATCGATAGTCAAACTTGATTTGACTCTGTTACTATGTATATCCTCTAAACTATGTATGAGACAATTGGCATGATAATGATATGTTCCCTCTATAATCTGTACCAGTGTACAATGTCTCTTTGTGTTCCAGACTTCCGTTCCAAAAATGGAAAATTTTAGCTAGGAGCTCTTCCACGCATCCAAAGCAAACTTCAGATGCAACAAGGAAAAAATCTAGAATTGGTCTCAGGCCAATTCTGTCGATACTACAAATGAAGGCCCATACGTAATTTCGTATGGTTACCCATCTGTGCCAGTTTTATTGTGAGAGGCTCTATGATATTTCATACGATTTTATATTCTGAAGAATTTTTCTGTAAAATTAATACATCTAGGAGTAATCGTTTTCACAGTATACCTAAAACCCCCAATTGTCGTATGGCAGTACCAAGAAAAGGTTACCCGATTTAGTCCATTTTTATACCTTAGATGGAATCTAAAGGGTATACTAAGTTTGTCATTCTGTTTGTAACGCACAGAGATAATGATGGTAGAGCAAAATGGATTAGACACCCACGCATAATATTATTTAAAGTTATTTTGATTTTTGCATGTCCGTATGTCCGTCCATCTGTCTGTCTGCCTGTCCATGCGAACGATAACTCGAGAGCTCGTGAACTTATGTACAGGGCTGAAATTTTTCACACGGACTTTTAAAAAAAAAGTAAAATTAAGTTCGAAAATGAGACAAATAGAGGAACTCCTTCGTAGGGTTGCCATATGAAAATTTTGTTTTTCACTATATATTTGGACACTGCCTGAGAACGCGTAGAGAGCTGGAATTTGGTGCATCGTGTTTTCATATCAATAGTAAAAAAGTGGGTTAAATTAAGCAACCCATTCTTGGTGTTGCTGTATAAAAATTTAGGATTTTTACGCATACTATGAAAACGATCAGTCTTACTTTAGGAACAGAATGAACGTAGCTACCACGCAGGCAAATGTCACGCAGGAGTAAGTTATAATGCAATGCCAAGAAGTGAGCGCAATGAACGTAGGCATCGCAGCCACCACGCGAAAGTCGGTCGACTTTCAACTTTAACGCAATTATCCTGCGTTGACATTTCACAGCTGATTAATATTTTGTTTGTTTTAAAATTCTGTATGCTGAACATCATAAGATTCAAAGAAAATTTAATTATGGTGGTGAAAAGTTTTAAAAATAATAATATTGTGGTCCCAATTTATTATTAATACAGTGAACAAAATTCATTTAAATTTCATCTTGACGCAGTCATAAATGGCCATTGTGCTCACCATGTTTGGGGGCTACGATTTTGACACTTCATCACCGCATTGTGCGTGGTGGCTGCGATGCATTCTGTTCCAAGCATTAGGCGGTTAAATGTACTGAAAACTTCTTCAGAATGCGAAATCCTACGAAATTGGTTATAACCATTTTTACTGTCCGACGAACCGTTTTAGATATATTTGCAGACAACCACATCAAAAAACTTGCACAGAGAGCTGACATTTTAGCTTTTTTACTTGTTGAATTTATATTTACTATTTTTATGAAAACGGCGTATACAAAATTTCAGATCTCTACGTCGACGAAGCGGTTGTAAGGTAGTTTCCAAATATATAGTGAAAGACAATATTTTGGTATAGCAACCCTACGATTTGTCGCGTTTTCGGACTTAAATCGAAACTTTTCCTAAAAAGCTCATGTACAAAATTTCAGCTCACTCCAGTTACCGTGAAGACAACTAGACGGATATGCAAAAATCAAAATAACTTTTTATATGTATATGCGTGACTATCCAGTCCATTTTACTTTATTAGAATTGTTTCTTTGCGTCACAAGGACAGGACACAACATGCTATCGAACCAGGGAGCACTAAATTCTTTGTTACTTCATTGAAGACAGTAATCTTGTTTACTGTAATAGGTCTGTTCGATAAAAACACCGGGTAAACCTAGAGCGCCCTAGTGAACTTGTTTTTTGAAAAACCGGCTTCCCCGAACTTACGCTAAAAATTACTTGGGATAAGAGTTTGACATTTGTCACTTGAGAACTGTCACTTGAAATTTGTTTTTGATTGCGGCATATAAAAATGCTTCTTAAGCAAGAATAAGCAAAAATTAGAAGAAAAGACATACCAAAATAACTAGAGAACATTTTATAAATAATTTTTCAAAATTAATTATACTCAGAAGAACTGTCAGAGAAATGTCAGATTATACTAGGGTTACCCTAACTTCAAATAACTTGTTCAATGTGCGCGTTCAATGCAACCGAAATAGTGACTTTTTGTCGACTATGAGTCACTACTGAGCGTTCACTCCGCCAATTTTGACAGTAAACGACTATGCTTGACTACGACTATCGTTCACTCCGCACTTTGAATGTACCAAATAGTCGACTACATTCGACTACGCTCAGGAGGATAATCGATCGTAGTCGGTTTGACAGAACTACACTACGGCAACGACTACGCTACCGAAGTGGCAGTGAACGCGCCCAATGAGTGCACAAAACCCTGGGTAAATAGCCGCCAGATTATTACAGGAAAATTTATACTAGTGCTTTACATGTCAAGACAATGTCTCAGGCCGTTTACTCCCGATGAATTTGCTGTAATATCGGCCGGAAGATTGATGGCTCTTTCTAAGCAGCTCTAAAAGAAGATTGAAATGTGTATCACTACATAATAGGTCACTCCAAGGTGACCCCAAGAAAGCATCCAACCAGCTTAAGGACGTGGTAACAAAAGAAAAATCTTTGTTAGCGGTTGGTATCCCTCCAATTTTGAGCTATTTTTTTTATTTTTCATTGTTTTTGCATATTTTAATTTAGAGTTGGGTACTATTTACTTTTTTCAAGATCCCTTTTAAAAAATCACTTCTAGGCAAAATATCCTGATAATAAATTTCTCGTTTTTCTCTAAGCACGTGCGATTCCACTTTGGATTTAAAGTTTGGGCACTTGAATTATAGGCCAAGCAATGGGTAGGTTCTGACATACAAAAGGTCAAGGAAAGTTATAATTTGGTAGATTTGTACAGTTCGGTGTGTGCGACCATGAAGGACCGCCGCTCGCGCTGCCATGTTGGAAAAATGGTACCGAAAACCAGTTTTTCGAGAATATCTTTTCTCCAGCGCCACATAAGTTAAAAATAGCTATATTACAAAAATTATAGAGAATGAAATTTCCTGCAACTTTTATAGGGAACATTTTTCAATCAGATGATGAATAGTTCACGAGTTATAGCGGGGTCCAGCACAGCAAATTTCTACAAATGGAGAAATCGATACAGTTTTTCTTGAAATTTCAGTAAATACCGAGTAGTGACTATTGTCGCTTTTGCGTTCAGAGCAGCCAAAAAGTAACTTTTTCCCTCAAAGTAGTCACTTTCGTGTTTGATTAGCTAGCCATACACAATAGGATTTGCGTGCGAGCAATCCTTTGCATTCCCGGTTTCCACATGATTACCCGTATGTGTGTGGATGACATGACACGCCACGATTACCCGCGTGCAATCATGTGTAAGGTATCGACAGTTTTCCTCTCCTCTTCAAGCACACGCATAAGATTTTACCCGCGCGCAATCTTGTCAGTTGTAGTTGATTACTTGAAGTAGGTCGTGCTATTTAGATTACGATATGTCAGATATACGGTGCATTTCCAATGATGTTTTGGTTAATTTTATTGATATATATAGAAAATATCCAGCCTTATAGAAAGTGAAGGCTAATGAATACAAGAATCGAAATCTCAAAAATAGAGGGTACTTGAGTTTTACAAGCAGTATGATTGTAAAGCTAACCGTGAAAGTATAAAAAAAAAATTTCGGCAGCTGAAAATAACATGAACGTTCTTGTATAAAATAAACTAGAATTAATAAAATAAAAGCCTTTAGGTATTCTTCATTGATAGCTTCGAAAATCGCACGACATGTTTCTGGAACAATCTTTCCCAACGCCAACAAAAAAGAACTAGCAATTATTTATGCTCTCATGTATATAACGAGTGAAACAATGAATAAAAAAAGAAGAGACGTTTGTGGCAAAAGAAGTGGTTACAATTAAGACACCGATTTAGTGATATTCGACTCTTAAGAGAACTACAGGACAGTAGTCCTCATTACTTGTACAATTATTTGAGAATGGACCACTTATTCGAAAACAGGATACAGTGTTATGAGGCAAGGTATTCCAGCACAAGAGTGACTTAAAGCAACACTTAAATTTTTGGCAACAGGCAGAACTTATGAGTGTCTCAAATTCTCTACAGCAATTTCACCACAGGCGTTGGGAAAGATTGTTCCAGAAATATGTCGTGCGATTTTCAAAGCTATCGACGAAGAATACCTAAAGGCTTTTATTTTATTAATTCTCGTTTATTTTATACAAGAACGTTCATGTTATTTTCAGCTGCCGAAATTTTTTTTTTATACTTTCACGGTTAGCTTTAGAATCATACTGCTTGTAAAACTCAAGTAATTCATCATACCCTCTATTTTTGAGATTTCGAATCTTGTACTCATTACCATAAAGTAATAAAGGCTAAAGAGATGACAAGATTAACTTTGCTTTGCGAACCAATATTTGAAAGCACAATCTGAAAGTTTGGATGCAATCGTCAAA
Source organism: Dioctria linearis (assembly GCA_963930735.1). NCBI lineage: Eukaryota > Metazoa > Arthropoda > Insecta > Diptera > Asilidae > Dioctria > Dioctria linearis. The sequence continues at coordinate 41,132,900 of OZ005743.1, read as the reverse complement.
ACTTTTCTTGCAGAGCTCGCATCTTGTGTATTGAATTTTGAGCCCACTGTACCAGCAGGCATCACATCAAGTCAAGGCATGCATGATGTACTGAATGGAGTTGTTCTGCCCAATGAGAACACTCAAAAGAAAATATCAATAAGGATGTGGACTGTAAATAATAACGCCGGGGAATATTTTATAGTCAGTGGTTTATTGAACGCACGTAAAACTTAAGTACAAAATTACAACTATAACTAAAATTAACCGAATTCAATTTCACGACGCTTAAGAACTAAACTTCAATAGATTTAAAAAAAAAGGTCACTTATTCACTACACAATAATAATTTTATTCTCAGTATAACACTGTCAAAGTTGATACAACTTTGACCAATGGCAATTATATATGTATGTATGTATAAATATATTACTCAATATGAATCAAAAAATGTACTCACCAGTATAAAACTATGGAATCGACTTTATGGCGTTGGTAATTAAATAATTAGTGATTATCTTGTTCTAGTCGTTCCCCGGAACAAGATACTTTACTTCAGTCGAGACCCAAAGCAAAGTTGTATTAGTAGTGTTTATTCTAGTCGGTACCCAGAATAAAGATCTTTATCTCAGTCGAGACCCAAGATAAAGGTTTGAGGTTAGTGAATGTTATTCTAGTCGCTACCCGGAATAACTATCTTTATATCAGTCGAGACCCAAGATAAAGGTTTGAGTTAGTCTGTGTTATTCTAGTCGCTACCCAGAATAAATATCTTTATCTCAGTCGGTACCCAAGATAAAGTTGTTGAGTTAGTAAGATTTATTCCAGTCGAGCCCCAGAATAAATATCTTTATCTCAGTCGCTACCCAAGATAAAGTTATTAGGTTAGTAAATTTTATTCCAGTCGAGACCCAGAATAAATATCTTTATCTCAGTCGGTACCCAAGATAAAGTTATTAAGTTAATAAGATTTATTCCAGTCGAGACCCAGAATAAATATCTTTATCTCAGTCGCTACCCAAGATAAAGTTGTTATTAGTAAGATTTATTCCAGTCGAGACCCAGAATAAATATCTTTATCTCAGTCGCTACCCAAGATAAAGTTATTAGGTTAGTGATTTTTATTCCAGTCGAGACCCAGAATAAATATCTTTATCTCAGTCGGTACCCAAGATAAAGTTGTTATTAGTAAAATTTATTCCAGTCGAGACCCAGAATAAATATCTTTATCTCAGTCGGTACCCAAGATAAAGTTATTATGTTAGTAAATTTTATTCCAGTCGAGACCCAGAATAAATATCTTTATCTCAGTTGGTACCCAAGATAAAGTTATTATGTTAGTAAATTTTATTCCAGTCGAGACCCAGAATAAATATCTTTATCTCAGTCGTTACCCAAGATAAAGTTAATTTGTTAATAATTTTATTTAATTACACTCGCCAAGTCGAATTTCAAAACGGTGTACAATCTATGAGAGCTGGATACTAAAAGAAAAGATTCAAATTGGCCTGCGACTTATATTGCCTCTGAATTGCGCACGGCTCCAACAAATTATTTTACATTGCGCATAGTAACCAAAGTACGTTGACCTTTGCAGCTGTGCGTAGGTAGCAACAGAAAAGTCCGTTGACCTTAGCAGTTGTGCGTAGGTCAGAAGAGTACATTGACCCTAGCAGCTGTACAAAGCAACTGGAATTTTGTGCACTTTTTGTTGCCGTTCCTAATTTTGCCTATCTAAAGCTATTAAGATTATAATTATACAATAAGATACCTATTACAATATTGCTAAGTTGTTATTTTAAAGATTCATTTAAATGTACAGATGACTTAATCTAATTCCATTAATTCGCGTACTATTAGCGAAGACAAGTTACTTTTCTCTTATTGGATTGTGTCCCGGATTTGTTTATGTGGAATGTAGCCATGAGGTGTTGATTGTTATCTCCACTAAAAACTGCCTTATCGATATGCATACATCGTATACATCGTTTCGTTCCCAACCTATTTTCAATGATTAGAAAAACTTGGAATTAGAAACTTTTAAACTATTTTACTTCCAGGTGGCTATTTAATGTTGGTTTGAACATACTGCCCCCTGTTGAAAGGTTGAATTTTAATAGAGAAAATTCAATCTTTCAAGTATTTATTATTATAAATTAATGTACTTAAAATATAAATTAGTTTTAGAATGAAGAGGCGAAGCATACATTTGGTGACTCCTCCTCTTTTTTTTTTTATTTACCTAAGTAATTATACCTTGTTATTACCTTCCTAAATGTTTCGGCGATCAGAATCGGAAAAGTACATGGTGTCTGTTGCTATTGATTGGTTAGCTGAGTCAGAGCAGCGCATTACCTTGTTTGATGTATGTCTCATTGGCGATCACTTTGTGTTGGAAGGGCTTTAATTGTTATGTAATGAACCAGGCTCTCGTTGGCAGCATAGCCGAGCTGCGCTGAGCGCTGATCCGGTATCACGTCCCAGGTCCAAGGTTCGAGTGTGGCGAAATAACCTAATTTTTTCTTTTTAAAAACAATTTTTTTTTTGTCTGAAAAAAATATCTTTGTTATAAAGAAACAATAGCAAAACCTGGACTTTGCATAATGTGATTATGCCCCCTTCTACTAGATGAAAACGGTTTTGAAATTTGTAATGCAGAAATTGCAGCATTATGTGATCTTTACATGGGAAAAGTTCTGTGACTTGAGACAGATTTGGGTTTTTTTTTTTACAATTATATGCCGGGTGATAATCTAGAAGAAATTATAGCAAAACCTGAAGTTCGCATAATTGTTATTATGGCCTTTGTGTAATTTTGAAACAGATTTTGTTTTAATTATTGACATGGGCGTATGATTATACGCATGTGTGTGTGTACATGTTTATATACAGCTTATGAAATTAATCTAGAGTATAGATATTATATATTTTTGTTATCTTTTATATGATATTGTCTTTGGGGTTCCTTTTTTTTTTTGTTTTTTAATGCGAAGAGATATTTGAAATTCGGGTGGAAAAAATATTTCAATCTTGTATGCTGTTATAGGAATACTTGAGCGTATGTGATTTATTTTCCATATGATGCTCATGAAAGCGAAGATAATATAGAAAATAATGCATTGAGTAAGCGCAGAGATCGAACTTCCGAAATTTCTACACATGCTTGACCCCAGTTGAACGTTAGGAAGATAATAAAAAATAGATTCCAGATTTAGATTAATCATTTTAAGTTATGATTCGTATACGTCCATATACAAGTAGCTTTACTTTTATGCGTGTCCCGTCCCGAGCAGTGAAACGTTGTTTCTTTTTTTTTGGACCGCTTGAATTTTTCATATGAGACAGTGATTTCCTCGAATGTGTTCGGTTGTTCACTGTCTGCAATAAGTAGCTGGAAGTCGTTAACCGAACGTTCTGCGTGAAGAACATTTGTATCTTTTAAAATGCATTCCTTCAACTTCAATGCAGGTTGAAACTGCTGAAGGCTTGATGTCGTCAGTGGTATTCGTTGAGCCTCAGACGACGTGGATTTTTGTCGCTCTGCTGTAGATACAGGTATAGCTCGCTACGACTGGGTAGCTGATTTTGCAAAATATGATGCCCTGAAGCTGGGCTTGCTGCTTGCTCATCTATAGGAGATGTTGATGCCTGCTGCATTGGAGCTAGAATTGCTGCTTGCTTTCTTGAAGCTAGTTTCATGTGTCCTAAGGCATGATATACTTTAATGCAACCTTTATAGTCTTTGTAAAGATTGGCATTTTTAGGAGATTTCCTTTTGAGGTTATAAAACCTGCGTAAGTCCATATATCGAGAATCACCTAGTACTGGGTTTTCTTCGATGAATGGTAATCGTACATATCGGCCAGCTGCAATACGACGATGAGTGTTTTGATAAGATCGTTTACACTCTTGTTCGGATTTTGAGAGTTTACTCACTTGAGAAGTTATTTCCTCAGGTTGCGAAAGCTTTCTCAGGATTTTATCTATTGACCCTTCTTGGTCAGCTTGCGCATTAATTGCTAAAGATGAAACTTTAGAAATACGCTCGCGATAGATTTCCGAAGAGAATCCATCCTAGGTTGCTATTTTGAGCAGTAGGGGTTCCTGGAGGACCTTTTCTTAATCCTTCCAATAGAATTTCCCCGTATACATCTGCTCCCAGCAGAATATCAATTTTTCCCGGCTTGTGGAAAAATTGGTCAGCAAACTTTAAATCCTTTATATGATCCCATTCTTGTATTTGAATGTTAGTCGGAGGCAGGAACTCAGTGATCTTGTTCACGATTAGTGCTGTCACTGACGTTGTCTTATTTGATTTAGATTGCGGACATACTTTGAAGCATGTTTGTCGTTTAATCTTTGTAGCTTTGCTATTTGCCAAGCCTGTGATTTAGGTGTCAACGCGAGTGGCAGATAGGTGCAGTTTGCGTGTTGTTGCTGCTGTAATAAAAGATACTTGAGACCCTGAGTCGATTAGAGCCCGCATAGTATGCATTGTTCCCTCGGTTGAGGAAATGTGAAGCAATGCTGTGGCAAGCAGTGCTTGAGTACCGCGCTGTGGGCGATTTGTGTAGAATGTTCGTAAAGAACTATCTGGTATGACCTCAGATGTAGAGGTAGAATTGTGTGGCTGTGCTTGTTTGATAGAATTATTGCTTTGCTTAGTTGAACAGTGAGTACTTTGATTGGATGTACTACTATTCTTGTGAAGCAAAGAATGGTGTGTTCTACCGCACTGCCGACACGTAAATTTGCTTGGGCAAGATTTCGTGTTATGGTGCCTTGATAGGCAGTTTACACATAGATGGTTAGATGTAACGATCTTAAGCCTTTTGTCAATGTCACATTTGATAAATTGTGGATATTTAAACAATCTATGTGGCTCTTTGCATATTGCGCATTTGTCTGTAGATGATGAGAAATGTGTTGATACCTTTTTAATGAAGTGAACTGACTTTGAATCTAAAATTGCTTCCAGAGTTCGGAATCTGGTCTCTAGGAAGGTTTTTAGAGAATCAAACGTAGGCAAACCTTCTTCGTTATTTATCTCCTGTTCCCACAAGCGATGGGTTTCTGTTGGTAGGCATTGCACCAACTTGTATATGAGAATTGGGTCCCATTGCTTCGTGGAAACTCCTAAAGCTTCAAGCTCGAAAATGCATTCTGATGATCTGTCTAATAAGGATCGTATCGCCTTAGCAGATTCATTTGTTATTTTATATAGATGGCACAGAGTTTTCAGCTGAGCATTCACTAATACTCGCTTGTTGTCGTATCTATCCTTTAACGTTTTCCATGCATTTTCGTAACTTGCGCCTGTTACTGGAAACTGTCGCCGCAAATGTTCAGCCTCGCCAGTAACACTTGTTTTAAGAAAATGTAATTTTTGTACTGGAGGTAAAGAAGGATTTATATGAACTAGGGAATTAAACAAATCGTGAAATGATCTCCATGAATCATAAGAACCAGATAATGTTGGAAGTGTAATTCTGGGCAACTTCAAAAAAGACGAAGATTGCTGATCAGTTCTAGTTTCTGCAGCAATTTTTTGTTCTGCTTTTGGCTCAAAAGCATCTAATGCATCCCTGAGAATACCTCGGAATGTATAGTACTTATTTTCCATCTCTGCAAATTGATCATGTACGAAATACTCGTACTTCTCAAGTTCACTGTCATCCAATGCCTGCGTAGCTTGGATAATTGTATAATGAGTAGACTTGTAATCTGACCAGATTTCGCTTAAAGCGATTAAGCGCTCAGAAACAAGCCCTTTTGTTCGTCTCTCTACTACAGTATTGTTTTAGTTCTTGAGAGATTTTTCGATGATTTTTGCGGAGGTGGCTTGGTTAGCCAAACATTTTTGAAGTGTACTCATGTTTAGACGTGTGAAATTATAAACCACTAGACTTTAATTCTGGCTACGAAGGACCATAAAATGTTCTGCCCAATGAGAACACTCAAAAGAAAATATCAATAAGGATGTGGACTGTAAATGATAACGCCGGGGAATATTTTATAGTCAGTGGTTTATAGAACGCACGTAAAACTTAAGTACACAATTACAACTATAACTAATATTAACCGAATTCAATTTCACGACGCTTAAGAACTAAACTTCAATAGATTTAAAAAAAAGGTCACTTATTCACTACACAATAATAATTTTATTCTCAGTATAACACTGTCAAAGTTGATACAACTTTGACCAATGGCAATTATATATGTATGTATGTATAAATATATTACTCAATATGAATCAAAAAATGTACTCACCAGTATAAAACTATGGAATCGACTTTATGGCGTTGGTAATTAAATAATTAGTGATTATCTTGTTCTAGTCGTTCCCGGAACAAGATACTTTACTTCAGTCGAGACCCAAAGCAAAGTTGTATTAGTAGTGTTTATTCTAGTCGGTACCCAGAATAAAGATCTTTATCTCAGTCGAGACCCAAGATAAAGGTTTGAGGTTAGTGAATGTTATTCTAGTCGCTACCCGGAATAACTATCTTTATCTCAGTCGAGACCCAAGATAAAGGTTTGAGTTAGTCTGTGTTATTCTAGTCGCTACCCAGAATAACTATCTTTATCTCAGTCGATACCCAAGATAAAGGTATTAAGTTAGTAGACTTTATTCCAGTCGAGACCCAGAATAAATATCTTTATCTCAGTCGGTACCCAAGATAAAGTTGTTGAGTTAGTAAGATTTATTCCAGTCGAGACCCAGAATAAATATCTTTATCTCAGTCGCTACCCAAGATAAAGTTATTAGGTTAGTAAATTTTATTCCAGTCGAGACCCAGAATAAATATCTTTATCTCAGTCGGTACCCAAGATAAAGTTATTAAGTTAATAAGATTTATTCCAGTCGAGACCCAGAATAAATATCTTTATCTCAGTCGGTACCCAAGATAAAGTTATTATGTTAGTAAATTTTATTCCAGTCGAGACCCAGAATAAATATCTTTATCTCAGTCGGTACCCAAGATAAAGTTATTATGTTAGTAAATTTTATTCCAGTCGAGACCCAGAATAAATATCTTTATCTCAGTCGTTACCCAAGATAAAGTTAATTTGTTAATAATTTTATTTAATTACACTCGCCAAGTCGAATTCCAAAACGATGCACAATCTATGAGAGCTGGATACTAAAAGAGAAAGATTCAAATTGGCCTGCGACTTATATTGCCTCTGAATTGCGCACGGCTCCAACAAATTATTTTACATTGCCCATAGTAACCAAAGTACGTTGACCTTTGCAGCTGTGCGTAGGTAGCAACAGAAAAGTCCGTTGACCTTAGCAGCTGTGCGTAGGTCAGAAGAGTACATTGACCCTAGCAGCTGTACAAAGCAACTGGAATTTTGTGCATTTTTTGTTGCCGTTCCTAATTTTGCCTATCTAAAGCTATTAAGATTATAATTATACAATAAGATACCTATTACAATATTGCTAAGTTGTTATTTTAAAGATTCATTTAAATGTACAGATGACTTAATCTAATTCCATTAATTCGCGCACTATTAGCGAAGACAAGTTACTTTTCTCTTATTGGATTGTGTCCCGGATTTGTTTATGTGGAATGTAGCCATGAGGTGTTGATTGTTATCTCCACTAAAAACTGCCTTATCGATATGCATACATCGTATACATCGTTTCGTTCCCAACCTATTTTCAATGATTAGAAAAACTTGGAATTAGAAACTTTTAAACTATTTTACTTCCAGGTGGCTATTTAATGTTGGTTTGAACAGGAGTAAATGCAACACTACCAAAGTTTACCATGGTAGATATATTAATACGCATTTGAATGTGTTAATTTTGGAAGCTCTTTTGATACAAAATATCATTGCTTCACGCGGAAGGAAAATTTTGCGATGACATACAACTGATATGGAGGTATTAGCTGCGTTTTTTCTTCTGTACTGGTTCATTGGAAATTTAAATTAATTTCATTCTATAAAACGTCTGTAGGTACCCATGATTTTTTTTATGGGGGAAAATTATCAAATGCAATGCTGGTAGAGCCAAATGCATTGGACACCCACGCATATGTATTATTAATTATTTAGATTTTTGCATATCCGCGTGCTGTCCGTCCTTCACCATAATAACTAGAGAACACATTCATGGTTCGTTTCAAATTACATAATTTTGCATATAATTATTGAGAAAGCAGTCAGCTGAGGACTTTTTGATGTACTGGAAAAGTTTTCAGAATATAAAACCCTATGAAATTTCAAAGCGCTCAACTTCTCCTAATATTTTGAGCCAAGTCATTAGGCTGTGAAATATAACGTCGAATTATTAAAAAAATAATAATTTGTTGACTATGTTACAGTCAAACCATTTACGGATGTGTCTACTTTTTTACACATTATACTAGCTACTTATTGCAGGCATGCTGTTATGGCACTTCGAATTGCAAAGGGTTTATTTTTTTATACAAAAACATCGCTTTAAAACACAACTTTTTTGCAAGCGCAGCTGGCGAGCCTTTGACCTATTACTGAAGAGCTGCCACTGATATTCTCTTGACATTTGGCGCGCCTTGTATTTTACATTCTGATGACGGAAGAGAGTTTGCAAATCCTTTGTAATTCGAAGTGTCATAAATACATGCTTTGTTGCAATAAGTAGTTTGTACTATGTGCAAAAGAGTAATAAAAATATGTTTACATCATTATAACTAAAGAGTTTTACTAAATATTAAAGTTTAGCAGTGACGATTTCAATCGTAGGGCGAACGTAGTAAGAACAGCCAGTCAGTTATATATTTAACTAAAAATTGTGCGAGAATTCAGCCAGTACTAGAATTAACTAAATATTACTAATACTAGTAGTATCAATTGAATTCCGCTTGTAAGCGGAGTTGCGTATAAGTAAAAGCGTATTTCATCTTTGATAACAGGCGAAAATATTTTAATTTTAGATCATATCCAAAACTATTTCATTGCAATAAAGTAAACAGTTTTGGATATTATCTAAAATCAAAATATTTTTATTTTTCAATTAGGCATACCTATTCAGTAATTCCTGTTCGAAGGAAACTTTAAAATTGCAATTGTACGCGATTCGGTGTAAAATTACACAAATTAGGGGTTTCGAATGCATTTCCAATCGGGGTATATAAAATACTTCTGAAGAAGTTCGAAATATTCACCGTGCAGAGTAATAATTATACCAAGCCGGAGCTTGGGATAATTATATTTATGAGTAATAATAATTACACCCTTTTAAAGGGACAAATGTACACCGAAAATGTACGGACCTCATTGAACACCGTTTCGGTGTTCGTGGAACTCCGAATTTTTTACTGTGTGTATATTGGAGCGTGCTGAGCCTTTTTTCCATTGTATTATAAACATATATGATAATTAATTAATGAGCTATTGGGGCACCAAGTCCAATTCTCATTCTAATGCGCTTATTATGTTTGCATGGGACATGATTTGGTGTCATGTTTCGTAAGGAAAGTTGTGGATTGCTCTCCATTCTTTTAAAGTCTAAATATTTTTATAAGAAATCAAACTCTTAAAGTAACCAAACGTTCAAAGCGGATGCATATAGATCATCTGTCCAGTCTCAGATTAAAACCCTCAGTCATAGTAATTGTGAATGAGACAAGAGGGGTTATTTCTGTTCTTATAAGGCATGAAGATCTCAATATTCCCATCATGCTCAGTTGTAGCAAAGTATGTGATAAGTGATTAGTGCATATATAGGAGAGAGAGAGTCCCAAACAGCATTTATATATATATATATATAGATAATATCTTTACCCGTGGAGTTATATCGCAGTAATAATAGTTTGCATTATTTTATATTTTCCTTTCTAGTTATTTTTAGAAAAAAATTCAGCAATTCAAATCCATTGTAGATACTCTAATAATTTAATCGTTCAACAATATGAATTCTTTGACATTCAAATTATAATCTACAAACTGTTTAAAATAAGATTTCGCACATTCTTTCCGTGCATCCTTCAAATGTTAAACAGTGGTGAAGGAATAACATTTACTTATGAGGAAACTGCCGAACAAAACGATTTACATAATTAACAAAAATGCAAGAATGCACATTTGGCATAAAACAATTCCAATCAATTGAACTGAAATCGTTTCTCAACAAATCAATCACACTAAACGTGACCGATAATAAAAGAAATGCATTCTAAGCAGAACATGTAATCACCCAAAAGCATGTCAGACTTAAGCTATTACGTTAACCGTGTGGTGTCTGATTCCTATGTAAAGTTATAACGTCATATTTGCCGATATTGAGTACCAAATTACTGCTCTTGCACAAATTATAAAATCTTTGAAGGTCATCCTGTACACTTAACATCGTCAGCATAAATCAAGACCTTACAGTACCTCACAACAGAGACAATGTCATCAATAGACATAATAAAGAACAACGAGCCCAAGTGACTCCCTTGAGGTACGCCAGACGAAGCCCTTAAGACTCTAGAGATGGAATGACGGAATAAGATTTGGTATGTTCTGTTATCTACATAACTAAGACTCCGTCCATTTCAGACATGTTGGGGGAAACCCATACTTTTCCATTTTTAAGAGTATCACGGAGTGAGATAACTTGTCGAAGGCTTTACTAAAGTCTGTATAATTACAATCTGTCTGAAAGCCTTTTGCCAACCCGCCAATGGTATCCGAGACAAATTTCAACAAGTTAGTGGCTCTAGACCTACCCGAAATAAACCCATGTTGGTTTGAAGAGAGCAAATTCTTACAGGAAGTTGATAGTTCACAGTAAAAGATAGATTCGAATAATTTGGGCATGCAGCTCCTTTTCGTATTTTTATTACTATTCCAGTCAATGCTCATTTAACACTTCAACGTTTCCTCGGCGATATCTTTTCTTATTTTCTACACTAGATGATTCCAAAGCAATTCATCCGCAATAAGAAGATTATAATCTTCCGCGAAAAAAATTTCCAGGGAAGAAAATGTGCGAATCATAAGAATTAGAATAAGAAAAGCATTTTTTAAGGAGCCTCTGCCTACGCTACGTTACAACGTTAGGTACATCAAGTGTAAAATAGATAATAGCATTAAAATCGAGTAAAATAGTATAGAAACATAACAAAGGCGCAAGAACAGATTCATTGCAGTTGAAAACAATCAAATAATAGTGGTAATAGCGAAGTGATTGAATTGAAGAACTTAAACTGATGTATAGCAAAAAGATTCATTAGAATAACATAAGAAAAAGATTAAAGTTAGTATGATAACGTTACATATAGAAGTCATCCGCGAATCATCTTGAATGCTGCGTATTGCTACAGATTTTTAGATGCGCGAATTTGTATGCTATTACATGAAAGTGAACTTTCAAAATGAAAAAATAAAACATAACTTACCCATTTTCATCCTTTGGGAAACGGAAAAGCGAATAGTCCCGTTCCCATTTACAGTATTTCACCGCACACCTCATTACCAAAATGAGTTTTTCCCGTTTATAACTATAATTAAGTTTTAATTTGGCACTTATAAGTGCAGATCAATTAATTTTATTTATAACACAACACAGTAATTATCACAATAATTCACAACACGCAGGTTCGCAAATTTACACACCAAACGATAGATTCAAATTATATTTCTAACGTCTTTCGTAATGAAAATAAAAACAAAAGTATGCAATTTCGATTTTTCCATAAATTCATACAAAAATCGCAGTGTGTAAAATGAACCACTACACCCTTATTCCCCAGTGTGTAAAAAACAACGTGCTTGGCTATTGAAAAATGTAAACATTTCCCCTTCAGAAAAAACAAGTATATTTCTCTCTGTCACACACATGCTCAATTTCCTTAAAGCTACATACAATTCTTTCTTTCAAATATTATAATCATTTTTTTATTTTATTTTTTCAAATGATGTCCTATTCTCGTGGGTAATCTCTTTCTACCGATCAGCTGTTCAAGAAATTTCTCTTGTAGTATGCCTTCGTCGGTAATGAGCTGACGTGAACAGTGAAACTCGTTTTCGAGATCGGATATAACCCTACCGAGTTAGAACCAATCAAAAGTACGAAAAATCTACTTCCCCAGGTTGAATAGATTGAAGACTTAGTACGTTTTGATCCGAATTTTAAGTATAGAGATATCTCACAAAAATTTACACGGTAAACAGCCAATGACAAAGGAAATTTTTAAAATAGGTTTGGTTGAAAAAGATTGACTTTTTTTTTTAAAACGCCCTCAAAGGCTTTGGTATATTTTATTATTTATTTTGGTATATCATTTCTTTAAAAATTTCTTTTGGCGCAATAGTATGAGCTACGGAATCAGATCTTTTTGCATTGCCCTAACATTCAGCTAAATTGAAAAAACATTAGCAATTTATCTAAATTATTCAAGTCACTAGGACCAAAAATGTGTTCGAATTAGTAGTTTGGTGAAAAATCACTAAAAAAAATCATAACTCGAAAACTACAAAAAATCGTAAAACATCTGGGGATTTCCGAGGGACGATCTAACTCCAGGCTTCCGATTATCACTATTTTGTGGGACACCCTGTATAGTGAAAACCGAAATTTTTGTATGGCAGCGCTATGAAGGAGTAGTTTTTACAAAAGCCCGTGTGGAAAATTTCAGCACTCTAAGGGCCGTAAACACCAACCAGAATAATCCATATTCACGTGTAATGCACAGATAGCAACCAGGATTACTCGCGATTTAATCCATCGTATTACACCGGTGTAATATTTTTCCGAGATTTTCCGGGGGTAAAATTTCTATTCGAGGATTATTCCGAATAGGTGACGGATGAGCAAAATTTGAATTTAAGTGACAATTACAGCAGACAACAAAGAATAGCACGTTTCCGTGGCAACGATATTTCAGTTATCTGCTGATCTTAAATTCTTTCTCTACTAAAATTAATGCCACATGAGCAAAAAAGTCAGTTTTACACGAGTTGGTGTTTACGACCAAAGCAAGCAGGATTTTTCTCGGATAGGAATAATCTTTAAACAGCTGAAGTTATATACACAGACTTTAAAAAAAATAGAATTAAGTTCGAAAATGAGACAAATAGGGCAACACCTTCGTAGGTTTGCCATACAAAATTTTGTTTTCCGCTATATATGTCGACACTGCCTGAAAACGCGACAACATAGAGAGCTGAAATTTGGTACATGGTGTTTTTATAGTATAATAGGGAAAACAAATTCAAAAGTGGACTAAATCGGGCAAGCCCTTCTTGGTGTTGCCATATAAAAATTTAGGTTTTTTGAAGTAAAACTTCTATGTTGGGCTGTGAAATGCAGCGAGAGGGTAAATGAGTGACAAAAACTTGGCCTTCCCCCTCTTCGCGGCGTTCACTCTCCTCATTTTTTGCTCATCTACGAGTCTACGCTCATAAAAATTGTTAATGGCTCGAGCACCCGTTCTCGTCTTCCAATAATGCATAACAATTCTATGGAAAAAATTTCCAGTAAATTTTTAAGAAAAATTTGTAGCCTTCCCTACATGTTCTTCAGAATTTGTATGCATTTGGACGGCAATGGGTGCTTGGGGGCGGCTAGTTATTTTTATGAGCGTAGACGCTACTTAATCAATAAGCATTCATTTCTTCTTAGAAATTTACAGAAAATGTTTTGACAGAATTTATTATAATTCAATTGTATTTTAACACAAATTTCGCCACAGATGCCTCGTTACCATTAGTGAAATTTTTAAAATATAAATTTAAATTAACCATGCTTAACGATCCTAATGAAGCTACAACTAGAGGTGGTACAACTATTGATGCAGTATTTACGAGATTTATTGATAAAATTAATTCAATTATATTTGTTTCCTATTATTCCTACCACAAACCTATTGTAACTTTTATAGAAAATACACGTAAAGAATCAACACTATCAATAGTTGAATGTGATGATGAATAATCACGATTACTTTTATATTATACCTATTTCTTTTATAAAGTATTTTTGTAATAATCTGTTTTTAAAAAAATAATTTCCAATTCTTTAAAAACGAAATTTACTTTAGTTTTAGCTTAACTCTTATTAAATAACTTTATAATACTACTACGTGGATATTTGAATCTCTCACTCTCTCTTTTCAATACAAAGTGAGTGAAATAACACAACACTTAAAGTGTTACTTCTGTCGGGGGTCCCCCAACCACCTTTTCGTATTTACGTATACTGTGAAAATGATCCTAAAGGTTTTTGTTGTACTGAAAAGTTCTTCAGAATATGAAATCCTATGAAATTGTTCATAAACATTTTACTGTCCGACGAGCCGTTCTAGAAATAAATGCGAAAACCACTTCAACAATCAAACTTGTACAGAGAGGTGACTATACGTAATTACATACGGCCATTCATCTAGCAAGAGTATCATAAGAATTGTTCCAATTCTAGCTTTTTACTTGTTTGAAGATATATTTTTGTTCCTAAATTGAAGATAGATTTAATTTAGCTCGTTGTCATAGTTTTATTTTACTGTTTTTTTGTAAACTGACCAATTTTATAATAACTAAATACGGGAAGACACTGTATAATAATTTGAACCTATTTCATTAGCAAGTAAAATAAGAAAATTATCTGGCAACAATGTCCGGGTTTCAAGCTAAAAAATCCGGTGTTTCGAAGTCGTTGTCCAGTGGCGACATGTTATAACTTCGCATCGAAAGCGATCATCGAAGCGAAGATTTCGATCTGGGGGTATGTTATAAGATTTTCGTTCGACAGGCGATTTTGCTTGTTTCGAAATTATTTCCGAATTTTTTTCCCTAGCACAAATGACATCTATAGATTCTTTTTCTAGTTGTTGATAAATTTTAATAATAATAAAATTGGAATTTATGAATTTTCCAGGCGCAGTGGCTTTATTTGTGGAGGATAACAAAAATGACAAAGAAATTATTAATTACCGGGACAAAAGAAAATTTTTAAGGCAGCGGTATTATGTTATGGATATGCCTAACAAAATGTATTGCCTTATTAATTTTTGGATTCAAGAAATATTCTTACAAGTTTTATAGCTTCAGTTTGAAGAATCTATATAACTAATATATAAAATCATTTATATTGAATAAATTAAAAAAAATTTAACATTTAAATCTAATTTCTTTAATTTTGCATACATTTTTTAATCTCCGGTTGTACTATCACTCTCAGCAAAACTCAGTGATATTCAATCGCATTTATCGCCTGTCGAAAGTGTTACAACATACCGACTATCGATAAATTGTCGAACGTCGAATCTTTCGAAGTTATAACATCTTGCCCCTGGTTTAATGATTTTACAGATGGCAGTCCTAATCTAAGGTATCATAAGAATTGGTCTCAGATCAATTCTAGGTTTTTTTCTTGTTTAAATTACGCTAGTAATTGATAAGATTTAAAAGTCGCATTAATGCTATGTGATTTTTTTGTATGAAAAATTTAAAATAATGGTTAATTTAGGTTAAGAGAATTACAGCTCATAATGTACTTAAGTCAAGAGTATAAACTATTTAAAAAAAAAATCTATTCATCCCACTTTAGGTACAAATGGCTGGACGGAAAATTTCCAGGAGCTACACCACCTATAGTAGTAAGAAAACTTGTTTTAGATCAATTGTTCTTCACACCCATTCTGCTCGCCTTTTTCTTCATAGGTTTGTTATTTCTATATACATACAATATATATTTGAGTAGTAGTCTCTTATTAATTTTATTATTATTAATTATTATTATTATTATTAATTATTATTATTATTATTTTATTATTACTATATTTCAGCTATGTCTGTGCTAGAAGGAGAGAAGGATTTATTTGAGGAATTGCGTCAAAAATTTTTTCCGACTTATATACGTTCATGCATATTTTGGATGCCGGCAAGCACTATAAATTTCATGTTCATATTGCCAAAATATAGGGTAATTTATGTAGGCGTATGTGCTGTTATTTGGATAAACATTTTATGCTGGATTAAGCATTCAAATATTGGGGCAAAACAGACTAAAACTCCTGAACGGAAGTAATTGAATTAAGGTTTTTTTTTTAATTTTACATTGCTAAACGTGTGATTGGTGAATTTGTATTAAAATTACACTGTACTTTTGAACGGGAAAAAAAAAATTTTTATTACTTCGAGGGTGCTTGTCTGGAAAACAATTTTCAATAAATTTGTATTTCTATACTCTTCTGTGCCTGTGAGATACAACAAATGATGACGAAAATATGGAAACAATATTATAATTGGAAATATTGTGTGGTTCAGAAAGAGTTATTTCTCTTTGGGAGCCATTTCAAATTTTTTCAAATTTTAAAACATTATTTAAAAGTGTTCTTTACATATTTATTTTGAAATCAAATAAGCATGAAAGGACTATAATAATGATTTACTTTAAATTACTGTAAAAATATCGTATATGTGCGGTATACAATTCAATAATACAAACAAACTCACCTTTTTACACGGAGATGAAAATTTCACTGATTATACAATTTACTGATATTTATATACTTTGAAATAAAATGTTTATTATGTTGTTATTAATTTTATTTTTATTCAAGAAGATGAAAAAATATAATTTAAAAAAAGTATTTTTAGATGGATACTTGCAAAATCCACCTAAAGATACTTTGAGAATTAACAGATTATTTAATGAATTTTAAAACAAATTCATAGACTTTCCGTTCCGCCACTCACATTAATATGCTTACCAAGCAGGGAAGTCTACCAGAACCGCCCGAGATAGGCTTGTATTAAAACTAGAAAAGGCGTTGGAGGAAAACGAGACAGCCCTATGTGCATCCTTAGATATCGAGGTACCAAAACAACGGTTGAACCATCTATGGTAAAATGGATAAAAGCAATGCTTGGAGAATCATAGCTAACTTTGGAAGAGACTCGGTAACAATAGTGACCGCCAGGAGATGTCTTCAAGGTGGGGTTTTGTCCTTCTTACTATATTGTAGTTGGTTGTCTATGATCTCCTACAGGAGCTGACCAACTCCGGCTATGATAATCAGCGATATGCGGATGACCTGGTCATAACAATCAGGGGCAAACATGAACGGTTAACTTTTCTGTTTCTATAGATGAAACTAAGTTTAGCTTCCTAAGAAATAATTACGGTGATGGACAGCATTAAATCTACTGCTGCTGGTGTAGATGGACTAAATTTGTAAAAAACGTGTTCACCTGCAATACTTACACACTTTTGCAATTCCTGTTTCACAAGATCCATCTTTGGACATTAAATGTATAAAACATCTGAGACTCTGTAGGTAACGCGGACGATTCCAAGCATGCTTCCTTTTTAATGACAAAAATATTTAAGAAATACTTAAGAAAAATCCAGACTGTCTGTAGCGAGTTCGAATCCCAGGAAGATTTTTCTTTTTTATTGAAAAATACATAAAAAAACAAAAAAGAAAAAGTTTAAAGAAAATTAAAAATATTAAAATAAATTTTACAATCATAAGAAAGAAATCCCGTTCTAATAACGGGCAACTTTAGCTAGTCAACAAAGATTGTTCCTGTTCCTATCGTCCTTTTAGCTTGCTACCAATAAAATAGCGGAGAAAATATTGTACAAATCTCTAATTTTTTTATTTTTTATTAACTCTTATCTGACAATCAGTAATGATTTAGTTCCAGAGATAGTTGCTTAACAGCTTTCCTTATGCTAAGCAGTGATATTTCATGGATTATTGACATGGATGAATTGATTGATGGATTGAACTATCCAAGACTTTTGATACATTAAATCATTTGCTTCTATATCGAAAGCTCAAAAGAAATTTTAAATTTTCACCTCGGGCAGCAGATCTTATTTTCAACTATTTGAGTTGCAGCTCACATGTAGTTTAGGAAACCTACTCCTCCTGTTTACTGATGACATTTGAAGTGCCTCAAGAATCGATATTTGGTCCCTTATTATTCTCATGTCATATCAATACATATTTCATCAGGTTAAGTTTTCTAATTCCCATCTCTATGCAGATGATTTATAATGGTACATCTCTAATCATATTGGTCTTATTGAGGATAGCATATCTCCTATTAATGAACATCTTGAATCAATTCACTTGTGGTCTATATTGAATAAATTGAAACTTACCCCAATTAAATAAATCTTAGAGCATGATTGTATATCGATCAAAATTAGACACAGATTGATACTCAATTATACTGAAATTAGTTGTATTGTTTATGGATTTTGTTTAATTTTTTATGGAGAAGGTTTAACTATTTGTGGAAAAGGAAATGTGAAAATGCTATACTTATAATGTAAAGTTGCAAAAAAAAAAAACTTCTAATAATTTTTTCGCAGCCAGAACGTCGAGTAAACTACTTGGCACTCATTTCTATAACCACAACAATAACCAAATAACTCGTAAGACATATTCGTAAACAACTAGAATTGTCGCCCGAAATTTTAATTACTGAATGAGAAACCTGTTCAAAAGGTATAAGAGATCTATATCAATTGTAGATCGAAATCGATATAAAAGGGTGAGAAATTTGGAAAATGAAAATATCCGTTGTTATTTGGACATACATTAAATTCCTGACGAAATAGTATAATCAGCTTGCGCTTCGATTATAATGATACTACCTGCCTGTCTCTTTTCGATACGCACACCTATGTACACCTAACAATCTTAACACCTACCAACTGGATAATGAAAGTTAATCATCTGATTTAAGTCCTACTTGAATCGCCTTGAGTTTGATTTTGAAATTCAGTCAATTGAAAAGAAGCCAGCAGCGGTGTAAGTTTACTCATTGGTTTAAATCTGATTTAAATGAATGGAATTGAATTGAATTAAAACCCAAAACACTTTTTCATATTTTATATAAGACTACTCCTAAAATTATCAATCACACGTTTGATTTATTCCCCGTACTTAAATTAGTGGCTAAATTTACATCTTTAATAGCTTGAAGAAACATATGTAGATGCTGTATTTCCTCGTCATCATGATATCTCCGGTAGTGCATTACAATTAATCGAACTGCTTGATTTAGCATTTCCTTAAGTTGAAAAATCTTCTTGAATCAGTCACAATATAGTTTGTATTAAATTTATACCAGAATACTTACTTGATCTGCTTTTTTAGCTCGAAGACCAAGATATTTACAACAGAGTACCTCCATTCGCTTTTGTAACTTTTTATAGTCCGTTAAAAGTTCATCCAGCCGAGATTGAATGTTCTCCTTTTCGCATACAACATCCCTGAGAGTTTTTTCCTTTTGACTTAAAAGTTTTAGACACCGTCTATGTGACAAATAAAGCTCATCATAACTGCCAAGAAGAAATACCAGAATATATATAAATTATTTGAAATTATAATCTACACTAGTTCTCCTTACCGATATTGCATTAAAACAGGACTTATTGTGTCTATTGCATTTCTAGCATCATCAAAAGAATTATGAGATGAAAATGTGGTCCTTGGACTTGACTCTGATGAGGAATCAACACCTTTCATTACATCTATTAAGCGTTTATTACGACATTTCTCCTTCTCTAAGCGTTCTTCTAGATCATTTTTCTTTTCGGAATCTTCCATTAGAGTGATACGCAATTTTCCTTGTAATTTTTCCGAATCGATAAGGCTTAATTGAAGTTCTGAGAGTGTGGTGCGAATTTCATTGAAGACCCCTATTTCAGACAATTTTTTTGGCCCTATGCTTAAATCTCTATTTTTGAGCATTTGTTGATGGACCCTTTTTTCGATTCGTGGCCACAGAGGAAAAGGTATATTGATTGAGGGTAGCCCCCCTACCTACAAAAGAAAACTTTTACAAAAATTGACAATACAAATTGATGTACTGCACTTTGACGTGAAACTAAAATATTAGAAGCTAAGAGGACTCGATAATATTGATAATTTCAGGGAAATACCTGTTTACTGATAAGGTTATATAAGTATGTACTGACTATGGATGCCATAACGGTTTGATGGTGCAACCAAGAATACAAGTTTCTATAAGAAGTCGGCGGTGTACACTAATGGTTGACACATTCTGCTGAAAACAGATTATTGAAAAAGTCAGGTAATTTGGAGTTAACCACATAAAGTTTTACTATTTTGGTAGATTATATTTTTAGACAGCTGTGTGACAAAGTGTATTAGTAGTAGAATTTTTCTAAGCGACGTATAATGGCTGCAAAAGTATTTACTGAAATGAGCCCAAATTATAGGTCGTATTGGGTATTTCCAGTTGGCGGACTGACACTTGAACGAATCAGATGTCACAACACGGTGATGTTTTTGTCTTCATCATATTTCCAGTTATTTTCTTCTTTAAATCAAATGCACCTGGCCTATTATCAAGGCCTATTAAATTACTTAAGCTGCTGTAAATTCTCATCATTTGAATCATCTATTAATCGCTATTAGTATATATGCGTCTTCCACAAATGCTTATAAACAGCCTAAGATCCAATCCTTAAAAATGGATCACATATGACTAGTGTGTTGTTGTTTTGGCCAATCGACATCCTCCTTGTTCTTTTGAAAGCTTGGAAGATTTGAATTAAAATCAAATCAATGATTTTT
The DNA here is from genome assembly GCA_963930735.1 of Dioctria linearis. Taxonomy (NCBI): domain Eukaryota; kingdom Metazoa; phylum Arthropoda; class Insecta; order Diptera; family Asilidae; genus Dioctria; species Dioctria linearis. Next base: position 41,112,375 of record OZ005743.1, on the reverse strand, counting down.
CGTGATTTTTTCAGTGCAGTCGGAAGCCCCATCGAAATCGCTATAAGTTTTGCAAATCTAATAAGTACCATCTCAAGGATAGTTGACAGATTAATATTTTTGTGATGAAAATAGGATCAATATAGACAAGAAGAGTAGATTATCACCCTTCTTTTAGATTTCAGTTAAGAAGTCGACTCCATTGATGACCTCCCTTCACAACGATATGCTTGAGTTTCCCCCTATTTTTAGAGCTGTTCCTAACGACGAACTTCTGCCTAGGCAAACTAGGCAGTTACCTAGGGGCCCAACCTTGTAGGGGGGCCCGTCAGGGCCGTAATGATATACATGAAAGACACCCGTAACCGGACATTTTAAAAAAAAATGTAATTCACTTTATTGTTCCTGCATACAAGGGTAGATTTACCTTAAAGGCATAGCAGGGCGGCACATTTTGGGAGCGACAAACTCTCAATTGATGAAGTAAAAAGAAACGAAATAGTTGTCACACTATCCGGCAGGGTCGGATTCAGGATTACCATTTTCAACGTCATTATCGACAGGTTGATTGTAGAGCTACAAGGACGTGGTTCTGCTTAGAAGAAATTGAGTAAAAAGTTTGACTTTCTCATGAAGCTACATAGCTTGGAATCTCAAGATATCCGCGAGGGCGCACAGAACTTTAAATCCTTCTATCTAAGAGATTTAGACGAGACTTTGGAAAACTAGTGTCTGCACCTGCGAACTCGTTTGTCGTCCGTTGAGGCTATACGGGGAAAACAATTATCGGCCAGGGAGTTATACAAGTACATCCTGGAAAAAAGGCTTTTTGAACGTTTATCTAAATTTGGAGAAAAAGTGCTCCGGATATTGTTATGTACACCAGAGTCAAACTGCGCAGCAGAACGGTCGTTTTCTGCGCTAAAACAAGTGAAGAACTATTTAAGATCCACCACAGAGGAGATCAGGCTCAATTCAGTCTCTGTGCTGTAGATACAGTTAGAAATAATTCCGCCTGCTCACATACTGAGGTAATCCGTACCTTTGCAGAGAAGAAAGTTCGTTGCATGGCAATCTAACCGTATGTTACGTTTTCACGTAACGAGCTTTCTTTGCATATAATTTCGTACTGATTTGTGATATTTCTAAGTCTGCTTATTTATTTTCTAAAGTTGATGTACGTTTTAAGAAAATAAAAAATAGCGGTAACATATTTGTTTTATTAAATTATTTTAAAAAAGCTGCCCTGACTCTGTTAACCATCTAGGGGCCCTGGGTCTTCATGTCCGGACCTGGGTGTTCCATAAGGCTCAGCAGTTGGTCCCCTTCTTTTCGGTTTATTTATTATCGACCTCTCGAATTGTGTCAGTATGTGTACAATAGATGACCACGTGTTTTCTTTATTTTCATTTCGCTAATAGCTATGTCTACATTAGCCATAAAAAGTTTTACAATTTTAAATCATGAGAATACACGTTTTTTAAAGCAAATGAAGCTATACTAAGATATTTCATTTTTGGATAGAGCTTGGCATTTTAAAGATTTAAAAGAAGTACAATTAGAGTGCCCAAGTGTATGTAAAAATTCATGATATCTGTAGGCAATAGTTTCATAGAAAATTATAGTTTTGGGTACAATGCGGAATTTTATGGTCCTTACCACACCAGTGTTTTCAAATTTTAAATATAACTGGCTAAAGCTGGCTAAAACCCGAAAGGGAGCGTTAAATTTTTTACCGAATATAGTTATTAGCACACTTAAACAAACCCGTTGCCTTAATCTTAACCATTTTAGTGCATCCCACATAATATGTTGCCTTAGTGTTATTCTATTATATCGAAGTATAATTTTCATTGCCATATTTTATTTTGTTTTCGTAACCTATTGCAATCTTCTTTCGATACCATAAAAATTTACGTAACATAATATTTGGAATGAGGTTTGATTATTATATTATAGATTTTGATAGCACTAATTTTCGAAGTATTGTTTCTGAAGAATGAGACCTTTCAGACATCATCTATAAATTTATTAAATTTTAATTTATAGTCAATAACTACCTCCAAATATTTTATATCCTTGACATGTTCAATATTTTCGTTACGAGCGTTGCATTATTTAAAACACAATATTTCAGATATAATTCAAAAGTTCTTTCTTTATTTAACTTTACTGTTTACTCTCACAATTCACAAACAATTATCAAATCAACTCTTTAGTTATCGCTAGTACTGTACTTCTAATTACCATAATCCAAATAGTTTACTTCGTTTCTGAAATAAGACTCGCCTCCTGGATGTGAGAAGCGCCGTATTTATACTCTACGAATTATCCTAGAACCTGTCACTAAACAAAGTTGTTTCTATTTGCAACAGATGTCGCTTGATTCACTTTCTAGCGCGTAACACTGCCACCTTCTTAAAATTGTTCGTTTCGTTCCAAACAACAGGTGGTCCACGGTCTTGATGCTCGTAGTATTTACACAAACGATCCAGGTGAACGATTTTCCGTTTACCTCTTGTATCACGTTGAATCCTGCATACAACGTCATTAGTTCTAGTTACCACTGAATACGATCCTTCCCATTGTTGTTGTAATTTTGGAGAACGTAACTTATGTCGTTTCGGGTTGTTCAACCAAACAAAGTCACCTTCATTAAATCCTGCTGAATTAGCACGTAAGTCATACTGGTCTTCATCCGATCGGTATTTACTGCTAATTTTGCTCTCGTTTCCTCGTGCACATCAGCTAATCGTTGTCTAAACTCCGATGTATAGTCGTCTGGTAACTTTTGTTCGCCACTGGGTGTACCAAAATTGAGGTCGCTTGGTAAACGCATCTCCTTTCCGAATACGACCTTAGCTGGAGTTTTTCCGGTCGTGTTGTGAACAGCTGATCGATAAGCCATTAGGAACACGGGAATATGTCGATCCCAATCGCGTTGATGATAGTCGACTACTTTCTTTAGATGCTTCACCAATGTTCTGTTGAAGCGCTCTACCATGCCATCAGATTGTGGATGCAGAGGAGGGGTTCTGGTTTTTTTATCCCCAGCATTTTACACATCTCCTGGAAAGTCCGTGATTCGAAGTTCCGTCCTTGGTCCGCATGAATTTCCTGAGGCACACCAAATCTACTGACCCAATTCATTATTATTTGTTCTGCAACTGTGTTTGCCTCTTTAGGATTGCATAAGCTTCAGGCCATTTACTGAAATAGTCAATAGCAACTAATATGTAACGGTAGCCGTTACCTGTTTGTGGAAAAGGTCCAGCGATGTCTATGGCTATCCTTTCAAATGTGGCTCCTACATTATACTTATGCATTTCTCCTCTGCTTCTGTGTAACGGTCCTTTGCAAGAAGCACAGATAGTACATCTGGGGCACCACTCCTCCACATCCTCTCGCATATGTAACCAATAAAACCTTTCAGGTATTTTGGAAATTATTTTATTCACCCCCAAATGTCCTCCAGATGATCCACTGTGCATTTCTCCTAGAACATCTTTGACCTGTGATGCTGGCGCGACTATCTGCATTCGGAATGACTCGCCGTTAGTTGTGTTGTATAATCGTTTCATCATTTATCGATGATTAATTTCAAAACATTTTTCTAAAACTTTTTAATGTTACATATTAACCCATATGTAAATAAAATAAAAGCATTTTACGTGCACTGATCAATGCCCGGTCAGCATAAATAAAGAATGTCCTAATGGCTGATCAGAATTTATTGCAGAGTGCCTTACCTTCGCAATAATGACCTACTTCGCAGGTAAAAAAGCGAAGTATGAAATAAAAATAATCTTGTTTGAAAACATCTAAAATTCTGGCACAGAAATTACGCGTAGCCGATTCTGCATTTTTTTAATAAACTTATTAATATCGAGTGCAGTAGAATAAGTTCAGTTGTTTTCTTTTTTTTTTTAGTCTTGACAGCAAGGAGAGTTAGTTTTTAGCAATAGAGTGAGCCGCTAAGCAAAAAGGTTGAGATTAAGCGAAAAAGTTCCGAGTTAAGAAAGTGTATCGCGTACAGTTGAAAAAGAAAAAACAAAATTTAATTGCGTATAATTGAAATAATAAAAGTTGAATTGTGTGAATTGATGTACAATATCTGTATGTGCGAATTCCAAAAATAAAAAGAAATAATAAAAATTTAATTATGTGAATTGGACACTAATTAAGTGTTTAAATTTATTTGTAAAGCGTTATATAAAGCCCCACATCCCCTTTTCTCGCGGTGTATACAATCCAAAGACCACATTTGGCGCAGCCGGTAGGATTCGGAAAAATTAGATAGCGTTGTATCATTTAATAATACTGATACTGGTATTAGAAAAGCTATATCCGAATCCAAACCTACTTGAAAGCGAGAGCGAGGCTCACTACGATCTACGAAAGGCAATAGAAGGCAAAAGTGTGAAAAAGTTACATTGTAAAAAAGAAATAGAGCAGCCAGTAGCCTATAAAAACATAGAAATTGAGGAAGAACTGAAGAAGTGAAAGTTGTCCACGAATAGAGCATCCAGCAGCCAGTTGAAACACAAAAAACCGAAGAAGAATTCAAACAGGAACATCCAGCAGCCTATTAAAATTCATTAAGCACTATATCTTATCTTGTATTTATTTTTATTTATACCATATCATATACATATAGTTTTTCAGTGTAAGATTATTTATTATTATTTTCGGAGATTCATAACATAAATAGTAGTTTCGTGCATATCTATACATAATAGTAGCTTATGAGTTACGGAATCAGTGATTTTTTTTCCGGAGCTCCAATTTATATAATACAAATATTAAAAGTTAAATTTTCTTAAACTTTCTTGTCTTAAACTTTCCTTGTTAACTGTGTTTGAAGGTACTTTGCGGTAATTCATGTGATTAAATTTTGAGCTTCTGAATGCCATTTCATGAGTTAAATTATAAAATTCTTTAAAACGCATGGTGCCTGTATAGCGCATGTCCAGATTAGAAGGTAGAGGTGCAGAAGCCCCTAAATCCAAAAATAGGGAAGTAAGTTTTCTTCTAGGTGATATTGAACCACTTGAAGAAACAGTACTGCGATCAGGTCATAGAATAGCGAAACCTCTTACTCCCACTACGAGTTCTGCCGAAACCTTCATAAATTCAGTCCATTCAACCACGGCTACTGATCTACTCTTTAAAACTGCTGAAGAAACGGACAACCAGATTAGGGCATTCTGAGAAAAAATTGCGAAAGGAACCACCTTAATGTTAATGTTAAGAGTAGGGGCGACTAGGCCTCCAGGACCTTGCGGACACCGCGACCATACTTGATCTATTGTGCCTTCCCCTATAGTGATTATGCAAAATCGAGTCTTTTAACGAGCTCGATTATTGCTTTCGGAGTTAGATTGCAGACATTATCTGGAGAGATAAGTTCTCTTCCAGTGATTTGCATCCTTAGACCTGCAAGTGCTGGGCACTCGCATATAACGTGCATCGAGGTTTCATCTTCCTCTTCGCACAGTCGACACAGTTCACTGTCGCATTTGCCTATCTTCTTCAGGAAGTGACGGAAGGGGCCATGACCAGTGACTGCGTTAGCAAATAGTCTGAGCGACTGTCTGCTAAGTCCAATAAGTTGACGCGACAGGAAATGAGAAGGATTGAAGAATTTCTTCGCCTGCCTCATACCGGGCGCGCTACCCCAAAGGAGATCCAGTTGCCTGTTTTCCGACTTAAGCAGTTCCCCCTTAAAGTGGCTTTTTGGTATTCCAAATGTCGGATAGGGACCAATATACGGACAATCAGCTCCGGTTTTAGCCAGTTCATCCGCTTTTTGATTACCATCCACTCCTTCGTGTCCAGGGACCCAAAGCAAGGTTACTTGGTTGTCCCTAGACAGTAGTTGGAGTTTCGAGTAGCAGCTCCAAACTAATTTCGACTCAAAGGCTTGAGAGGAAAGAGCTAGGAGCGTAGCTTGGCTGTCTGAACAGATGTAGATGTTGGAGTTCTTACAGCCCTTATTTAGGCTTTCCTGAACTCCACCTCTATAGCAAAGACTTCCGCCTGGAAAATGGAAGGTGAGACACCAAGCGGAATGGATAGTTCCACTTCTGGACCAATCACCCCTGCGCCTGTTTTCCCGTCCTTCCGGGATCCGTCAGTATACCAGACTTGGGCCCGTTGCGGGAGCTGGAGTCCTCTGTCTAGTATCTGGCTTCTTTCATTAATGGTTACCTTGTAACTTCTTTCAAAAGAGAATCTCTTGGCCATAGTATCTTTTGGAGCTTCTAGGTCGTTAATGTTAACCTGCTCGAAGATACTGAGATGACCCACCCTGGAGGAGGTGCAATCATCTGACCTTTTCTTTCGAAGCATACTGGCTGCAGCTTCCCTCTGAGTAAAGAGCTAGAGAGGCTGTAAGCCAAGAATGGCTTCAAGTGCTCGTTGAGGACATGATGTAAAGGCGCCAGTGGCGCCTAAACATGCCATCCTTTGCACCTTGTCAAGGGTTCTTCTGGTGGTTGCCTGCAATGTTTTAGACCACCACACATTTGCCCCATAAGAAAGTATGGGTCTGACTATGCCCTGGAAGATCCATACGGTCATTTTGGGGTTCAGACCCCACTTTTTCCCGAAAAGCCTGTGGCAAGAGCTGAATGCCCACATGGCTTTGTTTGTTATCATTTCCAGGTGGGGATTCCAGGTAAGCTTGCTGTCTATGATTATTCCTAGATATTTTGCTTCTTTGGAATATTCTATTGCAATTCCATTTAACTTAGGAGGTGAATCTGAAGGCTCCTTTTCCTAGTAAAGGGAACTAGCACTGTTTTACCTGGGTTTATTTTGACGCAAAAGTTCTGTAAATAAAAATAATTGTTTTAAAATATCTCCATGCAGCACGTAATTACAATTTAGTTAACGTGAAAAAGGCAGAAAATAAAATAAATAAAAAACGAGTTTTCAAAGAAAACTGAGGCCAAGCCGCATGAAAAAGTAGAAAATAAAATTTTCCTCACACACAGAGGTGGACTCAGATTTTCTTCGCTGAAAATCACCGATATATTGGAGTATGATCAATCAGAGGTAATAAGTGATTTGATTCATGAAGAGAAAGAATATTCAAGAGAAATGTCCCAATCAAAAAATCTGAGTTTACCTCTGTGTGTGAAGAAAAGTTTATTTTCTACTTTTTCATGTGGCTTGGCCTCAGTTTCGTTTGAAAACTCGTTTTTTACTTATTTTATTTACATTTTTTACACAGTGAGAACTTAACTGAGGTGTGCTGATTATTTTTGTAAAATTGTGAAGTGTTAAGAATGAATAAAAACAAATTAAGGATAATAATTAAAGCAAGTATGCCCTTAAGGTTTGTGAAAAAACGGAAAAGAGAATTGGAAAGAATGGGAAGTGTCATTAATTCCATTTGTTCTCATAAAGTGAAATAGGAAACAAACGTAGAAAGAAACAACGCACCATAAAGTTCAATTAAATTGTGTGGCGCCACAAAGTATAGCGTGGCACATTATTGGATCAAGATATATATGAAAACCATTAATTCAAAGTCATTTTGTGGAGCAAAAAAGAAAAACGCGTGGCGCTCATTGTATTTAAAACTTAAGATACCACTTTATTAGGCTGTGGGGATGCGAAAAATATGCTTTTCATTATTATCTCTATCCCGGACTGCATAATTGAAATGAAACAACTCAAGAAAGTGGCTCATCAGATGATACTGCTGATAGTCCCATGTTCTGGCACCATCTGGTAACGATGTTAAAAGCAGTTTGCATAAGCTCTGGTAAATCTGATTCAAACTTTCCTTTAACACAGATGACAATATCATCAGCGTATCCTTGGGCCTTAAAGCCGGCCTCTTGGAGTAAGTTTAGTAGCTCATCCACAACTAGTAGCCATAGAAGGGGCGATAACACCCCGCCTTGTGGGCAGCCTCTAGTGGCCATAATTGTTGTGGATTTACCGTTCATGGTAGCTGTTATGCAGCGTTTCTCAAGCATGTTGCCAATCCATCTGACAATGCAGGTTTCTATGCCTCTATCCTCGGATACCCTCTTGATCGAGTCAAAGAGAGTGTTATCGAAAGCGCCTTGTATGTCTATAAAGGAACATATAAGGACCTCCTTTTCCTGTGAGGCTTTCTCGATAGTCTCTACCAGACTGCTGAGAGCGTCCTCGGTGAATTTTCCGGGTTGGTAGGCATATTAATTGGCATTAAGTGGACAGGTTTTGAGGGACGTCGTCCGAATATAGTTGTCTATTATTTTCTCTAGAGTTTTCAGGAGAAATGAAGTCAGCCTGATAGGCCTGTATGATTTTGCCTCTCTGGGTGGTTTTTACCCGATTTCGGTATAAAAACAACCTTGGTTAGTCTCCATGCCTTAAGGATGTATCCCGTGCACAGACTGGCCCTAAATATCTCAGTGATGAGGGGCTTAATATGATCCAGCGATTCTTGCAGTAACGCCAGAAATATGCCATCGCCGCCAGGTTTGAAGGACTTGACAGCCCATCTCACTTTGGCTTCGGTGACAATTTTCTTTGCTGATCGGTAATCCCTGTTTAGCACCACTGGTATCACTGAGGATCTGGCGTCTACATCGGGCTCCTCGGTCACAAAGTTGCAGAGTGGGAAGTGCGTTTTGAGAAGGATCTCTAGCGTTTCCTTGGTATTGACGGAAAGGCTTCCATCACAGTATTTGATGGAGCCAATGCCGTTGTTATGATCCTTGGAAAAGGCTTTTTGGAGTCGCGAAGCTTTTAAGGTACTCTCAATTTCTTCGCAGAATTTTTTCCAGCTCCCTCTTTTGGATCTCCTGAGCTCTTTGTTGTATTCAGTTAGAGCTGTTTTATATGCCTCCCATTGTTGAGTGGCCTTAGCTCTGTTGAAATGCTTCCTCAGGCTTTTCCTTAATTTACCGAGCTGACTGTTCCACCAAGGAACGTCCTTTTTCCTTTGGATGGTGGTAATAGGGCAGCTCTCTTCATAAGCTCGAATGAGCGTTGTTTGAAGTTGATCTGCTATAAGATCCACTTCTTCGATGGATTTGATCCTTTTTGGAAGGCCTATTAGTTCCTCTTGGATCAGGGCCTTGTATGCTGCCCAATCTGTCCTTTTTGGGATTCTTATGTGTTCCTTCCTTGTTTGTAGAGCCTCAATATTGAATCTTATGTACCTGTAATCGGATAGTGAGGCTTGTTTTGAGACATGCCAGTTCGTGACCAGTTCAACACCTTGCCTATTGGTGATTGTCAGGTCAAGGACTTCCTGTCTGATTGCATTAACGAAGGTGGGCTCTACCCCTCGGTTGGCTATTTGTAGACCTTTTGAGAGTACATAGTGTAGAACCTCCTCACCTCTCTCGTTGATATTACTGCTATTCCAAGCTGTATGATGAGCATTGGCATCGCAGCCTATAATCAGTTTCAGATTGTTTATACTGCAGTGCTCCACAAGATCTTTAACCTCCTGTGGTGGTGGGAGTTCTTGATCTCCTGGGAAGTAGGCGGACGCTAGAAAAATCTGCTCCTTGCCATTTTGGAGATTTTTGATTTCTATTAACACTGCAGTTAGATCCCTTGGAATGAATCTGTGCAAGGGAAAAGCGGCAGTATCCCTACCGCACATAATTGCTGTACGGGGTCTGTTGCCATTAAGGCAGTAAAATTTATTGGTTTCCTTCCCTCAAGGGAGGCCACAGATTTTGCCGTTATATGCCCAAGGCTCCTGAATTAGGGCAATATCCCATCCAGATTTGAGAAACCGTTCAGAGAGAGCTGCAGAGGCGCATTTTGCTCTGTGAAGGTTAATCTGGACACATTTGCTACTTGTAGCCTTAACATTGTCCGAGGCGGTCCAAATTGGGGACTCCTCTCGAGTTGAATAATTTGGCCTACTTTATCTTTGCCGTAAGTGGCAAGTGGTGTTTCCTGTCTCGTCCGTCGAAAGTCCTGTCCTGTCAATGTCCGTACGTAATGCCCGGGTAACAGATCTGAATTCCAGCGGGAGTCTATCGGAACTCATTTCCCCTCCTAATACTGAAACATTCAGAATTCAAGCGGAACAATTCCGGAATTCCGGATTCCGAAATTTTAAATTGCAGAGGCACTGCTGGAGTACTGAATTTAAAATCTAATCAGTACTGAATTTAAAATCTATTCAGTACTAAACTTAAAATCCATTCAGTACTGAATTTAAAAACTATTCTGCACTGATTTTCAAAACTCTATTCTGCTCGAATGTAAATAAATATTAAGTACTTAAACGTTACTGAATGTTAATATCGGTATAGTACTGAAAATAATAATTGAATTAAAAAAATATTTTTTTTTTAATTTATTCAATTACCACAAATTTTTTTTCCCATTTACGGTTCTCGCATGCAACCTGGCAAACGCAACTGCAGGAAAGAATTTATTTGTTCACATTATTTTTAAATTACATATCTGCTTGCAGGATTGAACCCAGAACCGTGAGCGCGGAGGTCCATTGTCTAAGCCATTGTGCTATTTCCTACCTTACAACAGATACCGAAAAAAGCCTATATGTATACATAAACAAATTCATATTACGGTGAAAAATCAAATACTGAAGTAGTACTGATAAATATTATATTACCAGGGCGGCGGTAACATAATGTCAAATTTCATTGTTAAGGGAAATGACATGTCTCAGAATAGCATAGTGATATAGTATTTTATTTTCTCAATCAATTGAAAAATGCCGCGAAAGAGTCTAATATTGGGAAAAAATAAATTGCTTAATAACAGACGTTTAATAAAACATGAAGATCATACTTACTCTACAAAGGCACATAAAATTGCTCCCCGTAAAATAAAATTGTATGTAGATTGTAAAAGTAAGTATAAAGTCACAAATTTAGCTTTAATTATTCAAAACTGATATGTAAATTTAAATATAGTTCCATCTAATGAAAGTGACAACAGTAACAATGAAGTATTTGAAGAAATAATAACTTTCGATAAAGATGCAACAATTATGCTGCCGGACCAAGAATATATACAAAATCATTCAATATCGCATGATAATTCATTTTTATTGAAATTGAGAATTTGGGCTACTTCATTTAATGTAAAACACAGTGCTTCATCTAAATTATTCAAAATATTGGCGAAAGATGCTCATCTTACCGTACCAATGGATGTTAGGACGTTGCTATCCACACCATTATCGACCGAATTGCGACATATAAAAACAATTGATAATGGAAAATATATTCACTTTGGCGTAAGAAATTGTTTAGAATGTCTTTTAGATTCTTTACAAAAAAAATATGTATTATACACGGATGTTTCTATACTACGAATGTCGTTCAATATAGATGGAGCCTCTATATCAGCAAGTGGGGGTTCTAGTTTTTGGTTGGTTCTAGGATGCGTTCAAAATTTGCTCCATATCATAAAGCCTACGCCAGTATTTGCTGTTGGGATTTTTATGGCATTCGGAAAACCTGATAATCTTAACAACTTTCTTGAGGATTTCGTGACCGAGATGGAAAGTCTTTTGAATAGTGGATTAACACACAATTCTAGAAGTTATCAAATTAAGTTCCATTCTTGCGTATGTGACGCACCTGCAATGGCATCAGTAAAACAGATCAAGGGTCACGGGGGATATTATTGCTGCCCAAAATGTTTTACTAAAGGTGTTAGTACAACTTCAAGGAATGGTAGAAAAGTAGTCGTTTATCCGGATATTAATACACAATTAAGAAGTGACAAAGACTTTAGAAGTAGAAAGACTCCTTCTGGAAATGATGATAGTGATCATCACAAAAGTAGCCGTTCGATCTTTGAGCGTCTTCCTATTGATATGATAGCAAACTTTCCTTTAGATAAAATGCATTTGGTTGATGAAGGAGTTTGTAAAAAGCTAATTTCCGCTTGGCTTGGAAAACCAAGCGAACAAAAATTGAAAGCAGAGCAGTTGTCTAAACTTAATAAGAGGCTTGAGCAGTGTTATCTCTATGCATGTTCAGAGTTCCAACGAAAAACAAGAACTCTACATTTTGTCAATTATTTGAAAGCGTCGGAGCTTAGAGTTTTTCTTTTGTACACCGGTCCAGTTTCCTTAAAAAAAATTATAAACAGCTCAGCTTATAAACATTTTTTATGCTTAAGTCTAGCTATTAGAATTCTGACTTCCCCATTTTACTATTATACTTATAATGACTATGCACAAGAGTTACTTACATACTTCGTAAGACATTTTCAAAAATTATATGGAATAAATAATGTCACTTTTAATGTACATGGTCTTGTTCACCTAGCAAACGATGCGAAAATTCTCGGTCCTCTTGACGAGAATAGCTGCTATAAATTTGAGGCTTATATAAAACATATCATAAGTATGTTACACTCTAGCGTTCGCCCGCTAGAACAGTGTTATAATAGAATTCATGAATTAAATCAAACAAATAACCTCGATGTTATTGATACTAACAAAGAAAAACCAGTATTTGGTAAAATTGTTTTAGCCACGAATAAATTTAGACTATGTAATTTTTGCAACTTTAAGATAAATGCAAACAGTTTCAATGATAATTGCTTAATGTTACGAGATGGACGTATTATTGTTCGCGTAAAATATTTTGAAAAAGCTAGAAGTGATGTGTGCATATTCGGTCAACTATTTAATTATATTAACACTTTAAATGAAGAACCAGGCGGTTTAGAAGAATTTTTTATGTTTTTGAGGACATTTCCAGAAAAAATATTGAAGTATGATATCTCTGATGTAAAATTTGTTATCTTCCTTATGAAAACGGCATATGCTTTGTTTCTCCATTAAATCACACATTGACAAATTTATAAAAAAGAAATGGAATTTATAAGGGAAAGAAATACAAATGTGTGAAAAATATAACTTTTAATATAATGTAATAATGTAAACATAAAACATAATTCCGTGTTTCTATAAAAAAAGTAACAAATATACATATTTATATTGATAATTCATTTATTCCTGCATTCATTTATACTGCTATTCATTTTATTCTGCAGAAGATCCTTCATTCCTTCCTGCAAAATATTCCTCATTTATGCAACTGTTCTAACTAAAACGCAATGCGAAAATACAACACGACATGACAGTGAACACGAATATTCATGAATGACTCATTTACAATATTCAGTACTGCCAAGGTACTGCACAGATACTTATAGAAATAATATGAATAAATTTCTGTACAAAATTTTCCGAATACTTGTACAGAACTTAAATAGGTACTTATTAAGTATTTTAGACTTTGTCAAATTTTGTTTTTTTAATTCATAATTTCAGTAGATTTACAGTAATACTTCAGTACTGTAAAACTTAATTGCTTTACGTATCAAAAAGAAGATGAGAATTTCGATAAATCGGAATTCCTATGATACTTACGATGAACTGAACTTCTGAACTGCTTTTTTTATGCGTAATTCAAACAATCGGTATTCGTTTAGTACTTATCCAGTACTTAAATGAGAAAAAAAATTTTAATTCCGGATGAATTCATAAAAATCAGTACTGGAATTCATAAAAATCAATACTGGACTTTCAGTACAATAAATTGTTGCATGGGTGATGCTCCGGTCAGAGGCATCATTCCGTTGTCATGTCCTTGGGGTCCTTCAACTTGTCCTGGTTGGACATTGAGGTACCCTTCCCAATGCCACTGGATTCTGGATTGTGGGGCTTTTTAGCTCCCCCCCTACCTCTACAAGTCTTGTTCTAGCCGCCGATTGGGGCTTTAGAACAGTCGCTTTGGCAGGTGGAAGACCATGTTTGCGGCTGGTTTTGCCTTCATTATGAGGGCCTTTTTTAACTGTTGGCTTTGTCGGTCCGACGTCCCCCTTCTTTCGTACGACGGACCTCCCAGCAGCATCAGGAGCTTTGGCTTTAGCAGCAGCCGCGGCTCTTCGATCGAAGGTGGACGTAGCCAAACAGGTATTGATCCTGCCTTGATCTTTTTCGATTCTCTCTGCTGATGAGCTGTCAATAGAGAGAACCAGCTGTACCATGGAGTTGGTGGTATTTCGATGGATTACCTTCCATTGAGAGGTCCGGAGTTCATTCTGAGCTTGAATTCTCCGCAGGATCTTCTCGTTGGAGTCTCCTTCGCTCATTGGGAGGTACACTGTATAGACCTTGTGACGTGGAAGCTTTTTAACCCTCCAGCACCATAAGCTTAGCCCCATCCCACGGGTTAAGGCTTGGAGTGATAGCCTTAATCCAGTCGGCAGTGGCCGCATCTCCGCAGTTGAGAGAGAGCCAGCCTGGTTTAAAAGAGCAGCCCAAGAAGTTAGGCTTAACATTCTTATCTGCTTGCTCTTCTATCTCATCAACAACTCTCTTCTGTACGGCCTTGAGTTGGTCCATAGACTGACTTAGAACACTTCCAAGTAACTTCTCCACCTTCCGAAATAACACAAACTCCAACTTTTGCTGGAACAATATCTACCCCCAATAACAGCAACAGTCTTAGCAAGACTTTCCACGGTGAACCAACGTCTATTATCATAGATACCGTAAACAAAATAGTGCCAATATTTTCCGGTGAGCCATCTTCAACAGCAGAATCCGATTTACATGTGTTTCTGAATATTTCACAGGCGTATTACAACTCTTTGAATGAAGAAGAGAAGGCAATTTTCCTATCTTTTCTCCCGAAACTAAAATTGCGCAAAATTCCTTATGGGATTTACAAGAACACCAGTTTTAAAACATGAGAGGAATTGCAAGAGACCTTAACGGCCTATTACTTTCCCTGTAAAAATTTAGCAGATCTCACCCATGACATGCAAAGCTGTAGACAACTCAATGGAGAAACTGTGAGACAGTTTGGTCAACGAGTAAAACAACGTCTAGAATGCGAACTGAACTTGAGACAAAAATGCAAAACAGATCCAGAACCAATGATAAAAGAATATCAAAATATGGCCACACAAGTTTTTAGGAGAGGACTTTTAAGTATGACACTCAAGCAATATGCCTGCATGTCAGATAGTGCAAACTTTACAGATTTAATAATAAAGGTTTGCTTCATGGAAGACACGGAAAATCAAATTTACGGTGGTGTAAACTCCAATAACTTGTCTTTTGGTGTTGTAACCCCGATAACTTCCCTTTTGGTGGTGTAAATAGCTTCCCTGGCCAAAGCGAAATAAATAGGAATGGGCTAAAAAGTCATAGACCTTTTTCACACTTTTCAGAACGTCCAAGTGTACCCATATATCCACAGAATTATCAATACCAAGAACAATATCACCCGTCCCGAATCCGATATGAAGGCTTCCAGTATCTTAGACGTACCGCACATGGTGCTCCTCCGAGAAACTCAGCCCCCATTACCTGCTTTAAGTGTGGACAACCAAGTCATTTGAGTAGAGACTGCAGAGCCTCCGATAACTCGATCTATTGTCAGAGGTGTAAGACTTCGCGTCACGATGCAAGAAGCTGAAGGCGAGTAAGTGATCGACCCTCGGAAGTAAGACAGGTAATCGTCACTTGCGATTTCTGCGAAAGGCATGGCCATACGGTACTTAATTGCGCTACGAAAAGACGATGAGAGGAAAAACAAGACAACCCGGGAAACTTGACGGCGCCGAACGGACCCCACCCCGATCGGCAGTAACTTTCTTAGACATAAACAAGAGCCTTAACGAAGTAAGAAATTCTGAATCGCAAACTCCTCATGACTCTGTAGTTAAGTTGCCGTTGGATGTAAGTAAAAAGCGTGAAACAAAATTTTTGATAGATACTGGCTCCCAGGTAACTCTTATTAAGGAAAACGTACTGAAGACGGGAACCAAAGTAAATAAGAATGAACAAATTCGAGTAAATTCAGTACATGGCAAAGAAAATACTTTTGGGACTTGCACAGGAACTTTTGTGTTGAAATCGAAGTTACCCTGTAAATTAAATGTAGTAAGTACAGGTACTAACATTCCGGAAGATGGATTGTTAGGAAATGACTTTCTCCAAGAAAATTGCAATGTTGAAGGTCCTAGAAAACGACCACTTTTTCCTCGCACTGAAATCAATAAAGTAGAATTCAAAGTGCCGTTTGAAGAAACTGCTACGCATTCAGAAGGAAGTTCAAGTGCCAAGGCTAGTCCAAAGTTGGATTGTGGGAAGGAGACTCAGAGAGCAACCCGCAATCTCGGTAAGCCAGGGCATGTTGAACAAAAGTTTGCCCGCATTACGCTAACTGATCAAATAAAAGACTCACAACAAGAGAGCAGCCCTGAACAATTTACTAATGTTCAGTGCCATAAGGAAAATGAATTGACTTCGAGAGAAGTTCATATTCCTGCTCGATCAGAAGTTTTGGTCAAGACAGCTTGTTCAAATGAAGGAGATTTGATTTGTTTAGCCGAAGAGCTAAACTCTGGAGTGTTCATTTCAAATTGTGTAGTGCATCCAAAGGACCAACACATTGTGATAAGTATAGTAAACATCAACGAAGTGGCGGTCACACTGAAAAATATTAATCCCAAGATTGAGAAACTGGAAGATTATGATATAGTAAGACTTAGTGAAGGAAAATTTGAGAAACTAAAGAAGAAAATGGTGAATGAAAGTAAGGAAATAAACGCAGTGGAGACAGCAACTGTAGTAAAGAAGAATATTACTTGACAAAAAGTTTATCGCTACATTAACCGATTGCAAAAACTACATGAAGAAATAAGCCTAGATGAAGAATTAAACCCTGAGGAGAGGGGTATAATATGGGAAATTCGTGAAGATTATGAGGATATATTTCATTTGAAAGATGATCTTTTGACGTACACTCCAGTACTAAAACATAAAATACAGGTAAAAGAAAACCAGGCACCAATTAACCAGAAGAACTACAGATTACCACAGCGTCAAAAAGAGATAATAAACGAACAAGTTCAGGAAATGCTCAGAAATGATATCATAACTCCTAGTAAAAGCCCATGGAACTCCCCATTACTGGTAGTACCAAAAAAGCCTGGCTCGGATGGTACCAAACTATGAAGAATTGTCGTCGACTTCCGCAAGTTAAATGCTTTAGAATTGGCAAGTGGTTACCATCAAATACAAGTAGATATACGAGACAGAGAAAAAACTGCCTTCAGCACTAATTATAGACATTACGAGTTTAAACGGAGCCATATCTTTACGGGCTTGCAGGGATTTAAATGTTTCGTTTATTTAGATGACATTGTCATCTATGGAAAAAGTCTGAATGATCACAACGCCAAACTGTTGGAAGTATTCCAGAGGCTAAGGGAAAATAAACTAAAATTACAACCGGAAAAGTGTCAGTTCTTACGTCGTGAAGTTGTCTATTTAGGACACAAATGTGGTAAGGAAGGTGTCTTGCCAGACCCTACGAAAATTTTAAGTGTCCAAAATTTTGCAACTCCCAAAACAGTTAAACAAGAGCAATCTATTTTGGGATTGGCAAATTATTACAGAAAGTTCATTCGCAATTTTTCCAAAATAGCAACTAAAATAAACAAACTTTTAAGGAAAAATGTAAAATTTAAATGAGCCGAGGAATGACAAAATACTTTTTGTGCACTAAAAAATACTTTAGTTACACCACCGTTTTTGTTATACCCTGATTTCTCTAAGCCGTTCATCCTAGCTACCGACGTCATTAATGATGCTTTGGGAGCTGTGCTCTCTCAGGGAGAAGTAGGCAAAGATCAACCCATAGCATACACAAGCCAAAGCCTGAACCAAGCAGAAAAAAATTATAGTACAACAGAAAAAGAGCTCCTGGCTATTGTGTGGGCGGTCAAAAACTTTCGATGCTACTTATTGGGAAGAAAATTTACGGTTTATACGGATCATAAGCCTTTAAATGGAATATTCAAGGTAACAGATACACTTCGCGTCTAGCTCAGTTTCATGTGAAATTATCAGACTAGATCAGGAAAACAGCAAAAGCAACTGCTTGGTGGTTACACGATCTCAAGCCAAACAAGGCCCATATAACTTGCCTTCTACTATGGAAGTACACATACAGGAGATTCCCCTCAGTTCAGACGAAGAAGCTGATGATCCAACAAATAAGGAAGAAATTAGCACAAACGGCAAAATCCGAATCTTGAAAGATAGGAACGAAATTGAGACTATCCTACATAATTTGCACGATGCACCTCTGGGCGGTCACCAAGGCGTGTGGAAAACATTTTATTAGATCCGCAGAGACTTTAAATGGAAAGGTATGTTATCGGATATACATAAATACATAAAAAACTGTATTAAATGTCAACGTTATACAGCTAGCCGTAAAAATAAAATGCCCATGTTAATAACAGACACCACTCGCGAACCTTTCGAGAAAGTTTATTTGGACCTTGTAGGCCCTTTAGAATAAAAGAATGAAGGTAATAAGTATATCTTAACTTTCGAGGATGATTTGACGATGTTCATGGACTGTGTCGGTATACCAGACGCAGAAGCGTCAACAGCAGCGAAGGCATTTTTTAATGCAATAATAACACGATACAGAATCTCCAAAGAACTGGTTACAGATCAAGCGACAAACTTTACAAGCGATTTATTCAAAAGAGTATGTAAAATGCTTAAGGTCAAGAAAATACAGACTACCGCGTACCATCCTCAAAGTAATGGAGCTTTGGAGCGCTCTCTTAGGCATTTGGTCTAGTATCTGTAAAACTTCGTTGAGTCTAACCCCCGTACATGGGATGAACATCTTAGGGCAGCAATGTTCGTACGAAATTACAGCAAACATAGAGGAACTAAGCTAACGCCTATGGACTGTTTGTTCGATTTCACTGCGGAAATTCCTAACAATTTGCTACGAGAGCCTGAACCAGTATACAACTTTGAAGACTATTACTTTACATTAAGAAGTATTGTACAACAAGCGTATGCAATGGCGCGTAATAATTTACTACAAAGTAAAGAGTACTCCAAAACCCAATATAACAAAACGGCTCGGCCTTTAATTTTCGATATTGGCGACCAAGTGCTGCTAAAGAGCCCGGTTAAAAAAGGAAAGTTTTCTCCTGAATGGTTAGGACCGTACAATGTAATTGAAGTACCTTCGGAAGTAAATACGGTGATACGAATTAAAAACGGTAAACGGCGTGTACATAATAATAGATTAAAACTTGGAAATGAGTAAAACAAACAATTTTTTTTTCCTCTTATTCTGTTTTTTCTCATCGTTTTCTTTATCTCTAGTTAAATATACAAACGAATCTTTTTTAACCGTTGAAGGTATGAAAATAATCCGCTTTCTAATAACCACACTTACGTGGCAATGGAGCACCAGTACTCCCTTCGACATAAAACTACTGGAGCCGGAAAGGGAAGTCTTGATGGAACCAATAGGAACTGCAGTATTTTACAATACGACGTGGGCGGTGGGCACTCGCATGAAAATGCCCAATTGGACAACAACCATCGACTTTCTGAGGTACTGCGATGACAACCTATTAAACTTGTGCAGTTTCAAAGGTAAAAAAAAGAGGTTAGGTGCAATTTCTGGGATAGTTTATTTAAAAGAAATATAATAGACGTCCAGGAAGAAATTTCTGAATTGACGTTCTTCTTAGCGCGACATCGCGAAAAACGAGGGTTATTGGATATTGGTGGGAAAGTGAACAAGTTTTTGTTTGGTACAATGGATAATGACGATGCCAACAATATCTACAGTCGCCTCGACGCATTAGAAAACCAAGAAGATAAACCATTCATCTTCTGGAAAGACAACTCACTTTAATGAAGTGAAATTTTGAATCGCTATCGTCGCCAATACTAGAATTGACAAAAAATCAGGACCATTTAATACAGGTGGTCAATAGTTTTCTTCTAGAAGTTAATGGCACTATGACTTGGAAGTTCATAGAAATTGAATACAAGCTGAACTGAACGAGATTATTCTGACAATATTATCTCAGTTACAGCATGTACGGAACATTCTTTCGAAAATTTTCACAAAAGGCCTTGCAACAACACCGATTACACCCACTTCTTTTACGTTCAGAGAACTTGGTAAATTGATATAACAACATAACCCTGTATTCCCAGATTAACCATTTACTTCAAGATACCTCCATTATTAATTAGATAATATCGGTACAAAGCTTCTACCTGCCCGATCAGATACTTATTAAAGTTGTTATATCCGTAGGTACCTCGCCGGATTTTTACATCAGGAAAATTCACCCCCTTCCGTTCCAAAAAACTGATGGAGTCACGCTTTGTTAGATATTGACGCTGATTATCTTTTAAAAAATAATGTTACTCAGCAGACCGTCGTTATGTTTCAAAGTGAGCTCAATACTTTATGCCGTCTTCTAACTACATATCGAGAAACTGAACTCTATCTCTGCAGACAGAGTAAGCCCCATTCTATTGACCATCAATTACAGGAATCATGTGTTAACAGCCTTTATAAAAGCCAAAATGAAAATGTCCTCACCTGTCCAGTAAAATTATTACCCCAGCCTCCCAATGTTGTGACGGAATTAACCGCCCCCAACCACTGGCTGTTAGTATTCCACGAAGACAAAATTTTACAAGCTCAATGTCCAAACAGAGTTTTCCAAAAGACTCTCTACGGGCCTGGCATTTACATCTTAATGCAAATTTACCCTAGGACACTGGGAGCTCCCAGAAAGAGGTAACTCAATAAATGTACTGCATACGTACGTGTATGCAAACTTTTCCCTTCCCAAATTAAATTTCGATGACTCCTCACTCAGACTATCTATCTTTAACGCAACCAAACTAAGAAATCTAAACATAACCACATCACACCCCAACTTTCAAGAAGTACTTAAAAAAGCTACTCTAAATTTCAAAGAATTAGACAATTAAATAAGGTATACAAAACACAAAAAGGTACAGTCTCTAGGTCGTAGTTGTCGATGCATCATCAAACTAACAAGCAAAGTATGCTATGTAAAGTCTATTTATCATC
Organism: Dioctria linearis; assembly: GCA_963930735.1. Lineage (NCBI taxonomy): Eukaryota > Metazoa > Arthropoda > Insecta > Diptera > Asilidae > Dioctria > Dioctria linearis. Next base: position 41,091,469 of record OZ005743.1, on the reverse strand, counting down.
GAAGTAGGTTTGGGTTAATAAAAACGAACTGTCACGGACTCGATAAAAAATAAATGAAGAGAGAAGAACAAAAGGAATCGCGTTTTATGTAATTGAGTTCTTTGCACCCAGCCACGTAAATTATCTAAACCCTACAATTTTCAGAAGTGGGATTGCAACTGAATTAGTACTATGAGTACAGAAACCGCGGCGAAGGTAAAAGAGTTTCTGGATTCAGCTACCGTTAAGGATTTAAAGCAGAAGCTAGCTGACATTAATATGTCTACATATGGTCTTAAGGCTGCGCTAAGGTTGCGTTTGGAGCAGGTTTGGAGTGTAATGTCGGCAGAGGAAGTGAAGCAGCACGTGGAATACGTTGCCGCAGGGGCCGACAGAGGTGACGATGAGGAAGATGGTGAAGAAGAAACCCCTTCGGAGGTTATTAATGAAGAAAGTCTTCTCGACTCTACTCGACAGTTAGATTCGCTGCGAGAGCAGTTGGCGAAAAAGAAAGAAATTGCAGAGTTAAAACGACAAATTCGAGAACTGGATGAGACGAATAACTCCCAAAACAGGAACGATAAATCGCCGTATGTGTTCAGGGATATAAAAGACTCCGTTCCAGGCTTTTCGGGAGACGATGGATACTCAGTCAAACGGTGGATCCAGCACTTTGAAGAAGCAGCGGACGCGTTTAGTCTAAATCGAAGAACTCGCTTGCTATTTGCAAGGAGAATGTTAACGGGAACTGCAAAGTTGTTCATAAGGACGGTGTTGGTGAGGTCTTGGAGTGAATTTAGGATGGCGTTAACGGAGGAGTTTGACACTCGAACGACAAGAGCAGAGATTTATGAAAGGTTGCGGGGAAGAAGAAAAAAACCTGAGGAAACCTTTCAGCAATATGTGCTGTCAATGGTTGAGATGTCTGTCGCTGCGGACGTGGAGGAAGCAGACTTGCTCCAGTTTGTTATTAAAGGAATTCCGGATACGGAGAGTAATAAAATGATTTTATACAACGCTAATTCTATCAAAGAGCTGAAGTTGGCGCTAGTGAAGTACCAGAAGATAAAAAAGTTTGCGCAATCTGCTCTTCCTGAGAAGCAAACCGTCCTTACCAAACCACCATCATACCGGCGACACCGTGATGCCCAGGACAAGCTGTCTACATTCCGTTGTTTCAATTGCAATGAAAGTGGTCACATCAGTACGAAATGCCAGAAACCACCAAGAGAAAGAGGTTCCTGTTTCAAATGTGGGAGACATCGGCTGTTGCAGCGTTCACCTGCACACCAAAGATGCAAAACGAATTAAAACTACAAACCGAAATTTGGAAACACACCTAAATAAGCGAATGCTCAACAGCATTAATAATTGGGTGGTGTGCGACTCAACTGATCACGAGTGTGATACATATGACTCACAGATGGCGTGAGCATCATATAAATTCGATAATTCCGCTAACGCCCGCAAGTTTTAATTTGGCGCAGGGGGCAACAAGCTTAATGCCGGATTGATTTTCCGTGGTGGGGGAACTATCATAAAACTAGCATCACGAGCATGCTCAAGCTCAGATTGGTTTATGCCGTCTAAGTGGAATTTGCCACAAATTGGAATTTGCCAAGTGTTTTATTATAGTGGAATTTGCCACAATTGACACCAGAGTGGAATTAGCCATAATATTTAATTGGTATGTATCATATTAATAAATAATTTTTCTCTCTCTCTTGCATAGATTTCTACTGAGATTTGGACTTGGGATTTCTTGGACTTTTTGGAGTAGTGTATGAATTTAGAGATTGGGATTTACCATTCTCTCACAGGGTTAGCTTGACCGATGGGATTTACCAGAAGTCTTTAGTTTAGATATTTTTTTTTTGAGTGAAGTGCAACAAATTCGGATTGAATTCTGGACAAACAGCTGCACTGGACAAGCGTATTGTGTTTGACGACGACCACGAATTTGAAGTCACCACGAAATGTGTTGCAATAAAGTGATTTTATGATAAATTGAGAAAATTTTAAATTTATAAAGTATTCGAGCCGTGACTGTTTAACGGTAGGAATTATTATATTTGTTTGTTTTTAGATTAAAGATTAAAGTATTTAATATTTTCTTTACTGTAAACTGTACAAAAAAAACTGGATATATTTAATAAATCGAATTGAACTTGAAAGGATCGGCATTTGTTAATTTGTATTTACTGAATCAGTCCTATCCCTGATTCGGAAAGTTGGTGACGACTTAGCGTTTACACAGCAGCTAACTTTCTGAGCAAGTGTAGCGTACAACTGCCGTTACATGGCCATTACGCAAATAAGTGTCCAGGAGAAACGGTTTTGAGTGTTGCTGAAGAGATGAAGAATTGGCACAGGGAAAACGAGTTTGAGCATCAATTATAAAGTACCTTCGTTGATGATGGCAAGAAATACATCTGTACAACTACCTTGATGGGCCTAATTGATTCAGGAAGCCCAGTGAGTTTTGTGCAGAGGCAATTTGTTCCGGACTGTTTCGTTCTTCCAGAAGATGTAGGCGATCAGCGACTTTGTGGAATCAACGGCAGCATCCTTAGGATAAGTGGTTTTGTTATTTGTAATTTTAGTTTAAATAATGTTGATAATTTTAGGCTATTAGTGGTTGATGACAATACTATGAGTTATCCGCTAGTAGTGGGAAGAGATTTCATTACCAAAGACAGGAGTGTGCTCCTTGATAGCTGTGTCTCCGGAGATCTGGGCAGTCACACCTCGGAGGAGGAAGTAAAACAAGAGACGTCAAAGTTTTGTGAGGGTAATTACACTAGTGATATTTATCAAATAGATTTATTTAATGAGGACGAAGAAATTGACTTAAACATTAATAAGCAATTACCTTCATATGTAAAGAATAATGTCTCGGACATAGTTTTTAATGTTGTGTATGATAGTCATATGGCTGAAAAGATTGATTTTGAAATGCATATAAATTTGTCAAAAGAACATCCGTTTAGCTGCGCGCCACGTCAGTTGCCATACGCTCATAAAATTGAGCTTCAGAAAAAGATTGATGATTTATTAATACAAGGAATAATCCGAGAAAGTGTTTCCCCTTATGCTTCGCCAATAGTTTTAGCGAAAAAGAAAAACGGTCAATTGCGATTATGTGTAGATTTTCGGGAGTTGAACAAGGTAACAATTAGTGATAGTTATCCACTCCCGCTTATTGAGGATATTTTAGACAGGCTTCGTGATAAAAGTTACTACACCACGTTAGATTTGAAAAATGGTTTCTACCACGTAAAAGTGGCCGAAGATAGTACAAAATATACGTCTTTTGTTACCCCTATGGGGCAATATGAATTCCTTCGAATGCCTTTCGGCCTGAAAACGGCACCAAAGATATTCCAGAGATTTATTAACACAATCTTTAGGTCATTAGTGCAAGCAGGTAGGCTCTTCATATACATGGATGATATATTGATATCCACAGATACTGTCGATGAGCATTTAAGAACGTTGCGCGAAGTCATACAGATAGCAAAAATAAACGGTTTGGAGCTCAGGTATGACAAGTGCCGATTTATGTATAGAGAAATAAATTATTTAGGGTATTTAATAAATGAGAAGGGTATTCAACCTAATAGTGAAAATATCAGATCCGTAGCAGACTTTCCTTTACCAAGAAACGTCAAAGATGTCCACAGTTTCGTAGGATTGTGTTCCTATTTCAGAAAATTTGTCAAGAATTTCGCGGTGTTAGCTAAACCTTTATACGACTTATTGAAGAGTGGTGCTATTTTTCAGTTTGGTTCCAGAGAGCTGGCGACATTCAAGCAATTGAAAGCTAAATTGATAGAATCACCCCTTTTAGCGATATATAGCCCCCATAACGAAACTCAGCTCCACTGCGATGCTAGTAGTTTCGGCTTCGGTGCCATCCTTATGCAGAAGCAGACAGATGAAAAGTTTCATCCGGTCTTTTATTTCTCCAAAAGAACATCTGCTGCAGAGTCCCGGTACCATAGCTACGAGCTAGAGACGTTAGCTATTATCTATGCGTTAAGAAGGTTTCGCGTCTATTTGTTGGGACTTGAATTTAAAGTAATTACTGATTGCCAGTCACTTACTTTGACCCTTAGTAAAAAGCTTTTAAACCCTAGGATATCTCGTTGGGCTTTAGAGCTACAAGAATATTGAACACAGGTCAAGTGCGCGTATGACCCACGTTGATTGTCTGAGTAGGAGTACTAACATTTTACTGATAGACGACGATTCATTCGAATACGCACTGGCCGCAGCTCAACATAAAGAGAGCATTATAAATAATATTTCAGGTAAACTAGAAAACAAAGATGACCCGAGTTTCACTTTAATAAATGGGCTGGTGTACAGGAAATTCAAAGAGGAAGTATTATTTTATGTCCCCAGTAAAATGGAAGAACAACTTATCCGTATTCATCATGAAGCACTTTGTCATTTAGGCGTAGATAAGTGCTACGAAATTTTGCGAAAATCGTATTGGTTTCCCAATATGAAGGGAAACATTAAGAACTATATAGTAAGTTGCCTTAAATGTATACGTTTTTCCCCTGCATCCGGAAAGAAGGAAGGAACTCTTCATAGTATTCCTAAAGGAAGCATACCTTTTGAGGTGATACATATTGACCACTATGGTCCACTTCCGCCCACGAAGCAAGGAAAAAATATTTATTTATAGTTATAGATGCGTTTACGAAATTTGTGAAGTTGTACGACGTGTCCTCTACTGCCACTAAGGAGGTTGTAGGTTGCTTAGTTAGCTACTTTAATACCTATAGCAGACCAGGTAAGATTATTTCCGACCGTGGTAGCTGTTTCGTTTCAAAGGACTTCCAGGACTTTACGTCTCAAAATAATGTCCAGCATATTAAGGTGGCTACGCAGAGCCCGCAATCGAATGGTCAAGTGGAAAGAGTGAATCACACCTATGCTTGCGAAATCTGGTAACGCCGGTACTTGCGGAGACTGGCATAAATATTTGGCAAAAATTGAATTTGCATTGAACAACACAGTTTGCCGAAGTACTGGGTTCAGCCGTAGTATGCTTTTGTTTGGCGTAAACCAGAAGGGAGAGGTGTGCGACATAGTGTTAGAATTCCTTCAAGAGTTGAATGATTCGGTAGGGTCGCGTAACCTTGGCACTTTTAGAGCAAAGGCCGAGGAAAATATGAGTAAAAGTGCGTCTTACAATAAACAGTATCACGATAAGTTGCACAAACGTCCGCAAGTTTATAAGCTTGGTGATTACGTAATGATACGAAATGTGGTGACTGTTCCAGGTGTAAACCAGAAGCTACTGGCGAAATATAAGGGTAGGGACGAAATCTTACCAAATGATCGGTATTTTATTAAAGATGTGCCGGGCTTGCAAATTTCGAGATTACCCTATGAAGGTATTTATTTGTACTCCTTCTAATATGAGGCCTTATGCGATAAAATGTAATTAAAGTTATCACAATAATAATTGTTAATGTGCGGGGTGGTGTGACTGCTGGGATTTGCCCGAAGACTCTAGTCATATGTTTTTTTTGGCAAAAGTTGAGATGCACTTATGGACAAGGCAATTAAATCTTAACTTCATAATTATGTTATTGGTATATTGTGCTATGAATTTTATGGTTATGTAGGTAGCAATGCTCTATTTATCGCTATCTACAGGAATCATGTGTTAACAGCCTTTATAAAAGCCAAAATGAAAATGTCCTCACCTGTCCAGTAAAATTATTACCTCAGCCTCCCAATGTTGTGACGGAATTAACCGCCCCCAACCACTGGCTGTTTGTATTCCACGAAGACAAAATTTTACAAGCTCAATGTCCAAACAGAGTTTTCCAAAAGACTCTCTACGGGCCTGGCATCTTACATCTTAATGCAAATTTACCCTAGGACACTGGGAGCTCCCAGAAAGAGGTAACTCAATAAATGTACTGCATACGTACGTGTATGCAAACTTTTCCCTTCCCAAATTAAATTTCGATGACTCCTCACTCAGACTATCTATCTTTAACGCAACCAAACTAAGAAATCTAAACATAACCACATCACACCCCAACTTTCAAGAAGTACTTAAAAAAGCTACTCTAAATTTCAAAGAATTAGACAATTAAATAAGGTATACAAAACACAAAAAGGTACAGTCTCTAGGTCGTAGTTGTCGATGCATCATCAAACTAACAAGCAAAGTATGCTATGTAAAGTCTATTTATCATCGAAGTAGGTTTGGGTTAATAAAAACGAACTGTCACGGACTCGATAAAAAATAAATGAAGAGAGAAGAACAAAAGGAATCGCGTTTTATTTAATTGAGTTCTTTGCACCCAGCCACGTAAATTATCTAAACCCAACAAGTCTGCTCATAAAATTTTTACATATACTAACACCGGGCTTCTCTCGTACTGCCTTCCTAATAGTCGTAGGAATTTATTTATATTGGAAAGGAAAAGCATCCTCAAAAATATCAAAATCACGCTCTACGATAAATATATCCTCTCCAATAGTAACATCATCCACCCTCCCTCACTGCTATCCCACACGAGGCTGCCACCATTTCTTCAATGAAAACACCCAGAACGCATCTAACAACGGAAAGAGTTTACGAATTGCCTATAGAACTTGCACCAGCACCACCAATTCTTAAAAACAACTATCAGAAATTAATTAATAGCATTTAAAAATTATTGTAACACGTTTTTGGATACGTTAATGTACTAGAATAACTAAGTTAAAAATGTAAAAATTAATTTTGTTGCAAAAAAAATTGTAACAATTAGTAATGTCGTTAGATTAATTTCAAACACCTTCTATTAGTTTTAATTATTATTATGAATTTTTCTATTTTTTTTTTATTATTATTCCGCTGAAGATGTATAATTAATAAAATATAATTAATATAAAATATATAATTTTCTTCTAAGTTAATCAATATACCTGTATTTGTTAATACGTCAGATGATCAAGCTACTCGTAAACTTCTGTGCCAGCAGCATAACTTTTTTTTCCTATGTTCCATTGCTACTAGTTTAATTCCTTCTCTCGGCGAAAAATGATACTAATCGGATCGGCCGAGGGCTCTCGAAGCTGGCCTTTCGAAGTGATAGGAGTGCGGACAATTTTGTAAAAATTGTAAATTTTAAAATAGTAGCAAAAAATAAAAAGGTATAATCGAAATAGATTATTAAATCAAATAATTGAGGCACTTAGCTAAAGAAATAAAAAAGGAGAAAAAAAAATATAAGTTATAATGAAAAGACCCCTATGGGTAAGTTGTAGGTTAAGCACGTGTCTAGGAATAAGAAGTACTAAAATATTTGTAAATTATATATAGGGCCGTATGTGGAGGACAAAGAAAATATATCCAAATCAATAAAGGAAAGACGAAAACAAAAGTCAAGTCAAGACGAAAAGGCGCTAGGTAATAAAGACGCTAATTAATAAAAGAGGCCCAGCCCAAGTCAAAATCACGCTAGCGGAAAACGGAAAAGAAATAAAGGAAATAAAAAGAAAACACGGACAAGACAGATAAGTTTAGAGTATATACTCATAAAATTATAAATTCATGTATATTGATGTTTAATCTTAAGGATAATTGTTTTGCTATGTTTGTATATCCATTATAGTATAGTACTCCGGGGTTAGGTATTTAGGTACAGCGTAAGACTAAATGAAAAAAATAAAAATAGTCTAAATGAAATGTGCAGTCTAGCATTCTTCATCACTCAAGTTCCTTGGTGGCGCATAAATTTTCACCCTAACCTGGGCAAGTGAAGCCAAAGCCCGACGCGGCTATCGTGAACCAAAAAAAAAAATCAGTTTTGTGTTTAGAAAACGTCACACCATGTCTTCTTTCCAAGCAAGAATGGGTGATATGTCTGGATCTTCCCGTTGTGCTGTTCGCAAGCTCTCGTTGTCCCAACCCGTCGATGGTTCCACCGTTATAAGCTGTATAGTTGCCTTTGTATCATTTTCTTCCACCCGAACGCAATTTTTGCATTCAAGTTTGCATGGACACGTCGTGAAAGGGCGTCTTGATTTCCATGGATACGTCCTCTTCGGTGTTGGATTTCAAAGTCATAAGCTTGGAGTCGCTCTATCCATCTCGCCACTTGCCCCTCAGGGTTCTTAAACTGCAAAAGCCATTTAAGCGCTGCATGGTCTGTGCGGAGGATAAATTTCTGCCCGTAGAGATATTTATGGAAATGTTTTGTTGAATTTAGAATAGCAAAAAGCTCTTTTCTTGTAGCACAATAATTTTCCTCTGATTTTGAAAGTGCTTTGCTATAATACGCTACTGGCACCTCTTGACGATCCTCGTACTGTGAAAGCACTGCCCCGATACCTACGTTGCTGGCATCCGTGTCCAATATAAAAAAATTTCCCAACTTTGGATAGTGAAGTATTGGAGTTTCACAGAGTTGCTGCTTCAAATTCTCGAAACATTTATCTGACCATATGAACGGCTTTCCTTTTTCTGTAAGTTGATATATTATCTTCAAAACCTTTTACGAATCGCCTGTAGTAGGTAGCTAGACCAATAAAACTCCTTAATTGATGTTTGTCCTTTGGAACTGGCCAATTTTTGACAGCTACTATCATCTCTGGATCAGTTCATACTCCTTATGATGAAACTATTTATCAGTACGTTTACATGAATACTTGAAGTATACTTTAAGTATGCTTGAAGTAATCAAAATATCATGAAAACGCTCAGTAAACGCGTAAAATTCAACTTAAGTAATTGGAAGATTAAATTCAAGAAAAATTCAAGTCAAATAATTGGAATTAATTCAATTAACCGCCCTACCTGAGCTTCAAGTGGATTTCAAGTCAAGTACTCAAGTATTCATGTAAACATACTGTATGTGCCCCAAATATTTTACTTCACTTTTAAATAGAGCGCATTTATTCGTACTGAGCTTCAGTTGTCCATCTCTCAGTCTTTGAAGTACGTCCAATAAGTTGTTTTTATGCTCCTCGAATGTCCTTCCGATTACTATTATGTCATCTAAATAGACAAGACATGTTTTCCAGGTTAATCCACATAAAACACATTCCATGAGTCGTCCGAATGTGGCTGGAGCATTACATAATCCAAATGGCATAACTTTGAGTTGCCATAAGCCACTTCCAATTTGAAGGCAGTTTTCTCTCGGTCCTCGGGATGTATTTCCACTTACCAGTAACCACTCTTCAAGTCCAGGGTGGAAAACCATTGCGCTCTGGAAAGGGTGTCCAATGTGTAATCAATCCTTGGTAATGGATAGCTATCCTTTCTGGTTACGTTATACGTTATTTAGTTGGAGGTAGTCTACACAGAATCGGGTGCTGCCATCCTTTTTCCTGACCAGAACAACTGGCGATGTCCAAGGGCTGTTAGATTCTTCTATTATACCTTGTTCCTTCATGGAGTTTATCATATCTGCAACTTCTGATTGTTTCGCTAATGGTAGTGTTCGTGGTATCTGCCGATTGGGCCTAGAATCTCCTGTATTGATTCGATGCTGGACAAGATTTGTTTTACCGAAATCTTCATCATTCATTGCAAATAATTCCGAAAATTCATCGATCACCTCTTTGGCATCGTTGTATTGCTGTTCACTTAAGGCAGTAGATGAAAGAAGTTTCTGAACCTGTTGAGCTGTAGTTGGTATAGGTATTGCTTCCTTAAGATTACTACCATTATTCAAATTAACAATCTGATAAACGGGTTCACAATTTCCAATTATAGCACCTTCTATTAGTTGTACCTCATTTTCGGATGTGTTGAGCACTCTGACTGTAATTAATGTTGCGCCTTGTGCCTTCCCTAAAATCTTACCAACGATGATGTTCGATGTTATCTTTGTAGGGTTAGGCTCCCCCAAATAGGATCGGCAAGTCCCGATGTCATCAGTAAGCTTTGTCCATTCTAACGTCTCGGAGCATGCAGAGAGAGTAACATTTTCATAAACCATCGTCCTTATTTTCGAAGGATAATCTGCTCCTACTCCTAGTCTCATCGGAATTTTTATGTTGCCATATTTGAGGATCCGTTCTCCGACATCCAGATTTATTTTATGTGGTCATGAAATCTACTCAACTTCCATATATAACGAGACTGCAATTATTTCTCTGCAACTGGGCTACTTGAATGATGTCTTCGGGGCTGCCGACTCTACCAGCAGATTCATATGCTAATGCATAGGCTAGCACTTCTGTTGTTGACTTCTTTCCTGCTAGCCTTAGTGCTTGTTGTAAATTTTGATCTGTAATAGCGTTCACAAATACTTCTGTTGGCACTTCATTAAGGAATCCTGCATTTACGCTAGAATATGAAAGATAAGCTAATCTTTCCACATCAACCTGCAGTTGTTGTAATGACTCGCCATGCTTTTGAATCCTTTTGTGTAATTGCAGCCGATATACTTGCTGCATGTGCTCATCTCCATAACATAATTCTATCGCTTGTACTAATGAAGTGTAATCACGCTGCCTTTCAATCGATGTAGTTTGTAATAGTTCTGACGCAGGACCTCGAAGTGCTAAAACCAGAGCTGTAGCTTTGTCTGCTCTCCTGCCATACAATTTATTTCTCAAAATTGAGTGAGGAATTCAGGGTATAAAGGAAATGCGGTACGTCTGGGACACCCTGTATATATATATATATATATAAACAACTAAAAAGTGTAGAGTGCATGTAAGCCAGCGAGATGCAACTAAGAAATTAAAATTCAGCCAGCCATATACATACATATTTGCAAAATGCTAACAATTTAAGGATCAAAAATAGATGTTTGTAAAAAAATCTTTTGTTTTGAATAGATGCCTGGAAATGACGTTTTTTTTCAACAACAAATGTAAAATATAAATTCAAGAAGAAGTTCCCAAAAAAAGTTATGCTTTACATATAGCAGTTTCCAAAAAAAAAGTCTCAAAACTTCTTCTGATTTATTCTAGACTGGCTGACAACCAAGACGTGTATCAAAATCAGTCAGTACGTATACATGAATACTAGAAGTATACTTGAAGTATGCTTGAAGTAATCAAAATATCATGAAAACGCTCATTCAACGCGTAAACTTCAACTTTAGTAGGTAATTGGAAAATTAAATTGAAGAAAAATTCAAGTTAAGTAATTGGAATTAATTCAATAACCGCCCTACATGAGCTTCAAGTGGATTTCAAGTCAAGTATTCATGTATTCATGTAAACGTAGGTACTGAGTGTTTCATCCCTTGGGCTATGATGAGCGTTCAAAGTTGCGCCTATCACTTGTTCATCATTTGTTTTGTTTCCTGATGTCCCACAAGCACCACCTCGTTGTTATCATTCTTGGTCCAATCGACCTATCTCGAGCCTGACTATACCATGAGTGGGGCTCGATATTTTAGGCGAAGGGGTTAAGGAAAATGTTGAGTCTTTTCATCAAAGCAAACCATGCTAAAGATGATTATATCTTTGGGCCGATAAGGCATCTTCACATTATGCCAAAAACAACTAAATTTCTGAGAAACAAAAACATTACCTTAGTTCCAAAAGAAATGAATCCCACGAATCTTCCCCAATATCGCCCGATTGAGGATTTTTTTGGTCAGCTGAGTTCTGCTATTTACAAAAATGTTTGGACAATAAAAAACATAACCCAACTAAAAAAAAATAATATGAAAATGTCTCCGGAAATTGGACTCTAGCGGTGTTCAATGAGCCTGCGAGACTATTAAAACTAAATTACGCATAGTGGATAAAGGGCCATATATGGTAAACCATTGAAATATATTAATGTTTACAATGTTAACACGTTAATGTATACAACTAGAAATAAAAGCAGATTGGTTTCAACGAATATGTCATAATTCTTTTTATTTAGTTTCACTCGTTAGACCATTCCCCCCACCACCCATACAATTTTTTGCTTCTCTAAGCATGACGGCTATCCATAACCTTCGGGTGTAACAGCACAGACGGGACACCCTGTATACTATACATTAAATACTTATCTCTTGATTCATGATTAGTGTTTCATTCAAGTTTTAGCCTATTGTTTTCAAAAATACACTTTATACACTTCACCTAAATCCTTTTGGCAATCGTTTTCTTCGTGTTCCTCTGGACATTATGGTACACTGTGCATTTATACCATCCCATATTTAATTTACATTCATTTATCAATTTATTAAAATTTAATTTATTGACCTCATTATATTTTTTTCGTATTTTTTGCGACTCGAATATTTTTACTACCTACTCTTACTTTTGATATGATCTTTTGATTTTTTAGCATTTGTAATATTTCCGTTTCACTAGATGCTTTTCTCTCATTACGCACACCATAACTGTGCGATTATTTAGTATTACTGATTGCACAATAAGATTATCACCCATTTTTTACTTTAATTCAGATTCTATGTTTCTAGATGATTCTAAACGACCACATTTAATTTCCACACCATTTTGCTTGTTTTTAACACTATTATTTTCAACATTTCTTTGAGATCAACCGATTTTGTTAAAGCATCCGGCTGGGATTTATGATCAATAGCTCATAAATCTGGAGGATAAGCAATGGGCCTTCTAGTGATCCAAGCTGCCCAAGCTCTAGAGAATCCTTAAGGTACGGTTACAGACTGCAATTTTGCTGCAGCGCGGCACAAAAATCATCGCCGAAACCCTGAAAGTTGCGCTTGCAGCTCGATTGTTTGCAGCTTTTTCGAGCTACCGTAATATTGGAAGTTGCAATGTACATATATGTATGTAAAAATCTACCTCAAGGATCAATCCTGCACCCATTGCTCTTTTATTTATTTTTTAACAGATTTATCAAGTCGTGTGTGATGTGAGAATTAATCTACACAAAATAAAATCCGTTGATAACAAATCTCGGGCAATCACAGTTCATACTCTTAAAATATAGTAATGAAATAAATAATCTTGATGATAATAATAATATTAATAATATACCTTTCTTTATTATATTTATACTTTTATTATACTATCAAACCGGATAACATTCGCATATAAATTCTACAATTTTCATTTTAAAAAACCTAAAATTGTTTTCATTTTTGCAATCACTTGGTATACTATTATATAAAGTCCTTTATACATAACTGTATCTTGAGCCCTACTCGTCCTCAGTCGCTCCAACCTGAAATCTCGTAAGTTGTGCAATCGGTAAGATTGCATATCCGCTACATACTGGAGTTCCTGGTCGAAGATTATTTTTCATTTTGAACACCAAATTATATATATTAAAAATCGTTCGCTGATTAACTGACATCCAGTTGAGAATATTTAACATAGTACTAATTGGTGTTCTGTTATGGCAACATAATATCCTCCTATTACCCTGTTTTGTAATTTTCTTATTCTTGTCATAAATCCAACCTTTTTAGTTATTTATATTTATAGTCCTTATGAGCTTTGAAGTTCACTTTCTCATCAATAATAACACCTAAGTTAATCACCGCATTCGTTTGTTCAATTAACTCATTATTAATAAACACATTAACTATTTCATTCGAATTTAGAGCCATACATTTACTTTTTGTTACAGACCGCTTAAGTTGTTAACAATTCAGTCTTCCTAAGTCTTCATTCAACTTTACAACACATTCATTTAAGCTCTTTCCCGATATAAAAATTAATACATTATCTGCTCTTATTTCGGGGTTCGTTAGCACGCACACAATATCATTTATATATACTATAAAAAGAAGAGTTGCTACCACTGATCCTTGCGCATTATTGTTTTATATTTCATTATTCATTTGGGTCCTTTATGTACGGCCATTCAAAAAACACTTAAACCACTTTAAGTCTTTTCCGCGAATCCCAATTGTTTCAAATTTATTTTTTTAAATATGTCTGTCGATGGTCTCGAAAAATCTTTTTAAGTCAAGAAACACAGCTACAAACCTTCTTCCTTATGAATTTATTCTTTCGATATTTCACGATCAACCCAGTTAAAGTAGATTCGCATGAATGGCCAGATCTAAATCCCGAATGATATTTTGATAAAATCTTATTCGATTCAAGGTATCGTCCAAACTGTATTTGTGTGGCTTTCTCTAAAGCTTTTCCTCCATAGGTAGCATATTCACAGGTCTAAGTTCCTCAAAATTTGTTTTGTTTTAACCACCTTCTGTATTGGTATGATTACAGATTACTTGCACGCTTCTGGAAAAACGCCATTTTTAAATAATGTATTTACAATATCCACTAGTGCATTTATAGTATCATAGTTTCTCCTCCATCTTTAATCATTTTAGCACTAATACGATTAAAATATCGTTTGATTTATTTTCCCCAGTATGTTGTGCACATCTTGGTAACTCACTAAGTCAAGCACAAATTCGCTTTCAATGTTACAACTTGAATTTTCGTATTGCATTGGCGCTATAGAATCATGTAGATCCTCAACACTGCTAATAAAAGTCATTGAACTCCACTATTTCCCTTTTATTTTTAAATATCTCGATCCTGAATCTAACTTCCTTTATTTCTGTTCTACCTTGCTTCAATATTAGTGATTTTATTATTTTCCACAATGATTTTGGGTCATGGCTGTTCACGATTTTCTGTGTGCTGCTAATCGCTTTAGCTCTTTTTAATTTAATATTGTATATATTACAAATTTCCTTATACTGCTCACAATGACTCCTTGCAACAGAGCTGCTTTCGTATATGTTTTTATTGTGTAATGCTTCATTTTACGGAGCTTCTCATTAAACCAATCATTATTTCTTTCATATACCTGCCTTTTTACCACAAAGGTGTCGTTGTTATTTTTATTTCCTTGGAAAAAAATTCAATTTTGTTGTTTACGCATTCCACCTTACTTATACATTTGCTCCGACTTAATTCCCGCATATAAAAAATCAATCCCAAGAAAGTTATCAAACTTTGGGATTATGCTAAACCGTAATATGAACTATTCCGATAGTGTTTACATGTTGATCAACAAAATCAGCAATGATTAACGAAGATTGTGACCAGTCTCTCACTTAAATAAAAATCAATTAATATAAATTTACGATATTTTTAATGACTACTGTATACATTTTTCTAAAGCAATACATTTACCTAATACATGTACAACTATTACAAGAGATTTACAATATTGTATATTATTTACAAAGTTTTACAAAAAATCATATTGCACTGCGTGTCGTCAATCAATTAAATCGTATTCCTACTATACAAATTTTCTACCTTTTTCTTTTTTTTTCTTTTTTTTTATAGTTGTAAATCTCTAAAAAATTTATGATTTTGTTAATTTAATTATAAATCGTCTATGGGCACTTTTTACTCGTTCGCATCTAGTTAAATGAATAGAGAAAAGAAAGAAAAATAATAAACAAACAAACAAAAATCTCCTCTAAAAGGAATAAAACTAAAAAAATATATCTAAGCCTAGAAGAATGCTTTTGTGCGTCGCCTAACGTCTCCTACTAATTTAAAATTCACAGACTTTTTGTAATGTTATTAAATAGACGACGTCCCCACCACGATTCCAAATCGAATGGTTTAAAATCTGTTAACGCAGGGCTTGGTGGCTCTACACAATAAAGAGATGAATTTGTAGCAGAATTAGCTGCTGCTTTAAATAAAATAAAGAAAATAGTTATTATAATATTTTTATTTGTTTACCAAGTGTTGTTTGGTTTGAGAGATTATTATAATATGTATAAGAAGAGACAAAAAATACACTTTTACCTGAATTTCTCTCTGGTGACGAAGGTTTATCGTAAGGATTTTGAGCTACAACCATATTCCATGCTGCAAAAACAAAAAACAAAAACAAAAAATATAATCAAATTCTGAATTTCATACACCTCTAACAAGGTTTTTTTTATAAAGAAAAATTTCTAGATAAAAAGAAAATCGTGGGAGCATTTCTGATCCATTACAACATTCACAACATTCTTCCTTTCAGAAATACCTACATAATATCCAGTGTTTTTTTTTCTTTCATTCGCATAAGTTATATAATTATAACAAATTCATTCACCATAAAATTCAACTAAACGATTAAATCCGCACTGATTTAAACTTTGTGTTTTTCCTTTCACAAGTTGAAAACTTTTAAGCTTTATCGTCGTCACATATGTCTTGAATGATGTGAGCATGAATCGCCTTGAAGGCTAGAAAAGCATTCATACATCCATCGTTCGTTGTCGTCGTCGTCATAGTTGTATTCATCGTCATGTGTACTCCTGAACATCTGTTTGAATTCCCAAAAATGCTTTTATTCTCAACAAAAACAAAACCTTTTAAGGCAAGCAAATACTAATGGAAGCATATCCATTTATCCGCACTCATGCGTCTATGGTTTTCCTGAATTTCCTTTAATTTTTTAGATGACAAGGGCATTCTCATATATGTGGTAGTTAGTTTGGTGAAAGTACCACCTACTTACCCACTCCTCACATGAACACATGAAAAATTTCTTTATTTTTTCAAGAATTTCAACTCTTAAATTAAGGCTTAATATTAATGGGATAAGAGTACGACAGACAGAGAGAGAAAATTAAATCCATTTGAAATCCATGTGAAAGCTTAAGTAACATGAACGATTAACGTTGGAGGTTTCATTTTTACAACGAATAGAATTCAAATTCAAATTCAAATTCAAATTCATTTATTTCTGGTAACAGTACATACTAGATTTATAATCTTTTTTAAGTACAATATTGTATATTGGTTCTAGAGATAATTGAAAAAAAAGGAACTAAAATATAAAATATAAAAAGAAACAATCTAAATCAATTTAGTAAGCTTTACGTTATATATCTAATCAAGCAGCTCAAATGCGAAGATAAAATTTATCATTTAAATTATACATTATACAACTTTTTTGAATCAAGGTTAGTATTAATTTTGGAACTATAATACTGAAGTTTAGCCAGTCTCATTGCTGTGGTGGCTCTATTACGAGCAGTTTTGTACAAGGACCTGGCTTCGTAGGTTTTGAGCCATCTATAACGTTGATATAAATACTCACACTCTATGATAAGGGTGCGGACTCTTGTAGTAAAGAAGGAAAGAATACTTAATAGGAGAGTGATTCATGCCTAGCATAATGTCATAGCTGAGAAAAATAATATCATGGTCGAGTGTACTAGGAGGACTGATTTGATCGTGTGCAATAATCTTGCCATTATCTGTCACTAGGATCAGGTCAAGAATAGAAGGATTAGATGTGTTGTAGTATGTAGGATAGAAATTGACAACATCAAAGTGAAGAGACTGGAGTAAGTGTGTGAATTGATTTGCTAAGGTGTCTTGCCTTAGCAAATTGACATTAAAATCACCACCAGTAATGACGTTCGCATAGCGTTGTGTTATGTATGACATTTTATTTTCAAAATCACGGGCATTATCATAGTTAAAGCAATTCGAGGCACAATATACGGAGCAAATAACGAACTTTTCATTACCGGTACCAGCCTCTACACATAAAAATTCAATTGCTTCATCAACTGAAAATGCGATTTGCTTGGCATTGATCCAGTCCTTAATATAAATCGCTACACCACCCCCAACCGTCCCTTTCGATCGTTACGAAATAAATTAAATCCAGGAATGGACACGAGTGATGATGGATATCCTCATTTAGTCAAGTTTCACTTACAATGATAGCATGCAAGTTAATATTGGAAAGCATATAATTAAATTCATCCATTTTATTGCGGATGCTTCTCGCATTCAGCGAACAAACATTCAACCCAGAGGAACGATTACATAAAATATTAAGTAGTATTCGCACCCTGTCCAGATCTGTATAAATATCGCTATCCGCACTCATAAATAAGAGCAACACCGTCAGTGAAATAAGTTACAACATATCGAACAATACCCATTAGATGAAGGCTAATGTAATTATTGAATCTTCGCAGTAAGAGTAGCATAATTAGAGTTAAATACTAGGCGCAGCTTTAGCACAAAAACTAAGAAAGCCTAATTACTAATAAAAGCTATAAATGATTAATACTATAACTCTTCAGTAGAAAAAATTCAAAATATTTAATTAATTAATCAAAATATAAAAGAAAAATAAACAAAAACAAAATTTTAAGAAATGTAAAACCGAAAAAATCAAAAAACAAAACAATGTATACATCATCATCAGCTCCAACGATATTGGTGGTAGTTATAAAGCATCAGCCTTCAGTTTTCAGATATGGAATTCCGGAGTTGCTCTAGGTTTAAAATTCTTATCTCGCTATCACCTACCATTCTCTTTATGTGGATAAAGCCATTTAACGATCGTGCAGAAGTAATTTTCCCCAATTTACGGAACTTGAGCGCTTCTCGAAGAAGAGAGTTATTATGTGCTGTCAAACTTTCATTTAAATATATAGGGCTCATAGAGGAGAAACCATCCAAATCTGATAGCTGAATTCCCTTACGTCTACGAAAGGCGGAAATAAAAGCTTTTTGCTCCACATTTGAGGAGAAGCGTACAATGATCGGTGCAGCCAGTGCAGATGGCGATGATGAAGACCTGGACTTTAAGCGAAAGGCATCAATATAGGGCGATACTGGAAATTCGATCACTGCAGCAATATTTTTTATCACATTAAGTATATTCTCCTTCGCTAGTTTAGGTATGCCTCTAACAACATCACTTAAGCGCTGGATGCGATGGATGTCCTCAACTTGTGCTTGCAAGAGATCATTCTTCTGCTGAAGAGCAGCTACCGAAGTCTCGCATGCTACAATTTTGTTATTGAACGAACGGATTGCATCATCAATTTTTGTTGATATCCGAGACTCCACTTGTTGTATAAGGCCATCGATTTTGCTTAAAAGACGAGATTCCAGGGATTCCACCAGTTGGTCGAGAGTGTCAAACGTTGAACCAATATTAGCTGATTGCGCTTTACTGCTGCGGGTTATTACATTAAGAGCGTCATCAGAGGCAGAGGTTGATGGTAACTTCTCTTTTCTTCCTCCCTTAGTTGACATTATCAAATTTTTAAATTGAAGAGAAGAACCACACTAACACTTAGGAGCCAAGACAGTTATTCAGTCTATTAGTGCAACACCCGCTAACTCAAATTCACTTTTAGCAATTACGATATTTAAAAATAAATTTTCAAAAAATATCACCAAGGCACTATGTTGCAATAAAATACGGCTAAGAAAACAATATGGAATATTTACTATAGGAGATAATATTCGGAGGCACTTAACATTAATTATTAATAAAAAAAGAAAACGCGGGAGCCGATTAGAAAACACGTCTACTCTCTAGCTATCATACTTGACACCCATTGTAAGTGGTGCTTTCATTTTGATGATTCAACTGAGCAATCAAATGAAAAAAAACACTTTTTTTCTCTAATTTATTTTACATATTCATCAAGCTCTATACAGAATGCAAGAAAAGCTACCACCCAAAAAAAACCATCCACAATTCATTAAATATAATATTTATTATCATAAAATGGCCATGAAAATTTTCGATGATATCCGCAAGCATTGGATCGAGATTTGGAGAGCTTGAGGATCAAACTTCCTTACCCTCACACATCAGGTAAACACGCGGCTTCAGGATCTCTATTATTGATTTAGCATCATGGGTGGGGGCCCATTCTGTAAAAAAGCCCAGCGATCGTCATCAAAGTGCCAAATGACCCAAGATTCCATAACTTTCATAATTACCTCCCTCTGAAACATCTTAGCCGTAATCTTGTATTTTGATTCAATGAAGAAAACCAGTGAGTTTCTTACCCGTAGCCCAGACACCTTCTCAAATCATCACGGATATTAGAGCAACACAATTGGAATGGACGAATCGTGCTAAACAAAGCCGACACATCTTTGGTGGAATACCAATTCTTATTACGGGAGCTACACCACAATTGTGTGTCTTCCACGCCAGCCTGATGTAGGCAAGTGCTCTCTGCTTAACGCAGGGAATTGGCGGCTTGAAGGTACGTTGCTGCATTGACAATGATCCGTCCTGGGATACCTGCCTACTGGTTAATCTGGCGTACGATAAACAACCAGATTAAGTTGATCAGAGTCTGCTTGAGGGAGATTAGGGGAATTGGCACAAGCGTAATCTGCTGAGCAGGTGTGCCTGAGGCCCCCAAGACTACCTCATAGAGATAGTCTAAGAGCCCGCAGTAAATTTTTGGTGTGAAGTATAACAAAAAAATATATCAATAAATATTAAATTAAAGGAAAACCAATGTCAAAAACAATCGTCTGGCAGGAAATCTCCGCGGGCTAAGTGAGTAATAGTGTATTGAAAACACATTTTTTTTCAAAATTGAAATACTTATTATAACCACTCAATGCAGGTCTTAAAAAACAGAGAGGTTTTCCTCAAGCACAAAAATGCAGGTCCAAGAGCCTCTTGGAAATTATCCTTTATTCAAAAGTGCTACATATTGTGTTTGCAATTAGTTATCATTTTATGCTTGTTACACACTATCGTCGTATTACTCTGCGTTCGTCAAACGCCGTTGTAGCACACACATTACTCGTCGTTTAGTTCGCGTAGTATAATGAATCAATAAATTCTGACAGAAATGCTCCTAAGAAATTTCTTAGGTCAACCATTTAGAGTTTTTTATTTATTTATTTATTTATTTTATCGGCTAAATGTAACATAAATGCTTACATAAACCTACCTCCACGCACTCGGTGACTTAGACCATATGGCGCCCTATCTCTGCATAACTAAACTGGCTGTATATAAATTAATTTAAAATATAAAAATGTACATTTTTTTTTTAAGCTTGAGGGTTTTTCGAAATTGGCAGTGAAATGTTAAGATGGCTTAGCAGTTGGAAAAGGGGGAGTCCCCGGACTGGCTAGGGTCAAGGATGGTAAATAAATCTGAGGGGGTAGGATGCTTTGGGATCTAGGGCAGTTAGTTAAAAGGTGAGGAACTGTCATTGGCGTCCTGCAAACCGGGCAGCAAGAACTAGGAGCTCTGTTGATGATGTGTCCATGCGTGAGTTTCGTATGTCCTAGTCTAGTCTAGTCAACGTTACAGTTTGTCGTCTACTAAGCGAATTGTTGTATTTTGGTTGTTTGTTTGGTCCCACGAGGCTTGCTTTAGTCTTTCCAGCTCCTTGTTTCCCAAACGGATCAAAGTTTTAGCTTCTGCCGGCGGCCTGGTGTCTTCTTGGCTGTTTCTGGCTGCTAATCTTGCTTGCTGGTCAGCTTTTTCATTCCCTATGATACCAACGTGTCCGGGAACCCACATTAAGGTGATGCTGGTGAATTTCACGGTGTTTCGCATTACTTGAATGAGAGGTGCGTCATGTTTTCTATTTAAAAGAGCGTCAATCGTTGCCTTGGAGTCGGTGCATATAGTGATTGTTTTCCTTTGACTTTTAGCAATTTTTGTAGCTTCCAGGATTGCAATGAGCTCCGCTGTGCTGAGGTATCAGGATGTAGCCTGTCTGACCAAGTTTGTTGCCATGTCCCCTCGTGCTCTCGGACAATAGCTACTCCCACGCCGTCTATTGAGCAGATAGCGTCCGTAAACCAGAATTCTTCGCTTTGGTGTTTTTCTTTAATTTCTAAGAACCTTTTCCTGTAGACTTCAGCAGGTGTCTGGTTCTTTCTGTTTCTGTACATATCCAGTCTGAAATGTATGTGTAGGGGATAGTGATAAGGGATAAAGACTGTGGTATCTTTGTCCGGGGAGGACGGAATGGGGATACCTAACTCTAAAGCTCGTGAGATACATTTAGCTAAGGTGGAACGGGTCCGTGAAGGCGGGTTATTCAACTTAGATTTAATTTTATTGTGCAAAGGTCTTCTAGGGTCCATGGTTTCCTTGGCGAAAAGATTAAGAGCTCCTTTTGCTGCTCTCTGTTGTATGTTTGTGAAGCCTCCTTCAATAAGCAGAGCTTCAATTGGAGATGTTCTGAAGGCTCTCATTGTTGTGCGGATTATGTTATTGCAGGAGGTCTGAACCTTCTGAAGGAGCGATTTTGCCGCGTGTCCATATATGGTGATACCGTAGTCCGCTTTTCCGTGCATTAGAGCTTTGGTTATACGATAGAGGCTATTTGGAGGGACTCCGCGGTTTCTGGCTGCCAACGTTCTGGCCAGGTTGTTGGTTTTTTCCAGCCCCTGAGCCGTAATTCGTGCCTGAGCATCCCATTTTAAATTTCGTGAGAAATGAATCCCCAGTATTCGCATGTTGTCTTTTGCCTTTAGCTGGTATTAGTCGATTTTACATCTACATTTTACTTATGGCAGTTATGTTTTCTGCAGACGTGCAGTAGCTCCAGTTTGTTGCTGGGGAATCTAGCTCCGTTTTGTTCGGCCCAAATGTTGGCTTTGTTCAAGGCCTGTTCCACCCAACTGTTCGCCTGTTTTTTACTTTCAGTTTACTGTACTCAATTGTTACTCCACTGTTTAACGACGAACGAAGACGCACACTCTTCATACACATCATCGTACAGCGTACGGAGAAAAATCAAAACCGATTTGATTTATCGCTGTGGTGGAAAACGTGGCAGCCTTGTCATCCACACTGCTATTTTCTCTCGTCGTTCGACGAAACCAGAATTATACTACGAAAGTGTGTAGCGGACATAACTTATTTTTATTTTTTAAATCTCAGTGTGGCTACATTGCACATATAATTCTATCTTATAAATGATGTTGGTCAAAGCTCTCGTTTCTCAAATGTACATGCTGATACTTATTCGCAAGAGGCGATAGTTGATACTGGTTTTTCGTTCCATCCTGTAACTTAGCATGAAGTAGTTTTGGCAGTCTTCAATCTCGTCCATCGGCATCAGCATGGATAAATTTACGCTGAGGTTTATCAATATCATATTGCCATTTATCATTGAGTCTTATTTACTAAGCTTAGGATACTTATATTTGTGTTTAAAATCATTCATTATAAAGTTCCCGAGTACCTAAAATGTAGTTCATCAAGCTTGGAATTCTTTACCCAATCATGTGAAAAGCATCGCATCGCTCGGTCGTTTCAAGTGGGCAGCTGCACAATTTTCTCAATTATATAATTTAATTGTTTCAGCATTTTACTCTACTTTATTCTCCTTTCTTAGCTTTTTTTTAGTTTTATTGAATTCTTTGGTTCATTTTTTTTCTTTAAGTATATTATTAAGTCTTTAGCTTAATTAGTTCTTTACTTTTTGTTTCATTCCATACATTCTGTATATTGTTATAATTTTATTTGATACCATTGAATCGTGCAAACTTAAATGGGCTTTGTCCTAATTGTACCGTATAATTATCAAAATAAATTGAATTGAATTGAATTTTTGACATTTTAGATTAGATTAGATTTCTTTATTTAGCGTTAACTGCTACTGATATAATGCAAATCTACAAATTTTAATAAATTTTGTTTAATATGTTCAATGACAACTCTTTTAGATAATTTTATATTTCTTATATTTCTAACTTGATAATGCATTAAAGTATTTTAAACCATTATAAGCAATTAAATTTTGAGAGCTGCTGTTTTTAAAATTTGGAAGTCGTAGCTGATTATTATTTTGAAGCGTATACGGTTGACAATCGCCTACATAATTTACACATGTACTCAAAGTAGCCAGGAACAAGACCATTCTTAATTTTTTTTGCAAAAATATTCTTTGTCTAGCACTAAACCATTTTAGCGTATTCGTTGCACAATATTCAAAATGTTGCTTGATGATCGTGTTGTACAGATCAAGCAGCGCAACGAAGCAGTATTATATTTCTTACCCCTTAGCTTACGCTATTGAAGTCTTCTTGAATTAATTGTAATTAAAATAATTAAATGTAATTAATTTCCAAATCTCCAGATTTAATAAATAACAAGGCATCGTCGGCGAATAAGACTAATTTGCAAATGTTTTACAACTGTTTGTATATCATTTATGTATATTGTAAATAACAGAACTTCCAATATAGGTCCTTGTGGGACGCCTAACTTGACTTCTATAGGTTCTGAAACTTGTACATTAACTTTTGTTCTCTGCAGTCTGTTCATCAAGTAATTCCCACAATACTGCAATTCCTTATGTTTTAACCATACTTGAATAATTTCTTTATCAATATTTTTCATATCTAAGAAAACAGCTATAACGCTGTACTTATCAGCGGTAAAGACTCTGTTAACCATTTATTACTACCCATAGTTTCAATCAACCCTGATTTTCCTACCCTGGGGTCGAGAATGACCCCACCGATTTTACTAGGAAATTCAAAAGTTTTTTTTTAGATAGATATGAAAGTTTTAATAATTTAGGAATAATATTATCGTACATATGCCATCTAATTATATTATGAAGACAGCTTTAAACACAATTTTTTTAATGTATTGAGCAGATGTATCGCTGGCGGCTGTTGCATTGCGATTTGATTTTTCTATCTTTTGACCGTGGACAGGAGTGCACCTTGCTCTATTTCCCCTTCCAACTCTTCAACATGTCTTTCCTTTTCAATTATTCTGGCAATTCCGTACTTAAGCCAAGTAGGCAAAGTGCAACGTTCAAAACTTTTCTCTAAATATGGCTTTAGCTGAATTCTTTAAAAAGTGCGTCATGTTTAACCAATTCCTTGAAAGACGTAAATATATTAACGCGTTTATTCCTACAGCATTTAAGAGATCATAAAATACACACATTGGCCACCGGCGTGTGTTTCTTGACACAATAATTGTCAAAAATAGCCACACTTTTGGTATAGAATACTACTAGAACTGCAAGACATTGTAAACTTTTCTTTCACCCTACGTATTGGGTTTTGTTAATTTTAACTGGAAAATTTTCTGGAATATTTCATTTTCGCTATTCCTACCCTAGGGTCGTAAACGACCCCAGCCCATTGAATAAATAACTAATAAGGAAGCGGGGTATCGTGCGAATACAGTGTACGTGTTTAAGCATTTCAATGACAGTATGACCACTGGTCGGGGGGGGGGGGGGGGGGGGAGAATGAGAAGAGGGCGTCGTTGATATTTTGTATCAGTTCAACATTCTGACATTTCATATTATTTGAAAATAAGTTTCGGTGTAACGTGAGCATAGTTTCAGACTATAGTAAGACGAATACTAGCTGTCAGTTAGTGTAGAAAGTGCGAGGTTAAAATAAGCGAAAAGTAAATCTTCTTCTTCCTAACCCTTCTGGCAGGTCGCGCTTTCGCACGGAAACTAACTCCGGTACATTCATGAAGACGGTCCTTAAGCTTTCGATTCGAGTATCGACAAACGTCAAACTCCAGATGACATGGCTGAATGTTCTAGAGTGTCTGTCACTTCACGTCTAACCTTACATAGATCGGTTCCTGTAATCCGCTCAGATTAGAAGATCTAAGAAAAACCGCGTGCATCCCTAAAAATATACACTCCTTAAGTAAGAAATTGCATAGTAGAGATCGAGCTCTATCAATGGGTAAGATATTTCATAGTTTTTTATATCTGCGTACGATTTGCTTTAATTACCACCTTTTAGTGATACCTCCGAACACTCCAAAAAGGCTCAAGTATCAATTACCTACTCTCCAGCTCAGGTCCCAGTCGTGTTCCGCTGGCAGAATTAGAACTAATAATATCAGACCAAGCTTGGGCATTCTACTTCGTACGCCTAATTATAAGGTCCAAAGTGCCTCCAATAGGAAGCCCAAACGGGCCAGATAAACCGACTCGGCTCTAATAGAATCGGTAGCAAGAGCTGTGGAGTTAGTCGGAGCTACAAATACCAAAATAAAAAGAAAACAAAAAAACATATAAATGTAAAGTAACAAGCATTGGAATAGAAGGAGTGCAAATAAAAGCACTGAAGGAAAGTACCCTGAAGCGGTATATGTATCTACAAAAATAACAAAGGAAAAAGGAAGAGACCCGGAGGTCACCACAATTTAATCCAATGCCAGAATAATCACGTCTTATAGGTCAAGTAGTATCTTTAGGTACTAGATATAGTAGGAGCTCGTTAAGGTCAATGAGGTCAAAAAGGTGAATAGGAAGGAAACCGCACGATAGAGGGACGTAGTCTCTTGATATAACAAAGTGCCAGGCGTAGCGAATATCGGCCTTTTAAATTATAAGGTCCAAAGTGCATCCAATAGGAAGCCCAAACGGGACAGATAAACCGACTCGGCTCTAATAGAATCGGTAGCAAGAGCTGTGGAGTTAGTCGGAGCTACAAATACCAAAATAAAAAGAAAACAAAAAAACATATAAATGTAAAGTAACAAGCATTGGAATAGAAGGAGTGCAAATAAAATCACTGAAGGAAAGTACCCTGAAGCGGTATATGTATCTACAAAAATAACAAAGGAAAAAGGAAGAGACCCGGAGGTCACCACAATTTAATCCAATGCCAGAATAATCACGTCTTATAGGTCAAGTAGTATCTTTAGGTACTAGATATAGTAGGAGCTCGTTAAGGTCAATGAGGTCAAAAAGGTGAATAGGAAGGAAACCGCACGATAGAGGGACGTAGTCTCTTGATATAACAAAGTGCCAGGCGTAGCGAATATCGGCCTTTTAAATTATAAGGTCCAAAGTGCATCCAATAGGAAGCCCAAACGGGACAGATAAACCGACTCGGCTCTAATAGAATCGGTAGCAAGAGCTGTGGAGTTAGTCGGAGCTACAAATACCAAAATAAAAAGAAAACAAAAAAACATATAAATGTAAAGTAACAAGCATTGGAATAGAAGGAGTGCAAATAAAATCACTGAAGGAAAGTACCCTGAAGCGGTATATGTATCTACAAAAATAACAAAGGAAAAAGGAAGAGACCCCGGAGGTCACCACAATTTAATCCAATGCCAGAATAATCACGTCTTATAGGTCAAGTAGTATCTTTAGGTACTAGATATAGTAGGAGCTCGTTAAGGTCAATGAGGTCAAAAAGGTGAATAGGAAGGAAACCGCACGATAGAGGGACGTAGTCTCTTGATATAACAAAGTGCCAGGCGTAGCGAATATCGGCCTTTTAAATTTTTTTTGTGTAAATAAGATTACAGGAACGCACGTCGGTCCAGCGGATGAAGCTTCACCTCCTGGGAGCGGCTGAGTGAGTACCATAAAAAAATTTTTATATAAAAATATCTTCATATATACATATATATTTATACAAAAAAAAAAGAAAAAAAAAGACAAAAGAAACAATTTAATGATAAAAAAATACGAGAATCCAGTGAATATATCCAAGGAATAACCTAACTTAAAATAATATCGTAACAATACTGACGCATGGGCATGCCTATCGATTGCGATCTCGCTCCTGTCCACTTGTTACTGATCAGAAATATTAGTAATTATAGCAATAAATAGTGGGTGTCGCCACATAACGTTAATAGTATCTCAGTAAAGAGATTTTAGTAGTTTTATATCAGCAACTAGTAGCTGTCTTAATATGACGTTAGCTAGTGTTAAATTATGTCTTAATCACATATGATGAAAGGAATAAGAGTTTCTTTTTGTTCAACTAGATATTAATGCAAAGTGAAAATAATTTGTACCTACCTTGTTGGGATCGATAGTATTGGTCAATTTATATATATATATATATACCTATAGATACATATGAGTAATAAGTCACAGGTGGAGAATGAGTATAAGGCTAGCAAGATTTAGATATGTACATATGTGTACAGATTAATACCTTGTAGGTTAAGTCCCCTCTGGACATGTGTATAATTTTAGATATGTATGTGTACAGATTAATACCTTGTAGGTTAAGTCCCCTCTGGACATGTGTATAATTGTAGTTGGAGCCTAAGCCTTTCATGTAGTCTCTTGTTTTTTTTGTTTTTGTATTAGATTTGAGTTTATAATAACTATTCTGATCTGTATGAGCTTCAGTCGATGTACGGTGGACGCTCGCACCTAATAAAAAGATATATCACCTTTGAAGAAAGGCATAGTTTTTTTTCGAAAAGTCCTGATCTGTTTATATAGTTTTTTTTAATGTATCCTAGCTAAGAGTTGCCTAGGCGCCCGTCTGTCTCCGACCTCCCTCGAGGAACTCAAGATGGGGTAGCCTGTCTACCTCTTTCCTTTCCGTCAGTCTTTCTAATTTGGTATGGGATCGAGGGCGGCGGGCCATCGATGTACGTGGGTGGGTCAGTTCCACTATAGATGTCATAGCTACACGCTCTGGACATCTCCCGCCAGACTGATACCCGGATGTTAGCCGAGTCTGGTCAGTCATTTCGAACATGCCTACGGCCTGTTCCAGCACCATTCCCCTGTCTGTACTATTTTTATATCCCCGTGGTTACCTCAAGGAAGTGAACTCTGAGATAGTTCCTCCCCAGCTTCCTTGGCCACAAACAGCCTGCGAACTCATTAACCTATTAGAGGTGCAGCCAAGACTCCACACCCCTGACGACGAGCTAGTCCGTGCACTGTCAACAAGCGCAGGCACCCTGGCTTCATACCCCCCCCCCCTCGCAATAGGAAGCTCTGTGTATGGTGTCAGCTGTCATCTCCTGTGACAAGACCTAATGAGGGGCTGCACTGAGCCATTGTCCTGACAGCTTTGAATTCAAACCAAACACCAACACTACATAAATATGGCGCCCAACGTGTTGGCCCCTGTTAGCAACGACTAGCCATACTCATCCTCAGCCAACTCGAGTCTTTTCGATGTCTTATTCAAGATACACCCCAGATAGCTTCAAGAAAGATACTACACGTTAGTATTGAGGAAGGATGTTTGTTGGTAAGGAAGACCAGAAACGCGGGTTTGAAACTAGCAGGCTGTTGCTTCTTACTCATGCAACATCACTTCAACATCATGGCGGCGTTTAAGTTCGATGGAGAAAAAGTATCTCAGGTGCCGACTTAAGCTCACGACTTCAAGTCCAGTACTCATGCGGCCCTGAAACAATTTCTAACGATCGCGATAATTGAAACGAGAAGAAATTATGTCCTGAAGACTGCACTAGAGGCCTCGAGCAACTTGTGACTGCTTCGGATATAACGCTTCGAGTCACTCCACACGGGAGCTGTGTCATCAGCGTCGGCCATACCTCGCTTGAAGTTGTCAATTACAGAAAAAATAAACGAGAGATTTCACGTCTGCTCGTGCCCGTCTTCATCGGTTATCTAAATCTCTCTGTAAAGCCTTACATATAATCTTTTTATCTGTGAAGGTATCCTATAGACATAACTATTAATACATTTTTTTTTATATTTTTTGTTCATACAGATATTAATACGTCCTTACGGGTATATTTACCTGTTGTTTAGCATATCTCTTTTAGTCAACCCTTACACAAATTTATTCATCTAGTAATCTTATACCTTTTCTCATCCGTATGAAAAATGTTCCTTTTTATCTCCCGCTATCTTTGGAGTGTGGAAGGAGACGGACGGTCATGAAACATGATAATTATTCAAATTTCCGATTCAATCAATTAACAATAGTTAATTATATAAACAGTAGTGTTAGGATTTAGCAATTATAAGTTGCCTAGTGCCCTATGTTGCGTATTTTCACATGTCCAATTGTATATATATTTACACAGTCCAATCAATCGAGTGTCGAACACGTCATTTATTCCGCCCCCCATTCGGAACTCAGTAAGACATGTTCCGAACACCGTCTAAAGAACGAGGAGCCGTGCCGAAGCGAGGCCAGGGCCGAGCGAAACCTTCTACTTCTAGAGCCAGTTCCTCGCTGTCACAGGAACAGTCCTTTCATGGCTTTCCAGATGACAGACTTTCCAATAACCCTACACCTACCAGCTTTAATCTGACATCAGTCAATCTCAATCAAACTTTCGCTAGCCGAGAACGGTTTCGAGATGAGCCGCCAACAGTATCCGAGTCGCATCCCCCAGCAGGGAGAGACGAAGCCTCAGGTCTCAGTTTCCCACAACCACACGAACAATCCCCAGCTAGAGAAGCATTAAAGACCCTGATGGACCATGAACTAGCATGTCGCTTTGATAATTTGAAGCATGAAGTTGCGCGGATCATTCGAGAGGAAGTATCCAAAAATACCCAGTCACGTAATTCGAGAAACACGTTAGAGTTCCCTTAAAGACCCCGTGAATAGTGCACCACCAGCCAGAAGTCATCAGGACAGGCAAGAAATTCCCAAGCCCCGGGATCGAAACAATAACAGCCGGGAGCAATTTTTCTGGCCTATCCCTAACAATCTAGACCCATTACCTGTACCCAGAATTAATCCGAATCCAAGTCTGCAACAAGAGTTTGAGCAATGGAGAGCCGCCGAGCAAGAGAGACTGGAGCGAAATATACTTCATAATCGCGCTGAATTGAATAATCCCAGACGCCGACCTTCGATAGTACTCTCTTGGAATATGATATTCTCAGGGAATACCAGCGGCTTGACTGTGGACGAATTTATCTACCGCCTGGAAACGCGAGCGCGAGACGAAAACATCTCCGACGCCGAGTTGTGTCAAAATATTGCCGGACTTCTGAAAGATCGAGCAGAGGACTGGTATTGGTCGCAATTTCGCCGACAAAATCAATATCCGACATGGACCGCTCTGAAGGAAAGTCTTAAGCAACAGTTCAAGAGTCTAGATAACGATTTAGAAATTATTAAAGCTATGTTGGAACTGAGACAAGGCTCTGTCAGTTTCGACGAGCATATACGTCAGTTAGTTAGTTTACAAAATAGATTGAGACGTCCTTTGGACGAAGTAGAGTCAGTCAGAATAGTCAAGAATGGACTTCACCCTCGTCTGGGTCAAATGGTCATAGGACAGCCAATAGTCACGATGCGTCAATTGCGTGAGACCTGTCTCGAAGCTGAGCGTTGGCTACAAGCGAGAGACCGCGAAAAGCGAGAAAGAATCAGAGTTCACGAGTTGAACGTACCCATGTCAGATAGGCCGTATCCAGAACTCCATTCAGTGAACAAGAACATTAGTGAATTGCCACCGATCAGCTCCGAAACGAAGAAACGTCTAATCTGTTGGAACTGCCGGGAGGAAGTTCACGCGTTCTATGATTGTATTAGCTCAGTTCGACACCTGTTTTGTTACTGATGCGGCTTAGCTGAAGTGACAACGCCAAAATGCCCAGTATGTCAGGCGGTAAAACGCCGAGCGAGTGTGAAAGAGGGCGGGGAAACACGCTCGCGCAGAGCTATAGAACCAGCCCCGTCCAGACCATAAACACCAGCCCTGAATTGTCCAAATCGGTTCAGACTATGCCAATCTTACTACCTAGATCGAACCCGATTACTCCAAAAGTAACCTTATCTGCACCCTTGTCCTTACAGGAAAGGTGGGTCAAGTACAATGAAGCTCGTGCCAGAATCTTCAGTGAAGAAAAACCTGTCCGACGCGTCATAAATAAATTAAACACCTCCGTCAACACCGCGGATGGAGCGAAACAACCTATAACCGGATATATTAGAGTTACCAGTTACCTATGGTACCATTACTAAACAGGTCACCCTATTTCTCACACCCAGTCTTAGTCAGCCGTTATATTTAGGGGTAGACTTTTCGAGAGAGTTCAAAATAGCTCCGAATCTAATTGCTGAACTAGAGCCTGTTCCGAGTTTGCCAACTCCAGCCGCAGAGATTTTGCACGACGTCTGCGAATCAAAAGGTTCAGTTGGATAGAGTCATAGCCAAATTCCCCTCTTTCTCAGTTTTGGGATCGGGAAAAACCCGTCTGGAAACTCATATAATTAACACCGGAGAAGCGAAACCCATTAAACAAAGACATTATCCTGTTTCACCAGCTATACAGAGATTAATGTATGAAGAACTGGACAGAATGCTTGAACTAGGAGTGATCGAGGAGTCTAACAGCCCCTGGAATTCCCCAGTAATTTTAGTTCGCAAGCCTGGAAAGGTCCGATTGTGTCTCGATTCCCGAAAGGTCAACGCAATAACCAAGAAAGATGCATATCCTTTGCCGCACATGGATGGTCTGTTAGGACGCCTGCAAGATACCAAATTCATTAGCTCTTTAGACCTTAAGGACGCTTTTTGGCAGTTTCCGTTGGAACAAGAATCTAGAGAAAGAATGGCATTCACGGTACCCGGTCGCCCCTTATCAGTTTACAGTAATGCCTTTTGGACTATGCAATGCGCCTCAGCGAATGTGCAGATTAATGGATAAAGTAGTCCCCGGTTCCTTAAGACAAAATTTATTTGTATATCTGGATGACCTTTTGGTCGTCTCAGCTGATTTCCCTTCCCATATAGAAACTCTGGCTAAAGTCGCGGAATGTTTACGGCAAGCCAATCTAACCATAAATTTGAACAAGAGTAAGTTCTGTGTGAAACAAGTGAAATATCTTGGATTCTTAATCGGAGATGGATCACTGAGAGTCGGTCCTAGTAAAGTATCTGCTATCGAGGAGTTTCCAGCGCCAAAAACAGCCAAACAAGCTCGCAGATTCCTTGGGATGACGGGATGGTATCAAAGATTCATCTCAAACTACTCCAGTCTGTCCGCTCCGATCACGGATTGTTTAAAGAAAAGTAGCAGGTTCACGTGGACGGAATCTGCTCAACGCTCATTCGAACTGCTTAAACGCCGAATGATTGAAGCCCCAGTCCTAGCTACACGTGATTTCACTAAAAGATTTTACATACAATGCGATGCGTGTACACTTGGAGTAGGTAGCGTGTTATTTCAGAAAGACATTGAGGGCGGAGAACATCCCATAGCCTATATGGCAAAGAAACTCAATAGCGCCCAGAGTAGATACAGCATCACAGAATTAGAATGTTATGCAGCTGTGTTGAGCGTGAAGAAATTTAGAGCGTTCATAGAAGGTCATGCCTTTACTATTATTACGGACCATTCCAGCCTTAAATGGTTGATGAATCAGTCGGACCTGAGCGGACGTCTAGCCCGATGGAGTCTGAAACTACAAAGATTTCGACTTCGAGATCGAACACCGCAAGGGTTCTCAAAATGTAGTCCCAGATACCCTCTCTAGGATAGAGTGCGAGGAACTCCGCATAGCCACTTCTCTGGAGGTCGGATTGGACTCAGCGGAATTTAAAGC
This sequence comes from Dioctria linearis, assembly GCA_963930735.1. Lineage (NCBI taxonomy): Eukaryota > Metazoa > Arthropoda > Insecta > Diptera > Asilidae > Dioctria > Dioctria linearis. Next base: position 41,058,526 of record OZ005743.1, on the reverse strand, counting down.
GGAGGATTATCTGAAACTAGTCCAAAGCGTAGAGGAGCATCAGGAGCAGCTACCTGATTTACGCGTATCAGATGGGTTGGTATTCATTCGACGAAAAATGTATGCAGGTGACTCGCAACAAGAAGACTTCGCATGGAAACTATGGATACCTTCCCCCTTACAACCGACCTAATTAAGAAGGCTCATGACCCACCTACTGCGTCCCATGGAGGCATGCACAAAACCTTATTTCGCCTCCGAGAGAAATACTATTGGCCAGGAATGGTAAATCAAGTCAGGCAGTACGTGAATAGTTGTCAAATTTGTAGAGAGACAAAAGCTAATAATATCACCCTCAGACCGCCCATGGGAGAAGCCATGAAGGTATTTCGACCATTTCAACTGTTATATATAGATTTCCTAGGACCGTATCCACGTACCCGAGAAGGAAACATAGCTATATTAGTGATTCTAGATGCCTTCAGCAAATTCGTATTCCTACACCCAGTGCGGGCTGAAAAAGCCAAACATGTAGTCAAGTATCTGGAACGCCAACTATTTCCGATCTTCGGAGTGCCAGAGGCAATATTTTCTGATAATGGCAAGCAATTCAAGTCCAACGAATTCTCCACCTTACTGAAGAACTACGGAATTCGACACACGTGCACCGCCATTCACTCACCTCAAGCTAACGCTAGCGAAAGAGTCAATAGATCAGTCTTAGCAGCAATTAGAGCCTATATCCATGACCACCGGGAATGGGATGTACACCTACCGAGTATTGGGAGTGCCCTTAGAAGTTCAGTACATAGTGCGATCGGAGCCACCCCGTATAAAGTTATTTTTGGAACTAACATGATAATGCATGCCTCGGCATATGCCTTGTTGAAAAAATTAAATGCACTGTCAGACGGTGAAGTGGAAACTCTTCCCCGACCCGATCAATTCCACCTGATCAGAGAAAGACTAAAGAATAATTTAGCGAAATCGCATGAGAAGTACGAGAGGTCCTATAACACTCGATGTCGACCAGTTCAGTTTAAGCCTGGACAAGAGGTGTACCGACGTTTATTTCCTCAGAGTGACGTAACCAAATGTATTAATGCTAAATTAGTTAACAAGTTCGCAAAAGCACGCATTACTAAAGAAATAGGTAAAAGTCTGTATGAAGTAGAAGATACGCAGGGTAAACCTGTAGGGATCTATCATGCTAAAGATTTGAAACAGTGATACTTGTAAGTGTACGAAGTCCCAAATGGTATAACAGCAATGACGATGTCAAACCCCCCCCCCCTAGCTAGGACACGCATAGATCCACGTATCACCTGGTCCAAACTAGAAACTACAGTCCAAGACATCTGGACACCATAATATTTCATTAAAAGACGAAAGCCCGGTTAGCTCAACCAGCAGAGCATGAGACCTTGTGGTCAGGGCGTGAGTCGAAGCCACACGTGAAATAACTCTCACGCTTTTCAGATCCTACCGCGACAACTAGGATCCGCGATAGTACCTGCCCTGTAATGTGAGCATAGTTTCAGACTATAGTAAGACGAATACTAGCTGTCAGTTAGTGTAGAAAGTGCGAGGTTAAAATAAGCGAAAAGTAAATCTTCTTCTTCCTAACCCTTCTGGCATGTAGCGCATTCGCACGGAAACTAACTCCGGCACATTCATGAAGACGGTCCTTAAGCTTTCGATTCGAGTATCGATAAACGTCAAACTCCAGATGACATGGCTGAATGTTCTAGAGTGTCTGTCACTTCACGTCTAACCTTACATAGATCGGTTCCTGTAATCCGCTCAGATTAGAAGATCTAAGAAAAACCGCGTGCATCCCGGAAAATATACACTCCTTAAGTAAGAAATTGCATAGTAGATCGAGCTCTATCAATGGGTAAGATATTTCATAGTTTTTTATATCTGCGTACGATTTGCTTTAATTACCACCTTTTAGTGATACCTCCGAACACTCCAAAAAGGCTCAAGTATCAATTACCTACTCTCCAGCTCAGGTCCCAGTCGTGTTCCGCTGGCAGAATTAGAACTAATAATATCAGACCAAGCTTGGGCATTCTACTTTGTACGCCTAATTATAAGGACCAAAGTGCATCCAATAGGAAGCCCAAACGGGCCAGATAAACCGACTCGGCTCTAATAGAATCGGTAGCAAGAGCTGTGGAGTTAGTCGGAGCTACAAATACCAAAATAAAAAGAAAACAAAAAAACATATAAATGTAAAGTAACAAGCATTGGAATAGAAGGAGTGCAAATAAAAGCACTGAAGGAAAGTACCCTGAAGCGGTATATCTACAAAAATAACAAAGGAATAAGGAAGAGACCCGGAGGTCATCACAACTTAATCCAATGCCAGATTAATCACGTCTTATAGGTCAGGTAGTATCTTTAGGTACTAGATATAGTAGGAGCTCGTTAAGGTCAATGAGGTCAATGAGGTCAAAAAGGTGAATAGGAAGGAAACCGCACGATAGAGAGGGACGTAGTCTCTTGATATAACAAAGTGCCAGGCGTAGCGAATATCGGCCTTTTAAATTTTTTTTGTGTAAATAAGATTACAGGAACGCACGTCGGTCCAGCGGATGAAGCTTCACCTCCTGGGAGCGGCTGAGTGAGTACCATAAATTTTTTTTTATATAAAAATATCTTCATATATACATATATATTTATACAAAACAAAAAGAAAAAAAAAGACAAAAGAAACAATTTAATGTTAAAAAAAATACGAGAATCCAGTGAATATATCCAAGGAATAACCTAACTTAAAATAATATCGTAACAATACTGACGCATGGGCATGCCTATCGATTGCGATCTCGCTCCTGTCCACCTGTTACTGATCAGAAATATTAGTAATTATAGCAATAAATAGTGGGTGTCGCCACATAACGTTAATACTATCTCAGTAAAGAGATTTTAGTAGTTTTATATCAGCAACTAGTAGCTGTCTTAATATGACGTTAGCTAGTGTTAAATTATGTCTTAATCACCTATGATGAAAGGAATAAGAGTTTCTTTTTGTTCAACTAGATATTAATGCAAAGTGAAAATAATTTGTACCTACCTTGTTGGGATCGATAGTATTGGTCAATTTATATATATACAGTAAGGTGCAAAACTGAACCAATGCCGGAAAATAAATTTTATTTTATTTTATAAGCACATAAAACCAACTGAAGCAAAATGATATATCTCATACGTGATTCATAATATTATAAGTAATTCACGGAAACTGTTATTTTAAGTAAAGCGCATTTGGTTTCCAAGAAATTGTACTCTCTGTAGTGACTCAGTTTTGCACCAACATTTGGTTAATGCGTCTGCAGTCATAGATAGTGTCTTTTTCGTGGCTTACAGTTACTGAAGATATTTTTAGAAAAGTTTTTTTTCTTAAGTGCGCTTAGTTGTCCATTGTAAGCAAAATATTTATTTGAATTAATTTTGTTTTGCTCAAATATTTTATTTTAGATTAAGAATGAAATCTCTATCAAAAAATGTGCAGGAAGAAATTTCCAAATTACTGCAAGAAGGGAAATCTACCCGCTTTATTGCTCAAAAGTGTGGTGTGAGTCAATCAAGTGTTAGTCGGTTAAAAAAAAAAAACTTTGCTGATGTCCCAAAGTGTTTAGGTGGCCGGCCTAAGGTTCTCTCCGACCAAGATGAACGTTGTCTTGTACGTTATGTGATGAGTGAATCTGTTTCTTCAGCATCAGAAGCTGCAAAAGAATTAGAAAAGTCTACAGGGAAACGCATAAGCAGATGGACAGCTAATCGAACTCTTCATAAGCTGAATGTAGTTGCCATAGAAAAGAAAAAGAAACCTGCGATTTCAAGGAAAAACGTTAAGGCAAGATTGTCGTTCGTTAAGAAATATGAGCAATGGTCACACTTTCAGTGGGAAAATGTCATATGGTCAGACGAGACAAAAATTAATAGGTATTGCACTGATGGATGCTCTTGGGCATGGAAACGGCAAGGGGAGACCTTAAAACCAAAGCACGTGAAGCAAACCGTAAAACACGGTGGTGGTGGCATAATGTTATGGGGCTGTATGAGTGGCTATGGTGTTGGTGAACTTCACTTAATTGAAGGTAATATGGACCAGTATATGTATAGAAACATACTGAACCAGCATCTCCCGAATATAATTGCTAAAATGCCCATATCTCCCGAGGAAACAGTTTTCCAACAAGACCGCGATCCAAAACACACAGCAAAAACGGTTCAACGTTGGCTACAGGAGCAGCCGTACTCGGTGTTAGATTGGCCTGCCCTGATCTGAATCCGATCGAGAACTTGTGGGCATATTTGAAATCGGCATTATATAAGGAATATAATTCACCCCCGTCTTCCCTCACGGTTCTCTGGGAAAGGATTAAGGAACAATGGGATAAAATCCCCTTAAGTTATTGCGAAAACTTGTTGAAAGCATCCCCAGACGTATTAAGGCAGTTAGAGATGCAAAAGGGCTATGGACTAAATATTGATATTTTGTTTTAATGAACTAGTTTTCTTTTTCTCATTTCTGGTGCAATACCGAGTCAGTCTTTAACTTTGAATTTTCACTATAAAATGTTTGTTTTGTTTGTTACTTTTAGTTTTTATTGTAAGTGCAGATTATGTGAGTTAAATAAAAAAAATGTAAAATTTAACTGCAGTTTAAACTTTGGAAATGAAGATAAAATCACGCCTTAGTAAAGCAACATTGGTTCAGTTTTGCACCTTACTGTATATATATACCTATAGATACATACGAGCAATAAGTCAGGTGGAGAATGAGTATAAGGCTAGCAAGATTTAGATATGGATGTGTACAGATTAATACCTTGTAGGTTAAGTCCCCTCTGGACATGTGTATAATTTTAGATATGTATGTGTACAGATTAATACCTTGTAGGTTAAGTCCCCTCTGGACATGTGTATAATTGTAGTTGGAGCCTAAGCCTTTCATGTAGTCTCTTGTTTTTTTTTGTTTTTGTATTAGATTTGAGTTTATAATAGCTATTCTGATCTGTATGAGCTTTAGTCGATGTACGGTGGACGCTCGCACCTAATAAAAAGATATATCACCTTTGAAGAAAGGCATAGTTTTTTTTTCGAAAAGTCCTGATCTGTTTATATAGTTTTTTTAATGTATCCTAGCTAAGAGTTGCCTAGGCGCCCGTCTGTCTCCGACCTCCCTCGAGGAACTCAAGATGGGGTAGCCTGTCTACCTCTTTCCTTTCCGTCAGTCTTTCTAATTTGGTATGGGATCGATGGCGGCGGGCCATCGATGTACGTGGGTGGGTCAGTTCCACTATAGATGTCATAGCTACACGCTGTGGACATCTCCCGCCAGACTGATACCCGGATGTTAGCCGAGTCTGGTCAGTCATTTCGAACATGCCTACGGCCTGTTCCAGCACCATTCCCCTGTCTGTACTATTTTTATATCCCCGTGGTTACCTCAAGGAAGTGAACTCTGAGATAGTTCCTCCCCAGCTTCCTTGGCCACAAACAGCCTGCGAACTCATTAACCTATTAGAGGTGAAGCCAAGACTCCACACCCCTGACGACGAGCTAGTCCGTGCACTGTCAACAAGCGCAGGCACCCTGGCTTCATACCCCCCCCTCGCAATAGGAAGCTCTGTGTATGGTGTCAGCTGTCATCTCCTGTGACAAGGCCTAATGAGGTGCTGCACTGAGCCATTGTCCTGACAGCTTTGAATTCAAACCAAACACCAACACTACATCGGTTTTGAGTTCGCGATATTGTGAAAAATAAGTAATTAAACGTGATTTTTATGAATAGTAGTGTGAAATAAGTGCGGAATATTTCTTCCGAGCGTAGTCGCATGAAGCTAAAGGCACGGTTTTTCGACTGCGCAAAAAAGCATGCGCAGGGGTCTTTATTATTCTTTGTGTAAATTATACCGACACATATTACCAGCTTAATTCTGGCTAATACTACCCCAATTTTAAGGCTGAGCAAACAGCTGTTTGTAGAAAGTCCGTTAGAACCCGTAATAGTTAGTGTTTTGCTTCTCCAATTAAAATTATACTACTTGAAACTTTTTTTCTCGAAACCATGTTTATCAAACTGGGCATACCCTCAATTTTTATCCGATTGACTTGAATTTTTAACTGCAACTTTAAAATAATATGTTTTAGTGAACGTCGTATATTTTGGTTGATAAATAAAAAAAAAAAAAGTTTCAATTCGCGCCATTTTTTTTCTAAATCAATTTTTCGAAAAAATCCTACGGCCTTCACTAGATTTTGGACTATATTTTAAGAAACTTTTTGGTTTTATGTTCCACATTAAAAATTGTGACCTGTAGCGGTACGTCCATGTCGACCGTCCGAGATATTTCCTTTTCCTTGCGTGCGCTGCTATAGTGCCGTTTTGTATTGTAAAATTCTCAGAAAATCACGTGAAATTTAGTGAACACAAGGTGATATTACCCTTAACACTATCTTACATGGTGACTATGCGACGCTAGGTCATGTGCGCCAACCCACATAATTTGACTCTGACGGCTACGCCATCTGTCTCATAAAATAAAAAAAAATGAATTCACGGGTAAAATTTATAAATAATTTTTTTTATTTTTATCTATCGCGACTGTGATATTGACTGCTGTGATGCTTTGGTCACATATCTCGGAGTCTGCATTCGAGCCATCTGCCCAATTTGCTCTCTCTCTTTATATTACTCCGACAGATGTATCAAGCTTCATTTTTGATTCATTGTTGTGTTTGTTTACGTATTTTTATTTCTAGTTGTTTACCTGATATTTCAATTTTGAATTATAATCTTTTTTTTTGTTTTTTACTGAGCCAAGCGAAGGGCATCTAGGCATGTAGTAACAAATATACTTTGGTAAGTCTGCGAGATTACGTATATTATCATACCATTTCATATCTTTTATATCTATATCTTCATGTTCTTGTTCTTTTCTTTAGTCTTATTCAATGTATCTTCTGACACAAGTAAAATTTTATTCTATGCTATTGTTTAATCACACCATTGTTTTTTATTCAATATAATTAATATTCGTATAATGTAAATCTTTTTAATCATCGTAATACTTAACGTTCTAAGACGTGGCTATGTAGCCGGGGTAAAATAAATAATTTAATTTTCTATTCTATTCTATCCTACTCTTTTATTTTTGCCCGCTCTTTTGACCTTCATGGTAAATTTCAATTGTAGTCTAGTTCCCTCAGAAGTAAGTTGGTTTGTTGACCTGCGCAGGCTGCTCAGTACTTGATCAACATATACCAGACATACATTTTCCACTCAGTTTTATTTTTCGTAAGATAATACATCCATGCTATGAAAATTCACTCTTCATACATAGTTTAAAAATTTTATGAGAAAAATCTTGAGTGCCAATCTAAACGCTTCAAAATTATTTTAGCCCATAAAAATAAAGAATAATTTAAATTCATTAGGAATTCACACACACACACACCCTATAAGGAAGCAAGTAGCACCCAACCAACCAAAATTTAATTCTATCTACGACAGAAAATAAAATAAGGTGACAAAAACAATTGAAGATTGGTGGATCCTTATCATTGAGAGATGCATATTATGAAATTGCTTTGTTTACTATTGCCATGCCAGCCTTAAACTGTAAGAGAAATTACAGCGCAATAAAAAAAATTATACTGAGAGAGCATCAACAACAAATTGTGACGTTAATCAGCATGAACGATTTATGCTTATTTATAGTACACTTAAAAAAAGTATGTACCCCCCATCACAAGTACACTACGCGATGCTCTTAATAGATTAGAGTGCGCTTTTGCAATTTTTTTGTTTTTTCGTCCAAACATGAAGTTTTGTTGTGATGATATAAGACTATATACCGAGGGACATAGCGCTATTATTTACTTATTATTATTATCAAATTAAACAAATAGTTTTAACTTATCTCTAACTACATATAGGTATGTACTTACATTCTGTAATGTACTTGACAATTTCTTCGTGCTGTGGTGTTAAAACTTCCTCATCTACTTGGCTTCTGTTGTGAGACAATGATTTTTTATTGGTTTGAAAAACTGCTCGAGGAACACTGTAGATAGAAAATAGGTTTTTTTTTTAATTAATCAAATTTAGTTTGATTGACAGCAGTTATCTGTATTACGAGAGATAACTATAAAGATAGCATCATTTTATTTTATGCTTAGTAACGATTTCATTCATAATTTATTTTGTTGTATGAATATCTGCCATATTTCTGTGACGCAAACAAACACCAAATCTCAAACAAAACAAGCAAATGGAAGGGAATTTAAGAGAATCCCTTTGCACATGTTTTTACCGGCGATTACGAAACAGTTTATTTTAACCTAACAAAAAAAACTAAATTTACATATTAACTCACTTGAAGTCTTCTGATTCGTTTAAATCTGAAGATCGCTTTCCGATTTCTTTAATTGTATCAAATTTTTCATAATTTTGAGCCAATCCTAGAAATAAAATTTTCAGAAAACGATTTACATAAATAAATTACACCACTATTATACTTTACCTCTTCTTGTTTTCGCAACGATTTTGCTAGGACCCATTAACACTGTGTACATTATGTGTTGTAGCAAATTATTTATAAATTTTCTTTTATTTATTATTGTACCGACATTGACTTGACGACAACTTAACTAATTAATATTGCACAAACAAATTTCTTACTTCATCATCTGAAGCGAATGTATATATGAAAAGGAAAGCCCCCTCCCCCTTCAAATCATATGTTGAAAATATATATTGAGACGTTTTGTCAGCAATCAGATGATGGGCTGTCAACTGTCATTTATGGTGAAAAACCACTGTAATAAAATTAATAGGGAAGACGAGTCTCGAAAATTTGTAAATCGTTAATGTTGAAAGTTTATTATGAGTTTATTGCTCGAATTAACTACATTTTTTAATGTTGTTATAAAAATTGATTAAATTTTCGGGATGTTTTGCTTTCTGAGAACTAAGTAAATTATGCAAAATCGAATAAATTACTATAAAAAAACATAGACTGCGCAATTATATATCGATAAAATAATCGAAGAGATTTTCGACTAATACGATATTTCGCTGAACTTGCATTTGCAATGATTTGCAATCATTCAAACTGACAGTGACAATTCTTTCTTGTTTATTGTTTTCCTTCTCCGTTTTTCACAGCAATTTAGTTTTGGAAATCCTAAAGTTATTTTTTTGTTTAATTAAAAATGGATGGAGTAGTACAATTTGATAATTCTGATTCACAAGAATCTCAGCATGATCAAGTTTCATATGAAGAAGATATGACTCCAGAAGTTCTACAAAGGAAATTATATTACCTACTTGAACAGTTGAAACAAATGCATCAAGCATTACCAGAGTAAGTACTTTAGTCGCCTTAAAAGTCAGATAAATTTGCATCACCTGAGTGGGTATAACCGTAACCCCTAGAGGTATGTTAGCGAGGATGAAGTGTTATATGCTTTTGTTTAGATAGAATCATATCTTTGCTGTATATAACTAACGTATTAAATCTAACGCTGTGGGACATGATGGGATCCCTACTAAATTTCTTAGAATCATTCTCCCTTTCATTTTACCATTAGTTACGCATCTTTTTAACCGATTTGTCACCTGCTCAATCTTCCCCAAATGCTGGAAAACCGGCATCATCTCTCCAATTCCCAAAGTCACATCTCCGAAATGTCTTGGTGACTGGCGTCCCACTTCCATCCTCCCCTCCATCTCGAAATCCTTATCTCAGATCAGATCGGCGAGCACATTGAAGATAGCCGACTGCTTTCAACATTTCAGTCCGGCTTTAGACATGGACACTCCACTACCACCGCCCCTGTTAAAGTAACATCTGACATCCGCAAGCTATGTGATGAAGGCAAACACGTAGTGCATGTGCTGTTGGATCTCAGTAGAGCGTTCGACTCTGCTCCTCACAGCTTACTCATTGCCAAACTTGTGAACACTTTTGGTTTTGGGTCAGCTGCTGGTAGTCTCATTTACAGTTATCTGACTTGCAGGACACTTATCGTTAATAGTAATGACCGATTCTCAACTCCCAGGGGTATTGTCTCTGGTGTTCCGCAGGGGGCTGTTCTAGCTCCACTCCTGTTCACCATATATATTAATGATGTTGCGGAAGTGCTGGGTGGTCATAGCTTCCATCTCTATGCGGATGATTTGCAAATTTATGGTGCTGCCAATGTTGATGAGCTTCCATCTCTCATTGAGGCGCTCAATGTAACGCTTGGCAACATCTCTAATTGGTGTCAGGCTAGTGGTCTGACCCTCAACCCTGCGAAAATGCAAGCAGTAAGATACAATGTTCGTGATAATCCCTCCAGCACTAATGGTTTGCTTCCTAACCTGCTTATTCAAAATCTGGTCATCCCTCTCTCTGACAGACACGTTAAAAACCTTGGTCTTCTTATGGACCCCCATCTTACATGGCGACCACAGATCAGTAGAGTTTGCTCTCGGATCTACTTTGGACTCCGTTCTCTTTACGCGGTGTCACATCACCTTGATCAGTCCATCAGACAATCCCTGATTACGTCACTTATCATGCCGCATTTCTTTTATGCTGATGTTGCTATGTACCCCCTGCATGCCGCGGAAATTACAAAATTAAACAGGGCGCTGAAAACATGCGTAAGGTACATCTTTCGTCTCAAACGGCATTCCCACATCTCTGCTCTGGTCCAGCTGCTCATGACTGAACCCCTGGCTAAACTCTTGGAACTTAGAGTGTTAAGCTTCATACACAAAGCTAGATGTTGCTCACTACCTGTCTACATTAACCAATTTCTCACATGGAGCAACCTTAATTATCTCAGAATTGTCCTGCATAGAACTCGCACTCGATTTGGGTCCAATGACCTCTTTGGTCAGGGTGCCATTCTCTGGAACTCCCTCGCGGAACCAGTCAGAAGAGCTGGTACTTGCAGGGAATTTAAGGAACTCGCGTTATGTCACCTAATGTCTGTATAAAATGAAAATAATTATAATAATAATTTAAAAAAAAAAAAAAATTAGTTGCACTTGTTATTTCTTTTTGTTATTGTTCTTTATTCTTTATTCTTTATTTTGCCTCTAAGTTGAGTTATTATTTATTATTGCTGTTACTTTGCTTTACCTTCACATTTTTATTCCTATTTGTAAATGGTGTTTGCCATTTTGTTTCTATGGTGAGTGCTTTGCGCTCTCTATTGTGTGACTGTATTACTGTAAATACTGTAAATGATTTCTACCGTAATGAGTCTGTACATTGCTCCTTTTTTATTTTGCTAAACGACTTTGTATTTTTTGCTATTATGCCAACTAGCTATTAATTACTCGATGTACCTAACGTTGTAACGTAACGTAAGCTGAGGTTCTTTAATAAATGATTTTTCTATTCTATTCTATTCTATTCTATAATCTGCTACTTTATTTTATTGTTTAATTTGCTGTATTTTTTAATCTAAGTGCCTAACTATCTAATAGAATAGAATAGAAAAATCATTTATTAAAGAACCTCAGCGTACGCTACGTTACAACGTTAGGTACATCGAGTAAGTAATAGCTAGTTGGTATGATCGAAAAAATAGAAAGTTGTTTAGCAAAACAAAAAAGGAGCAATGAACAGACTCATTGCGGTAGAAAAGCATTTACAGTAATATAGTCACACACTAGAGAGCACAAAGCACTCAACTATAGAAGTCGAATGGCAAACACCATTTACAAATGAAAATGTGAAGGTAAAGTAAAGTAACAGCTGATAATAACTTAAACTTAAGAACGTAAAAGGTTAAAGAGTAAATAAAGAAATAAAAATAAATACAACTCATCAACTGATAATCCATTTTTTTTTAACTAGTGATAGCAAGGTACGGGTGTCCCACCATCACAGACCGATTTGATTAAAGCTTGGCGTACTTTAAGCACACATGAGGTGACATAGAGCAAGCTCATACTCGGCTTAACACTGGAACATTGGACTTGTTACGTTGATCGCCAAGATTGAGTCGTCGACTACTCTGGGTGATTGGAAACCTATAATAAACGCTGATAGCGAAAAAAATACATATATAAAATCATCAGTAGAATAGAATAGAATAGAATAGAAAAGTTGTTTATTTTTAACCCCGGCCACTTAGCCACGTCCTGGAAGGTTGGGTATTACGATGTTACAAAGATTTACATTGAACGAGTCTTAATTTAAATTAATACAAAATAAATGTTAAGATTATACGATAGCATATAGATAAAGATTTTAGTTGTATTAAAGATACAATGAATATAGGTCTTGCCGAACAAGACTAAAATAATTATGTTGAATTAAATAAATGAGATACAAGTAACACAACAAAGTTCCCTAAACATTTGCACCGCGAAGATGTCCTGATTCATTGAGCATAATTAATCCAAACAATATATGCAAAAGTGAATATCGGGTATGTTATACTAGCAATAACTAATGATCAAGCGCGTTACAACAAAAGATAACTTATGCTGGAAAAAAGAACAACCCAAAGTCAAACGTGTTGAGCAAAGACATTAACTTTGCTTAACGTGTCTGTTAAAATAAAATAAAAAGTAGTGGAAAGTAATGGATAGCAAATTGGGCGGGTTGAATGGCTGGGATAGACTCCAAACTCCGAGATGTGCAACCCAGCATCACAGAAGTCAATATCACAGCCATTTGTAAAATATCCATTTATAATTTTTTTTTTTTTTTTAATGATAATCAATTTTTTCATTAATTAGTAATATGTTGTATTGCTAGCTCTTTGAACTTCTCAATTGAGCCAGCTGATCTGACTTGTCTAGGCAGGGACTTCCAGAGGCTCGCTCCAACTTGGTAGATATGTCTAGCTCCAAAGTGTGTCCTGAACCTGGGCAGGACCAGCCTGAAATTGTCATGACCACTCCAGGTCATTTTCTCTTGAATATACTTGGGTAATGAGCCGTTCCTGCTCCTAAATATAAAGGTCATAGCATTGAGCTTGTACAACTTTTTTTTTTTTGGGCCCCGGCAGTAATAAATTAGTGAGTGTTGCTACGTGAGATTGGCATCTCAGTCTGAAAGCATAGCGCAGGCAGGCCTTGAACGCCCGTTCTACCTTTGCTAAGGCTGTACAGTTCAGCGGATACATTGCCACATCCGCATAAAAGAACAATGGTAGTACCAGCGCGGAAACCAGACGGGATCTAACCCGCGGGAGCAAATGGTGTGATAGTGCATACAAGGAGCGTAGCCCAAAATAGACCCTTGAGCACAACAGATTGACATGTGCTTGCCAGCTAAGGCATGTGTCCATTAGTAGACCTAAGTTTTTGACATAGGATGAATCTAGTGAGATAGTGTGATCCTGACGGCGGACCGGGGGAAGTGTGTCTGGTGCGACTCGGCTACTGCCATTGGAGCAGTATATATTTGCCTGAGTTTTTGTAGGGCTTAGTGCCAGTCCATTATTTATGCACCAGCTGTTGATGCTTTGTAGGTTTTCATTTAGATTTGCGACAAGTCCGTGAAGGTCTGAGTCCATGGAACCTGCGTAGAGCTGCAGATCATCCGCATAAAGGTGGAAACCAACATTTGTGATTGATGCGGGGATGTCGTTAATAAAAATCGAGAAAAAGAGAGGCGCTAGTACGGCCCCCTGTGGGAAGCCTTTAGTCACCTCTCTAGAAACTGAGCTACGACCATCACTGTACGATTTGGGCTCTCTCACTTGAGTAGCTAGCTACTAGACCTCCTGCTGAGTTAGAGAAACCAAATTTGGCTTTGAGTTTGTGGATAAACAGAGCATGTGGAACCGTGTCAAAGGCTTTCTTCAAGTCCAGTAATATGTGGATTACCTTTTTTCCTTCGTCACACAGCGTCCGAATGTCTGTTACCACTTTTACTAGTAAAGCGCTTGTGGAATGGTTTCATCTGAAGCCCGATTGGTGAACTGCGAGTAGCTCTTCTTGGTTTAGGTGTTCTATGATTTGGTCCCTGGCCAAAATTTTGAAAACTTTGGATATTGCCGGCATTATCGAGATCGGAGAAGTGAGCAGATGACAAGGCTATTTGATTACTAGTAACGAGTGGTTCCAAGGTGCTGCTGGTCGCCGGTAGAGTCACAGTGGTGGAGGCCATATAGTCAGCGTACTCGTCTGGATTGATGTCGGATTGCACCGTATTGTTTGAACCAATTCCGAGTTCTTTGACCCTTTTCCAGTTGAGAGGACCATCAAAACTTCGCAGGGTGGCTGCTCTTTTCATAGCTCTGATGGTATAATCGCACTTCCTTCTCCACTTGTGGTACTCTGAGTAATTGGCCGGTGACTTAAACCTTTTCCACCTTGAGTATGCGATATCCCTAAGCTCGCACATCAGTGCCACTTCTGGTTTTTTGAGAATACTGGTGCTATTGTCTTTGATTTTAATGGTTTTGCGAGGGACATGTCTGTAATAAAGTGCTCTAATTATTTCCGAGAAGCTTGAGACTGCCGTCTCGACGTCTGCATTAGAGTATATGTTCATCCAGTCAGTACTTTCTACCTCCGCCACCAGCGACTCCAGGTGAATTGCTGAAAAGTTCCGAAATGTGTGCCACCTGTTAGGAGGTGCGCACTTTAGGTCGAAAGCAGCGAAAACTATTTCATGATCTGATACGCCTGGGCACTGTCCAGAGAATAACAAGGGCAAGCTCGGAAATGATATCAGAAGGTCAAGCGTGGTGGCGGAAGATGCACCATGCCTTGTTGCCTCGTGATTTATTAATTCAAGCCCTCGCTCTAAGAGAAGGTCCTCTAGATTTCTCTTGAGTGTGGAATCGACATTCATGTCGATATTGAGATCTCCCCCCAACACCACTCCCATCGACTGCCCTATCACTGCATCCAGTGTCGCATTGATGGAGGAGAGCTGATTGTCTGAGAATGTTGCTTCGTGCCTATAAGTTACTATTAGTGTAGTTGGAATAAGTCTGGAGGCTGCGTCCCAGGTCTTTACTGCCAGAATCTCCCAACTATTATCCATTTGGTGGAGCAGTGTTTTTGACCTAATAGAATTAGATATATAGATAGCAACTCCGCCCCATCTATTATCCTGGCGGTCCAGTCTGTGTAGTCGGTAACCTGGGATTTCCAGCAATTTGTCAGAGTGATATAGTTTCGTCCACGTTTCACAGATCATGAAGGCGCTCACACTGCATAGCGAGGCGACAAACTTGATATCTGCGAAGTTTTTCAGGGTGGACCGCGCATTAAGAGAAACAATATTGAAACTGCCCGTGGGTAGAAGATCCTGAAGAGCAGAGCGTGATGACAAATTATGGTGCATTTTGATGACTGTTAGAAGTGACAGAGTAGGAATAAGTTAATCTCGATCTGTGCTATGAACCGGCTGTGTTAAGTCCAGTTCAGATTCGCCTATTTTAGGAAGGTTGTTACTTCATTAGGGTACATTTTCCGGACGTTTGATGGGGTTGGGAAACGCTTACCCAGCGTAGATGTTCTTACGAAGCAATTCTGCTCATTCGCAGTGTACGTACTCTGCAGATTTTCCCTATTCGTTACTTTCGTACCTATCGTCTGTGGTTTTGTCTGTTTTCTTAAGCATACACCAGTGAATAACCTGATTTGATGCTTACAACAATTGATGACTTTTTCAAAGTCTTTGTATAGGAAGCTGATAAACTTCTTCGCGTGTTTTAGTTCAGACATTGTAACTGGTAAGCGTTTTCTATTTTAAACAAAATTTCCCCTGCTAGGTGCCTGTTTGTAAATCCTGAGAAGGGCTCGCATCCAGTAAATGTATATTCTGTTCCTTTTCTAGCAGTAGTCAACAGTTTCATTACTTTTATGTGTGCCTTGGTACCCAACTAAGGGTTATTTTATTATCCTTTTATGGTAGATCTAGGACACCCCTACAGTCCCAAGTTAATTTTGAAGTGAAGGCATTGGAATTAAATGCCTTTATAGCGGTTTGGATGTCGGAGTTTATATAATTATATGTTTGCTTGCCGATAGCGCCTATAGATATATATATATATATATATATATATATATAAGCAATAATTTACTTTGTTACTTTGAAAGAAATACACGTTCTGGTTTTGCTGTTTCCCGTCCATTTCTTTGTCGCATCGCCTTATTCTGCAGCCTCTGAACTCTCTTTAACATCTCTTTTGTACCAAAGAACATAACAGTCGAACAATACTCACAATGTGGTTTAATTATCACGTTATATATAATATATAGCTATCAGTAAGGACACTGTGGTTCAGATTTTTCTCAGAAAACCGATTTTCTTTCCGATTTTTTAAACAAATATAGTAGAATGGAATTGAGTCTTTCAATCAATTACCCCAAATATATAATTTCACATTCAATTAATTCTCCACACATACTAAATCCAATAACTATGAATTGCCATGTCCTTTGTTTTATTTATATTTAACTTGACTTTGTTTACTCCTAATGCAGATTCCGTACAGTTGAGACATAATTTTTAAATTTCCTCACATCTTACCTTTCATACAGACCATGAAAAAGAAAGAAAATCGAATTCATTGGATAGAGTCAGGCCCATTACAAAATCAAAATGAACACTGTAATAAGATTGGTTTGATGATTACACGTCAAACTGTCCATGAGTGTTTATTTAATTAATTTATACCAAGATTATATTGAAAATGCAAAATGCTGCCGAACTTACCTTTCGATGGCTAAGAAGCTTGGTACTATTAAATGGCAGAATATGCCAGATTTCCTCCTATGGCAGAATATGCCGCTCTTGTTATTTTATTAAAGGCAGAGTATGCCGCTGTTATAGTATGATGGCAGAGTATGCCGATGTTAATTTATACTAAGGCAGAGTATGCCGCTGTTATAGTGTGATGGCAGAGTATGTCGATGTTAACTTTGAGAATTAAAAAACACCTTTCGATAGTCAGATAAATTCTAATTTTTATTGAACAGTAGCTGCTTATTTATATAAAATGATTACAAAGGAATCAGTATTTCTTTATAATTCTGAAGGGGGGATTATTGCAGAATTGCAATACATAAAATTAAAAATCAGAAATTGTGATCACACAATTTCTGGATGAGTCATAATGTATTGATATTGTAAAGCAATGACCTCAGGTGTGAATATTTTCTCAATCAAGAATTATGCTTGCATAGCAGAATTTGCTTCGTTGCAAATTCTTCTTGAGCTCGAGCAAACTTTGTTTGTTTTTAATTATTTTTCGTTTCGATTGTTGTTTATATTTCTTGGCCGTGGAAATGGCTTTACAACACATTTAAATGCATTAAGGAGGAAAACGTCATCAATTGGAAAAGAGCGAATGACCTCGATCACCAATTTGATATCAATCCTGAACAATTTGTCATCCCATCACATCAGTATACATTATTTATTGACCAGCAAATGAACTTTAACCTATATCTAAGTCGAAGTTATGTTTCACCTCAGCGATATCAAAAAGTATCTACTACAGACATTTTCAGGTGAACTCTCTAGCCTGCATAACTAGAGCTGTAAAAATTAGAAGCAAATATATCTTATGTAATGTTATTGACATGGGAGTTTTTGACAGCCCTGAGTGTATATTGTCTGGAAGGGGAGCCTGAGACAACTGAACACTTTCTGTGTGCTTGTCCGGCCAGTTTTTAACAGGTTATAGGTAAAATCATAAATGTTGAACAGTCTATCTTAAAATTCGTAGTCCTAGCAGTATTACGAAGCAATCTTTCTAATAGTAGCAAAAGGTAAGTTACCAGAAGCCACTACGAAGAATCATGTCAAACTCTTGATAAAATCAGCAATAACGGCGACACTGAAATATCCCGTCTAGAAATGATTCCAATTAATACTTACCCAGTTGCCTCTCATCTTAACTCCCCAAGTTATTCAGCTCCTTCCATGTTCCTGAACCAGAAAAGCATTTTGGTTCCAATGCATGCAAATTTATCGTTCCTTTCATTCCTATTGTAACCTTATCTTGCAATCTAGTAAACTTTAAAAAACTAATACGTTTCCTTATTTTACAGGAGCTATCAAATGAGAATATCTTTTGAATTGCTTGCAGTCTTAGCTAACTCTTTGCTAAATGACACAATATTTGAAATTGTAAAAGGATTAATGGATATCCAACACGTTACAGAAAAACACTTACAGCAATTACGAGATCAAGTAGAAAATGAATACCAAATAGAAGTTCAAGAATGGATAACGAAAATACAGGATCCTGAAGAGCTGCAACATATTTTAGCCTTAATGAAAATAAAACATACAAAGAAATTGCGAGAAACAGATATAAAGCTAATTGCGCATCTTGATCAGAAGGTATATTTTATGCTTGACAGTAATGTGCTCTTTTGGTGCCTAGAAACCCGTTCATTAACTGTGTAGAAATTTAACTAATGATATTATATATTGGTTTTTTTTTTTTTTTTTTTCATAGACCAAATTCTCATACGCATGATTCTAGTGCGCTAATTTGACATTGCATGGCCATGTCATCTGCATAGTGCACAATCTTCATCTTCATTCTTCAACGAGCATTAATAAGAGTACATCCCTGTAGTATACCAAAATTCAACCTGGGATCACTCAAGTTTGGCTATGGTTCAATTCAAATTTGAAAATCTAGCAAAATATTTTATAGTGTTGTTTGGACACACAGAGTCAGATTTATCGTACAATTTTATTTACAATGCCGTAGGAGGGGCCGTTTTGAATAGCTTGTTTCCAAAAACTTACGCGCTGATAGAGGTACACCGTGGAGAAAATGTAATTTTATGGATGTAATTATTATGAATTGAACATCCGACTGGGTTATGAGAGAGTTCGGATATGTGAGCATATTCATCAAGTCGTACACGAATGGAACCTGTTTATTAAATGCGCGAGAATATATAGTTTAATCTAGGGGAAAATCAAACTGATACATGTAATATTAGTAAGGCTTTAACTATGTTAATACCTAGCTTAGCAAGAAGTAGGTAAGATTTGCGGGCAGCCAAAGTTGATGCAACTCACTATAAGCTTCTGCCAAGACTAAAATAAAAAAAAATGCTAAGTAAATAATCATGTTGCCAATTTTCTTGGAAATCGAATGAAAACTGAATTTTAGATGACCAAGTCTCTAGTCTTAGATTAGATTAGTTTGGTTAAGCGGGGCGAATAGCCATTGCACTACATCCATTTATTGGCTTATTGTACACTGAAGTTTCTTGTCTTTGTAATATGTTTCTTCTGAAGTTCAGTGGCTCAGTACTGGATTTTTTATTGTTTTTTGGAGTAGCTTCAAGAAGCTTAACTCTTGGGACTATAAAGTACGAGAGTAACTTGAAAAACTTAACTCCTAAATGAACGACTCAGTATTTTGGTTAATAATCAACATTTATCCACTGTTCTTATTTAAATGTTCCTATTTAAATGATTCTTGTCTTACAACTGCATACTTTTACAATCGCTCGTTATCTTGCACCACGAAGACCTTATGAACCCCTTGTTCAGCTATTAGGATGTTGCCCAATAATTGAGTCACCCTCTAACGCGCCGCTTAGTGGGTCACACGTTATAACTATTTCCATTTGCCATTCTGCTATGAGGCAGTGGGCTACATTGAGGGAGGTGATGACCGCGCCGTGCATGGTAGAAATGATGTGTCGCGTGCTTTATTTATGTGACAATTGTTTCAAATTTTTGTAACGCGCCAGTTGTTTACAAGACCTTTGGTCACGAGCTAACGTTGCTACGGCTTTTCACTTGGAACTAAGGTGTGAGCTTGAACTTAATTGCTTACTTCACGTGTTCTTTGTTACCAAGTCTTTTTTATGTTTACGCTATAATTTGTTACATCACATATTGAGCTCATATAAGTGCATCAGATCTTAGTCATCTTTCATTCTTGCTAGCGTATCATTCAGAAAGAAGCCATGAGGTCTCATGATATAAATCTGGACTATGTTATTGACTATCAGAACCAGCTTAACACAAATGGACACGTTTAATAAATAAACGGTCAACAATACATGCGTATGTTAAACTAAACATAGGTCAAACACCGAATGAGATGACATGCAATGCGACATGGAAACAAAATTACGTATTATATAGACGTCTTTTTAAAACATTGGAAATGTCAACGACAAAATGCTGAGCCTTAATATGAACAACAATGCACATGCGATTGATTTGTTCATACATACTAAAGTTGGATCTTGCGGAGTTAACATGCAACAGAGGTAACCTTCTCAAATTGTGCCCACTAGCACGGAAAGAGATTTTGCTAAGTAGCAGGGGAGAATCAATATTCGCGTTTAAGAGTTGATGCACAAAAGTTACATCGGCGACGATGCGACGTTTTTCATGGGAGTGCGCATTCAAACGCTTCAAGCGATCCTCATAAGGTGGAAGAATCAATTAATTGTCGCAGGGTAGGTACCTAAGAGCGAAGCGCTGGAAGTTCCGCTGAACAGACTCGATGCGGTCGATGTGTGTACCGTAAAATGGAGACCAGACCTGCCTAGCGTATTCAAGAAGAGGTTTCACAAAGCAAGTGTACAAACGCAATGTTATGGTCGGATTCGAAAATTCTAGGGACCAACGTTTGATAAAGCCCAGCATAAAACTACTCTTAGATACCATATAGTTAATGTGGGAGATAAAATTCAATATATGATCACATCTAACACCAAAGTCACAAACAGCACCCTCGCGGCAGTGAATCGTGGAATCCGAGAACACATAAGTGATTGGTTTCTGATTCTTGTGGAAAGTCATAACCTCACATTTGTCGATATTGAGAGCCAAATTATAGTTTTTGTACCAAACGTAAAATTTGTGAAGGTCACTTTGTACAAGTTCACAATCGTTAACAGATTTAATCTGAGCGAAAAGTTTAATATCGTCAGCATAAATCAATACTTCGCAGTGCCCCACAACAGAGACAATGTCGTCAATAGAGAATAGAATAAAATAGAATAATCAATAGATAGAATGAAAAGCAACGGGCCCAAGTGACTCCTTTGAGGTACGCCGGACGAAGTTTTCAGGACTCTAGAGATGGAATGACGGAATAATATTTGATATGTTCTGTTATCTAAATAAGACTCCGTCCATGAAACCCTTTTTTTCCATTTTAAAGAGTATCATGGAGTGAGAAAACTTGTCGAATACTTTACTGAAGTCAGTATAAATACAGTCTGTCTGATAGCCT
The DNA here is from genome assembly GCA_963930735.1 of Dioctria linearis. Classification (NCBI taxonomy): domain Eukaryota; kingdom Metazoa; phylum Arthropoda; class Insecta; order Diptera; family Asilidae; genus Dioctria; species Dioctria linearis. The sequence continues at coordinate 41,037,319 of OZ005743.1, read as the reverse complement.
TTTGCAAACCCGCCAACGGTATCCGAGACAAATTCCAACAAGTTAGTGGTTGTAAACCTCCCGAGATAAATCCATGCTGGTTTGAAGAAAGCAAATTTTTGCAGGAAATTGGTAGCTGAGAGTAAATGATAGATTCGAATAATTTAGACATACAAGATATCTTTGCAATAGGCCTATAGTTAGAAATTTCACTCTTACTACCCTTTTTGTGGATAGGTATAATAAAGGAATTTTTCCATAGCTGCGGGAAACAACCACTATCGAGCGATTTTTGGAAAGCGGAGCTGCAAGGGCATGGCAGCATGACTTAAAGAAGGGTGTAGGGATCTCATCAGGACCCGTCGTGAAGTCATTTGGAAGCCCATTAATATGACCGAATATATCCTCTCTCGCAATTGTAGGCATAGTGAATAAAACGTTATGAGAATCGTTCATATGACTGAAGTTGTCATTTCGAGGAAGGAAACTTGATGAAGAAAATGCATTGTCAAAATTCGGATGAATCATCACTAGCAGAATCTTTGTACCTCATGATATTGGGGTAGTTGTCCGTTTTTTTCTTCATATTAATAAACTTAAAAAAGATACGTGGGTCACGAAATAATTTCGCACGCAAGTCATATTCCCGGCGAACTCAGCATTTTTCTAAACATATTCACATAATATGCATTATGCAATTATTTCCGTTCTTATTAAAAATAAGCTTCCCACGATTTCATTCGCGAAATCGTGAAAAACAAATATCTCGAGTTACAAACTCAACGTCGGCACGTTTAGCTGAATTAGCGTAAATAAAAATTTCTAAATTAAAGATTAGGAAAGATATTTTTTTAGAGTAGTTAGTTCATAATCGTGTTTTAATCGAATTAGTCGAAATAAAATAAAGTTCCTGAAATTAAATAAAGATTTCTTTTATTTTTTTGATTCCCTGAAAAAATAAAGTGAAAAGTCGCATGCTTTGAATATATTCATGATAAAGTTTAGAGGAAAGTTCTTTGAACTCATTATAGGATGTGAGGAAATTGTTGTGACTTATAATGCCTTTGTCACTCATATAACTTTTCCACAATTTATTCTTTCTATTTTTAAGATGTTTTAGTTCTTTATTGAACCATGGCGGAGATGTTTTAGAGTTATGGTAGCATATGAGTGAGAATAACTTGGACGTTAAGTCCAGACTATCAGCCGAAGCTGAAAGCTCACTCCGTGACAAGCGATATGCAGGGCGCCACGCTTCCACACCTCGGCTATTGGCGGAGAGAGTGGGGTGGGTCACACGAAACCTGCCGCTGTCACACACCATATACAAAAAAGGTCGTGCCTACACAACCGAAACTAAGCACACATCCGGACCTGAAGAAGTAGGTGAACAATTTTATCAAATTAAAGAGGGAACAGCGGATAATCGAGTGATGTAGTTTTTTTTATCGTTTTAACTTCATACTGACTTGGGTCATATACACCCCAGATCCTATATTTTGCATATATTTCTTCCGTTCTCTATTTCACATCCATTAGTACTCTGTTGTGAACATTTTTTTCACGGAAAGTGAATTTCCACGACTTAGTTCTTCATAATGGTGAGTTGAAAATATGTCCATTTTTGTACCAAAAAACGGCCATTTTTCATCTTAAGAAGGACTGATTCACTTCTTTTGCAGTTATCTCCAAAACGGTTTATTGGACTGAAAAACTAATTACATATCTAATTAGGGGACAAAATGTAGATGCGATTTCATCCTATATACTAGCTTTAACGTGTATATTTGAAAATTTTATAGCATCTCTTCTGTACTGGAAGACGACCAAATTGGCCATTTCGCGAAATTAAAAATTTTTAGCGGGTACCTTGAGACACCAAAATCCTTATTTCTCTGTAAGTATTGCAAGGATTTCCATGATTCGTTTTTGTAAACATAGCCAGGATATGAAGTGAATTCATAATTCAATTTGAAAATCCTAGGTACCTATGTAGATACCTTCACAAAACACAACAAAAGCAGCCAATACAGTCAGTTGAGAAATATTCTTGCTACATCTCCACAACTAAAACAGTCGAGAATTCTATCGAGTGGAATAGAGATTTTGGTAACTCTCAATACAAATTCCCCGAGTTATAGAATTCCGAGTGAAGAGTTAAGTGCCAAAAGAACTCTCATCTCAACAACTCTCCGAGTTAGTGAATCCGGCCCCTGATGATCGCAATTATTATTTAAGTTTTCCAAAACTTTTCTTCAATTTAATTCTGTCGACTGTATATTTTAAAACCTTTTCACTGGTTATCAATATAATAATTATCCCCTCAGCGCACCGAACATACTAAAATCTACATCTCGTCATTCGAAACTTTCAGTCTTCTGGTATGTTTAAGAGCTCGAGGATTCTTTCCCTTTTTCCGAATTATGTCCACACCGATTTTGATTGCTCGATTTTAAATTGATTTTAACTCTTTCTAATTTCACTGTGTCACTCTGTTCGCTGAACCACACAAGTTGTTTCGCTCTTCTCTTGTTCGACTTTTCTCCTCAGTGCCGTCAGCTTTCTAGGTTTCATTCGAAATTTCTGTAATGGGCCAGACCACGTAAAATCATGCCTCCATGCGACCATAACACCTGGACATCATCAGTATGCAAATGCATTGTACAGTTCTCGAGAATTACCGGAAGTAAACCGGTCCCTTAAACACTGGGTCGCACACATGTTGAGCTATATAAATGTCTTTGCCGCGCTGGGTGAGATAACGAGAGTAAAAATAGTCCAGAGAGGCACCCTCACCTTTGTAGTGGATACTCATTATGCATGATCTCTAACACTCACCCGGATGATGTTACGCCGACGACCTGCTGATCTTGGTTTGGTCACCGGTAGTTTTGAATCTGACTGGGCTACGGATGTCGGGCTTTGCATTAATCCATTAAAAACAGATTTATGCCTCTTTACTAAGAAAAGGAACACTCCCAGATTGAATCGGGCCCCTTTCGACTCCACACGTTTGGAACTGAAAGACAGAGTAAGATATCTAGGTATTATATTAGATAGAAAATTAAGCTGGGAACCAAACCTTGAGGACAACGCGAATAAAACTCTTCGATGCTTCGCGATGTGCCGCAGATCCACAGGAAAAAAGTGGCGACTTAAACCACGGATGATCCTTTGGATCTACACTAGCGTCATCCGACCCATGCTAACCTACGGTTCTGTGGTGTGTTGTAAGGCAAGGATTGTGCCTCCTTAGTATAAATAGCGCTCTCAAGTAAACCAGATCGAGAGCTCTTGAGATCATCCTCAACATACACCCCGTCCATATACACGTCAAGAATGGGGCGTCAATCGCTACACTGAGGCTGCATCTCAATCGGAGCTGGATTCACACTGGTACATGAGTTCCACATGAATAATTCGTGGAAGGAAGGAGATCTGCTCTGCGAAGTTTAATTCATAGCTTGGTTTTGGGAAATGGTAAGAAGTGAAAAAGGGTTGAATCGGAAATAGCTGGTGATAATAATAATTTCGCTTAGAATTCAATATCTGACTGTACAGGTAGATTACTTTTTTTTTAAATCTGCAGTATTCGGCTGACTATAATTTCTCAAAACTAGTGCACGTTTCATAATGAAAATACGTCTTTCATGCAAGCCGATTTGTACCTCTTAGCACTGGCGAAGAGAATATCTTTATCGTGACGTCAAGGGAGAGAAATTTGCTGAATTTGCTGAAGATAGCTATCGTCTAGTCAAATAGATTGTATTCTGGGGGGTGCTCAAGTCCAGTTGGATTCATTTTAAGCAATCACAAAAGGAGTAATCATAGTTCGATGAATAGTTCAGGACGATGCAAATTGCTCTGGTAAGGGTGTATTTTGACGTAATTAGCTTAAAGATGTATATCAACATCTTGGACTACAGCAGGCAGATCGTTATTTTATATACTAAAGAGTAAAGGACCTGCATAGCTTACAGACACTTGCGACATCTTCCGCGTCGGAGGATAAGTACTACAATTTGAGCTTCAAAGCTTAACTTGTTGAAGACGATTTCATAAAAAAAAAAACGTTCGAGATGGTAAGATCGCCCGATCACAATTGCTTTTTACTTCTTTAAATTCCTTTAATTTATCGTGACATTCATCTAATCCAATGCTGCCATTAGACGTGGAATATTCGGTGAGCTGCGAACAATTAAAAGAAATATGAATCGCGCATTAGAATATCCTAATGGCTTTTCATAGTGAATAACCTGTTAATAGAATGTTTTAACGATTGTTTAACGGCGGTAAAGTTTGAACCTAAATCGATAAAATGTTGCGCTATTCATCACAGAAACACCTAAATGTATTTGTCGATATTCGTATGGCAATTACAATTTTATTCCCCCATTATATAGCTTTTGCAACGTATTTCGTTATTGTTTATGATGTCTAGTCTGCTATACCATCGGTTGATAGTACGTTTCTGGCTAGCAGTAGAAATTATCTGTTAGTTCTGCAACTTTATTCGTCGCGTAGTGTTGCGTTATTGTGATATTCCATTGCTGATTTTAGATTCAGACATTTATTATTCTATCTGATTGCAGACTTCCGTGCTGTTATTATACCTGTAATTCCACTGACCCCAAGAATGTCTACTTTATATTTTTTTTCCATTTGGCCGGTCGTGAGGTTTTTTCGCATGCTCCTATGTTCCAATTCAGTTCACTTTTGTTTCCTTTTTTTTAATTAACGATCTTTAAATTAGTGAAACTTTCATATGTATGCACAATAATCATCGGCATGCATCACTTACAAATTTTATTATAAATTTACTGCTGTGTGTCTTTGTATATTACGACTGCAGAATATTTATTTGTACCCCAAATATTAAAAATGCTAATTTAAATTTTTCTGTATTACGTTTCAGGTAAGAGATCAACAATCTACTTTAGAAAAGGCTGGAGTTCCTGGTTTCTATGTAACAGACAAACCCAAGGAAATTAAAATACAAATGCATTTACTTGACTTTATTTTACGTTTAAGCAGAATGAAATTTGAACAAAATAAATGCAATTAAAGTCTCTTATAACATCTCGTGAAACGTATCAAACATCTATCATTACATTTCATGTGTATTTTTAATGGTTTTAAGTTAAACAAGAGCCTGAGAGGCTCAACAAGAAACATTTTTAATAAAGTCGCACCCTGGAAATTATGATAAATACTGAATACTTATACTGTACAAAAAACAAGATAATAAGAAGGACTTTTAATCCGGATGATTCCACTTTTTTTTTTTTTGTATCACTTTATCACCTCAGGTCCACCTGAAAGATGCAATATTTTAGATATATTTACCGAGACTTTTGTTGGGTTCGAAATGAGGCCACCTATCTTATTAGAGCTACGACAAGGGAATTCGATACAAATTCAATACTACTTTGACGATGATATTAATTGAAGGGAAATTATAATGTAAGCATTGCAATTGGCTCCAATGGTAAAGCTACCCTTACACGGCGACAGTAGTTTACGTAAGTAATTACATTTTGACATTTCCATACAAATCTGCTACTTACTTAAGTAACTTTACGCTTTCCACTCGTGTAAATAGATGAATGCCCGTATGTAATTTAGTATGATCTCTGTTCAAGTTTGATTGTTAAAATTGTAAAAAAGTAACATTATAACCAATTTTATAGGAAGTTATATTCTGAAGAACTATGTACTTACGTAAGTAGTATTTTCAGTGGTACTGTCGTAAGGTAAGGTCTAATGTAGCTTTATAAAACAGGCGCAGGTTGCTACTGTCACGCAGAATAATATTTTACTGAATTCTTCTTATTGGCTGCATTTTAAATTAATTTAAAAAAAGGAAAAACGCATGTAAAAATCTGTATGAACTGTTTGGTAAGAACTCATTAACAGTGGCGTTCGTAACAGAATTACCCAAATTTTGTAGGGGTGATTTTTCATTAGAACACGAGCACAGTATATTTATAAATATAAGTAAATATACTGATACACGAGGTTAGCTAGGTATTGTACCCACCGCTTATATCTGCGGATGTTAGATTTTGGCTTATGTAGAGTTCACGAAAAAGATATACAAATTTTGAATTTGTTTCAAAGGTCAATGTCTGAATACTCAATGAATTGAGTGAAAAAAAGTTGGTATATAGCAATTAATTCACATCTCGCCCGACAGAAATACGAAGTATGTAATTACGTTTTAGACAGACTGCGTCGTCAATATAAAAAATAAGTCCAGGCAAAACACAGATTTCCACCTTTTACGATCTCTTCAGAGCTTTTTTAATGGAAAACAGTTCATCTTCAAATACAAGAAAATCATCGCGAAAGGAATTGATAACTTATCCAACAGATGGTAGGATAGTAACAAAATATTTGAACATTCGAAAATTCCTTACTCAGCATTTTCATAATTGTGAAATCAAATTTTCTTTAAAGGTTACCTTTCGTTATGCCTTTGGAGTGCTAACATTGATTTTGATAGTACCATTATAATTTACTAACAAAATAAGTTTTAAGTTTTAACGCCAGCCACAGCTAGCAGATTTTTTTTTTTCATATAGATCACAACAGGTAATCGCGTTGCGGAAGCTCCATTTTTTTTTCTTATGGACACTCACAAGGCCAAATTTTTAGTTTAGACCACTATTGTTTAGTTTGTAAACTAGCGACTTTACTTTTCCAACCAGGACTATAACATTTATCTGTATGCACACGAAGAAAACTCTATTAGTTCAAGGTTGATTCGTCTTATGACTGTATAGACTGTTGAGTCTTACATCGAAATTGTGAAAATCACCTCATTTTTTAAACTTTAGTAAATGTCAATCAGAAGCAAGTTGTCCCGTAATAAGAAAAATGTATGGTAGACTTCGTAAACCGTGATAACAATATTACTTTATTACGGTCAACTCTATAAAGATTACAAATCTTATTAGATACAGATCTATAGGTTAGGGAAGTGATTAAAAAATTGAGCAATTTTGATTTTTGCAGTGATTTTTCGCATATATTTCTAGAACGGTTCGTCGGACAGAAAAAATGATTATTACCAATTTTATTTCATATTCTGAAGAAGTTTTTAGTACAATATAAATGTTTAGGACTGATCGTTTTCACACTATCCATAAAAAGCCAAAATTTTGATATGCCAACACCAACATCATTTTTAAAATTTTATTTGTTAGTTAGTACAATGAAAACACCATGTACCAAATTTCAGCTCTCTGCGTCGACACGTTCTCATGCAGTGTCCAAATTAGTGGAAAACGAAATTTGTGTATGGCAACCGCACGAACGAGTTGCCCGATTTGTCTCATTTTCGAACTTAATTTCACTTTTTTTTTTTAAAGTCAGTGTACAAAATTTCAGCGCTCTAAGTAACGCGTTCTCGAGTTATCGTGCCCATAGACGAACAGACGGACGGACATGCAAAAATCAAAATAACTTTTAATATTATGCGTGGGTGTCCAATCCATTTTGCTTCACCATTATTATTTCGAGGTGTTACAAACGAAATGAAAAACTTAGTATACCCTATAGATTTCATCTAGGGTATAAAAATATTCCGTGAAGTCAATATGCTCGATGGGGTGATTTGGTAATGTCTCAGTATCAACCTTTTCTGAGCCGAATGTAAGTGTAGATTACGCTTATGGGAATGTTGGGAGGACATTTGGAGTCGTTTACATCTAAAATACTAGGGGATTGAAGAACGTCTTTGGATAAGCTGTATTTCATTACCACGGTGTCTCTATAGTGGGACTTTTGCACACGGGAATCACGGGGAATGAGAGGACGGACTTGCAGAGTTCTTCCTTTCGAAAATTTTTCTTCTTAGGCCTAATATTCACTGACTTACTTCACCTGGACCTGATATGCTAAAATAAGAGGACAGGAAAGTTTCGGGGACAGGGCTTTTCTTTCTTTTAGCACGTTAGCACAATGGACTGCATTGGTCTCCATGCTTTAAATTCCATCCCCCTGCCTGAAAAAAAGAGGTCTAATAAAGATGGATTCTTTGTGTTCAAGGAAATGTAATTTTTTTTTGTAACAACAGGCTGTGTACGGAGGCAAGTAAAACGAAAACTATTCTATCTGCTGAGATTCTTTTGAAAGCCAGGTGACTCATAAGTAATATACACTACAATCCATATAATAGCTGTTGCTGTTGCGTAGTCTTGGAACTATTTTAATTATCATGCTCTCTACGAGAGAAAGTAAATTAAATAAAAACTTGCTAATGATTGATCCTCGTGTAAATAGTATCTAAATTACAATTCTAAATTCTTGTTTATAATAGCAGCAAGAGGAAAAACAAAAAACATCTGAAAACTCTATCTACTTTCTTTCAGTCAATGAATATTCTTATGTAGCGTAACGCGCAGGGTAATGATGTGCGTATTGTATGAATGTGTAGCGCCATTATCTTAACTTCGACTAAGTGGGAACAGAGCCGTGCTCTAATGTTTTGGTTGTTGGGCAATCATTTCATTCAAATTAGTTTTAAAATAATTATTTCAACCCTTTATCATCTTTGAAATTTAAAATTGTTAATACAGCTAGGGCAAGAAACTCATAAAGTATTTAAAGCGTTTTTTAATCATGAAAATCGGTAGTTTAGTTTTTGAGATACATATGCGGTCATACTATACCCTTTGTAGCAACATATCATTGGAATACCCTTGATTGTTGTAATGATGGGTGGATTGAGAATGTGCGTGAACTTACGCCACTACATACATTTGCATTACAGTATTACAAAGTGTTAAAACGCGTTTTACAACATTACAGAGTAACCTACATAATATGTAGCTAAGAAATCAACTCCAAAACAAGAGGAAGATTTGGAAAAAAATTTAAGGTCAAATGTTTTATTTTAATCATAAAAAGCAATTAATTTTGCTGATTAAATTATTTAACTAAATTAATGCACTCCGATACGATAGACCGTTACCATCAGAAACGAAGAAAATAATTTGACCGACGGTGTTTCTGCGTCTCTTCCTCTCAAGATTACCACGTGCTCGGACCAGGCCTCTCAGAAATAAATAAATTCAGAAAACTGCACACGATTTAAAAGTCGCATCGCTTTCTTGAAAAAAAAAATAAAAATAATAATAAAATAGCCGGCTCCAGTCCGATCATACTGTGTTGTCTGGCTGACTGTTATTATCTCACACTTTTCTTCCCCGTTACAACACCCGTTCCCTGCTCAACTGAGAAGATAGAAGATTGTGAGTGATGTGAGACCGATGAAAGTCTACTCAACTTATAATCATAATGCGCATGTGTGATTCAAACAAGTTCAGAAGATTTAAATGAGATTTCAAAAAAATATTTGACCTTTTAAATAATGCTGAAACGAAATAATTTTTTCATATTTAACATAAATAATTTGCAGAGTATCTAATTATCCAAAAATTTTGAAAATTTGTTGTTTCGTTTGGAAGCTAGAGAAATATGCGATTTGTGTTAATTGGGTAGGATTTATTGTGGATTTTTTTTCTAATTAAAATTCTCTTCGATGCTTTCCATCAAGGATCCTTGGATTTTTCCAAAAAGTCCGTTTACTAAAGCTAGAACTAAGGATTATAGTTTGGGGGCATTGTTTAATAGATTTTGTGATTGGAGAGCAAACGTTTAGGTGTTAATTTAGTGGTAGGCATTAAAATTGCAAAACTTACAAATGTGGAAAAAAACTTTCAAATTCGAAAGTAAAACTTTTCGGTTTGCGTTGAAAAATGTATTTTTAGCCTTACAAATGCTCTATTGAACAATAATTATATAAATTTTTATCCTTCTTATTCATTACCCTGTATACATAATTCCTTTATAAGAAGTCATTTGTAATATGCGTGCACTATCTGGAATCCGTTTTATGCTATGTATATATGTACAACATATCGAATCTGTACAAAAAAAATTCTTCAATACAAAATGGGGGGATGTTATCTAAACTACTTTTCACGACTCAAGACTTATGGCAGTCCTTCCCTCGAAAAACGCCGCCTTTTTCTTGATGAAATTTTCTTATTTAAAATAATACATAATCTTATTCGTCGCCCTGAATTATCAACCAGTATTAATTACGCTAATCCGACCAGAGTTACTCGTTCCCTTTTAACTTTCTAGATTCCTACTGCCAGAACCAATCTACGACATATGTAAATCCCATTCTTATTGTCATGTGCCAACAACAGCCAAAAAATAAGGTAAGAAAATCGAAAGAAAATCCATTAGCAGAAGGAAGCTACAATAAACAGATTTGTTTCTACCTTGCCTTTCTGGGAAAACACATGCATAACCGGGTCTTTTATGAGCCAGAACAACCTTTAAAATAATTAGCAAAGATGTTTATAACCTTGAGAGTACACCGGTGCCGATATTAAATCATAAAGCAGAAAGTGGTTGTATCTGCCAAGGCTCAACTCTCGATTTGTGTCTGCTTCATGATTAGTTTGAGTGCGACCATCGAGTTTAAACTGCATTAAAATAATCGCGATAAGATATGACGAGGACTTGGAATACCAAAAACCTTAATTAGGTGTGTGTTCTTTTTATAACTCCTTCTCTGCAAATGTTGTAGAGAAAGAAGGACTTTTATTTATCCTTTTGTTGCGTCAGGTATGTTACGACCCAAAGAGTTGCTTGTTGCTAGAGCTGACGTAGTATCTCGTTAGCATTAGAGTAGTTTTTGTAGCTACAGCCCACAGCGTGACTCACACCCATCTATCTTTTTCTGTTTGCAGGAAGTGGCTGAGTCAGCGCCCAACCTAAGGAGGGATCTTTCGAGTGTGAATTATTTCTTGGCAATACATTTTAAAAATAAAATTAACACTGTAAAACAAAAAAACAAATTTTTTTACTCTATATTATTATAGGATTAAAAAAACATCAGAATGACCTGTTAAACGAAGTTGACAACCTCAGTCTTACCCTCTACGCCTTTAAAAGAGTTATTAGAAATGAGATTAAAACTTCCATCTCTCTTGCAATCTTTATAACCATTATATAACTATATAATAATAACAATTACCGTTGTAAATTTTCCTCTTGTTGATTCATTAATATTGTATTAACTTGAAGCATTTTGCTCCCTTCTCTTTTATTAACTCAATTTTAACCTTCCTTTATTTTCAAATTTTTCCCTTTTATCTTGAATTATACTAAACACTAGATTATCTTGCTTGTACAGTAGCAATAATTCGTAATTTTAATAGCTGTACATATTGGTATAGTAATAGTATAGTTTTAGTCTAGTTTTGTTTATTTAAAAAAAATTTCTTACTTCTTCCGCAACTCTATGCATATCATTGGAAAAAAAATTATTTTTTTTTATTTTAATTTTTATTTTTTTCGTTAGATATATTGATCCAGGTAGCTTGTAATTTCGACTTTAGTCTGTAAGCTATCGCTGTAAGTGCCTAAATAAATAAATAATATTGTCTGCAATTCTTTCTTTGAACTTTTTTGTTTTTACCTCTAGACAGCATTTCAGGTAGATGATCTGTTGATGAATGGGATTTTTTCAAATATAAAATATCTTCTTATTTGGAGGCGAAAGTTTTAAAACTGAAAATATCTAGTTGATGGTGTATAATTGGAATACAAATAAAATAAATTCACCACCAAAGTTTCTACTAAGTTAATTCATAACTTAATATATTATTTAAATGTTCTTCTTGAACAAGAATAATACACCAACATTTGATCATTGCGATCTACGTATTCCATTCATGTAATCATTGTAATAATGTAAAGCAATCGGCTTAGTAGGTTGCTGTTTTTAAAATCTAACGGAATTTTTAATTAATCCGAGTATGCGACTTAAAAGTAATAATGAAATCTATATATGGCTAAATTTTAATCCGTTAAAGGCACTTTCACAACAAACACAAGAATCGAAAAAATGTAAACCGAAAAACTCATATTCCACTTTAAAACAAGAGTTTTACTCCAATGATTAATAAAATCATGGGAAATAGGTTAAACTAATAATTTTACTACTAAAATAGTATATTTATCTTAGAATTTTTAAGAAAACACAACTTTTATGATTTATCGGACGAATTTTTCCGCCGAAAAAGTTTTTCGGCCGATAAAACATAAAAGTTGTGTTTTTCTTCAAAATCTGAAATAAATATAACTATTTTCTCAGTAAAATTTTTAGTTTATCCTATTTCTTTGGATTTTATTAATCATTGGAACAAAAATCTTGTTTTAAAGTGGAATATATTGAGTTTCTAGGTTTGCATTTTTCTGTTCTTGTTTTTGATGTGAAAGTGCCTTTAGGCACCTTGAACCGAAAAGAAATTTACAGATGCAACCGAAATTTCGTTTTTCGCCCGAAAAAAGATAAAAGTTGTGTTTTTCTTAACACTCTGAGATAAATATACTATTTTATTAGTAAAACTATTAGTTTATCTTATTTCCCATGATTGTATTAATTATTGGAGCAAAAATCATGTTTTAAAGTGGAATATAGTGTGTTTTTCGGTTTACATTTTTTTTCTCTACCTTACATCACAAATACAATTAAAAAGACCCGATTATTCATGACTCTTCTAAGCAGAGTTCTGACCGCGACAAAAATTTACCGTTAAGGCCAGTCAAACCTGTAAATTACCGTTAATGGAAATAAAATATAGTGTATTGCATCGACGCATACCTAGCGGACAAAGCAGTTGCCCAGTTTTTTAATTGGACCTCTAGATCCTGTACAGTTTGGCAGCTTCTGAAAAAAAAGCTTTTGAATATATTATAACAAACGAGTCGGGAAAACCCGCCGACTCAAAGGATTTGTAAAAAGACATCTGGCGACGAATGTCTTCTCCCTGGCATGGGTGATTAAATAAGCTCGTAAATGAATGAGTTTTGTGAAAAGGACTGGTATGCTTGTCGAGACATAGTTACATAGGAATAATTAGGGAATTTATTGCACTGGCGCGCCATAATTAGTTTAGCTACAGAGAAAGGACACTGAATGAGTGAAATGCGGAAATGAATGAAAGACGTGTGTAAGTGTGTGTAACTGGAATGATTGGTAGTATCAGGTAGGAAGAAAGGATATGATGGTTGAGACGAGTGAGTAGTAGATTACCGTCGGGCATGCCAGGGAGTTGACGCGTTCAATTCAAGTTCAGATCTATTTTTGTAAACTTTTTCTGAGTGATAAAGTTATAGGTGCTTTTATAATATTTTTTTCGTTATTCATCTCCTATTCTTACCACATTCACTCACCTCGTGTTCCGATATTTTTTATACCAAACTCGACCCCTACCCCTCTCCATTCTCCCGTTATTCCCGAAAAACTTTAAAAAATCTACCCTCTTCAACCCATTTCTATTTTCGAAAGAAATTTAATAAATTTAGCCCAATTAAACCCATTATTTCGACAAATTTGTACTTTTTAACCCCACCATTTTTTACATAAGGTGGCATCACAATTGACCATACACGCTCTAAAGGCCGCTACACACACTCAAGCAAATCATACGACTGGACCATTATAGCACAGTCGTATGATTTGCATGAGCATGTGTAGCGCCATGAATGAAATTATAAGTTTTGCATGTAAGCAATAGTTTCGGTGGTCGGAACACGTAAGGTTATTCTAAAATTAATGGAATAAATAATATTTACTGTGAAACATTTCAAGTGTTTTTATCAATTAAAATGTTACGAAAAAAAGGGTTGCGCTACTATGAAAGCAGACAAGGAGTTGAGGAACCTGGTAAGATTCATCATTAACCATTGCGGCTAGTTTCAACACATCCCCTAAATTTGAGGAATATATTCCAGGCAGGGTCCCAAAAAGGCGACACATAATGTACCATAAATGGTCCAAGTGAGGCTGATCTAATTTATTTAATTCAATAATTTTTAGCTCTCACAAATATAAATATCTTGTTCTCTTTACCATATTAAAGTATAATATTATTATTATTACTATTTACCTGCTATTAACATGTGACGTTTAAATCTAAATCACGAATTAAGTGATAGCGTTTAAATCTTAAAATCAATTTTAATTCTTCATTCGCTTTTTCATACATCTCATGCAATTTTAAATTTGTAAAGTTTAGTTACGTTGAAATTTCATTTTTATTTGGTTTGCGACTTAGATAAATGAATATAAATGCAATTGTAGGTCTGCCCTGTCATAATGACATTTGTAGAGGTATAAATTAATACCTAAATAACAAAAAAGAGAGCTAAAATTTAATTGAAATTTATGAAAAATCAAAGAAGCTCAGTCAATATGGGCATAGTTTATAAATATTTCATAATAATTTAATTTAATATAATTTTTGTTACCATTAACTGTTATTCAATTGGCACGGATGTATTGAATTACACCTAAACCTAATATCACACAATTCTGCAGCGATATATTACACGCAGGCATTAGATTAGATTTTGATTTGCATATCACGGAATGGACATACATAGGTGCGTTTCCCAATTTTACTGCATTTTTCAAATCAATTATAAAATATTTATCCCCCCAATAGCTCCAACCAACAAAACCCCATATTACAACAACCAAACCAACACAAACAATACTATGTCAGCGGTAGGACGGGGAGGACGCATGCGAATTAAAGAATATGCGAAAAAGTTCTTCTGAGCTCTGCCAGCGGATGATATAAAGCCCCGGTAGCATGCTAGCGAAAATTCAGTCTAAGTCGAGACATCCATTGAAGCAAGACGTTGGCGTTGAATACGGGCACAATAATAAATTGTCGTCACTGGAGTTGTCGATTTTTAAATTCTCATTGCTAATACTCTTAATTAGTGTGTACTCTGCCAACCAACAAAAAAAAATTGTCTGATAATTAATTAAATTAAAATAATCAAAATGATGAAAACCCTTTCTCAACTTTCTGAGTTCATTTATGCTGCACCTGCAGCAGTAGGAGGAGCAGCAACAGCAGGAGCAGCAACAACAGCAGCTGGTGGTCTCAAGAGCAAGGTAAAATTGGAAAAGTTTTATGTGAATCGAGGATAAAATGAATATGGTTCAAGTATTTGATAAATAGTTGTTAATCGCGATTCCAATAGTTTTCCAGTGTCAAAAACTCAAAAGAAATTTGTCGTCTACAACCAATGTGATGATGTCCAATTTTGAGGTCATTTTTTAAGGACGGGTTTTCCTCTGTTTTTATAAATGAAACACTTTTCGATACTTTCAAAATATTATTCTCCGTTTAAAAAATGAGTTTTTTACGCTTCAGTTTAATCGTCTTCGTAGCTCTAATTAATAAAACCGAACAGCAGATAACTGGATCATCTTTTTTTACTCCCAGTAATAAGTGCATATGTCCTGTAAAAATTACTTCTAATTTTAAAATACGAAATGTGAAGTAACACACTTTTGTTTTTTGTAAATATATTTTTAGAGTATAATTCAAAGTGAACAAAAGGAACTAAACATAAGTCCAACACATCATATTGATACACCGTTTGAAAAGGCCACCTTTGGTATGGGATGTTTTTGGGGGGCGGATTCTCTATTTGGTGCAACTCGTGGTGTTCTAAGGACACGAGTTGGCTATTCTGGTGGTACTAAAGAAGCTCCTAAATATAAGCAACTGTAAGTAAAGGGGGAATAATAATTCAATTTAAAAAAACTGCGTTACAAATTTTTAAATTTTCAGCGGTGATCATGTTGAAGTGATAGAAATCGATTATGAGCCTAAAACAATTACCTACAAGCAGCTATTAGATCTATTTTGGAACAATCATGAATATGGTCTTTCGGGAAAAGTTAAAAGGCAGTATATGTCATTGATTTTGTATCATACAGAGGAACAAAAGAAAATCTCAGAAGCATCAAGAGATGAAGAACGAAAGAAGAGAAATCCTGAAGTTATATCAACAGAAATAGCATCCGCATCTGTATTCTACCCGGCAGAAGAGTAAGTTAATTACACACAATCTTTGCCTTACTTATTTTTGTCTTCTCTCGAAAGCTATCATCAAAAGTATCGTTTGCAATCGAATCGAGATTTAGCCAAATCTTTAGGATTAAATTCAGAACTACTACAGACTTCACATGTTGCAGCTAAACTAAATGGATATCTTGTTGGTGTCGGTGGTGTAGAACAATTTCTTAAAGAAGCTGATAAATTAGGCTTAACTCCGTCCCAACAGGAGCATATTCGTTATTATGTTGAAAAGAATGAAGGTGGAGGTCTGTTTTGCTGACGATCATCAATGAGAAAATGTGAAAGGATTAAGTTTAAGAAGTATACAGATGGTTAGAAAAATAAAAACAAAAGACATGTTTTAGAGTTTTTAGTAAATATATTTATATAAGAGAGAGTTGTAAAAGTATTGTTAAGTTTAGAATAATTTTATTCTTTTTTTTATGTATATAATATAATAGAAAGTGCTCATATTCTTTATAGGAAGTTTTTTGTTTGTTTTATGTTCACACATAGGTGGTCCAGTTTGAATTTGTTTTGTGTGCCAAAGGCCTTTCTTAGTCTAAAGACTATGCTTTCACAATTACTGAACTATTCGCAAAATCTAAATGAGTGACTAGAACTTCTGGCTGTTAGAAGTTATTAAAAAACAGAATTACCTGAAGCCCACAATTTGAATATTCACTAAAGAATAATTAATTGAGAAGCCTCCATGGTTAGCGATGAAGTAAAAAACTATATATAAATTTGCAATGGAATGGCTTTGACTTAAGGGGAAACAAGTTTTTAAGCCCCTAAAATCACCTAGTTCCCTTTATATAGAATAAAACTCGGTTTTCGTTTGGATGAATAATTGACGAGCTTATTGCTACAAGTCCAAGGATAGTTTCAGAAGTTGAGTGCGCAATATATAGAATAGAAAAATCATTTATTAAAAAACCGCAGCTTAAGCTACATTACAACGTTAGGTACATATATCGAGTAAGTAATGGATAATTGAAATTATTGATAAAATACAAAGTTTTTTAGCAAAATAACAAAGGAGCAGTGAAAATGAATACTGCGGCTGAAAGTTATATTGATACTATAGTTAAAGATAATGGAGTATAACAATAAACAATAGAGAGCTTTATTCAAAGCCAAAAAGAAAGAAAAAAGAGAGATAGGAAATAAAATAAAATTAAACAAAACAAAAGTTAAAGTATATGTAACGGTAAATTTTGCAGCCCATTATGATATATGGACAAATATACAAAAGATATAGCCTGCATCTGACATATCAACTGCATTACATTACTAACACAAAATACTTAGGAACTATAAAAACAAAGCTTAGGAACAGTTATGCATAGTTACAAAGTAAGGTAAAGCAATGAATGAGATCCAATCAAAACAAGAAGTTCAAAAACCAAAATGGGATTAAACGCCAAAGCGCAGAGTGCGCCATCGTCTTAGGAGGCAATGTGTAGAAAGGGCATGAGCTTAAGTACATTAAGAGTTCATAAGGTGATAGTAGATTCGGGAGCATACTTTGGAGCTCTGAGGTCGCCATGTGAAATGGGGGTCCATGAGAAGACCATGGTTTTTTACTTGTTTATTTGAGAGAGAGATGATCAGATTATGAAGAAGCAGGTTAGTGAGCATGTCATTAGTACTAGAGGTATTATCGCGAATGGAATACCTTATGGCTTGTGTTTTCGCAGGGTTGAGGGTTAGTCCACTGGTATGGCACCAGTCGGAGATGTCTACGAGTATTACATTGAGGAACAGAGTCGAACGCCCTACTGAGGTCTAATAGCACGTGCACTACTTAATATGGTGCCTACTGCCTAATCGCAGTTGATTGCAAAGTTAATAAACTTTTTGTGTCTTACGAAGGGAAAACTCTTAGATTTTTAGTGATGAACGTTTTGTATTTAATTCATTACCTCTCCTGATAAGGTTTGGAAGTCTGTACAAGGGTAGGGATCTGGTAAATGAGAAGTATTGTTAGACTATCATCAGTAATCTTATAACCTTCATAACCCCTATATATCAAAACCCTTGTTTGGCTTTGACAGTAGTTCAAGGACATTTCTACAATCTATACCAACTTTGACATGAAAGAATTCAAATTCAGGACCTTCAAAATGGGTTAACTCTCAGAGTTTATGCATACATTTATCCGCGATACTACGACAATTTTTATGATATAGATTTCTACTTTAAAAGCGGATGGGTAGTATCCCCATCATGTTTTTTTGTTTATTCAAGAGTGATATGTTGTGGTTCGTAGATGATTATTTGGTCAGGTTTGGTGTTAATTAATGACCACTTCAAAGCGGTGCTGAAGTTTGAGGGTTTTTCTGGTATTATGTTTAAGAGCTGCAACTAAATTACTTTCATAGTCATCTAACTCCACTCCTTTCTAAGATTGAGAGATATATACGGTGGATGGAAGCAGTTTCTCTTTAGAGTAGTCTGTTATATGTGACAGCTTTAAGTTCTCTCTTGCAGTTTTGATTAGTGTCTTGGCCCTTTTTTGGCACTCGATCTATCAACTGAATTTTTAGTATACAGCGTAGAGACCGGCGAAGTATGTGCGACAGGCTATTCCCTTTGGGGAATAATAAGCATATATCTACAGCTATTATAACCAATCTAAGTAACCCTTTTGAGAAGCTTGAAGAGAATGCTTTCCGGCAGGTACGGGTGGTGAAATTATTTTTGCCTTGAATGATTCAAGTGTGCATGTTAATCTGTAAAAGTTGCACATTTTTGTAGTTGGCTTCGTCTGAATATATGAAAAATACATAAGTGTAGCCTATTAGTTCTCCTGTTTTTAATTGGAAAGCACAAAAGCATTTTTATTGTAAAGCGCTTATCAGTTCTACTTAGGCTGGGGTAGGATGGTTGTTTTTTGTTTTTGTTTTTTTTACTATAATTCCATATAGTTTTTGCAACTTTGCTTGTACGTTTTTTCTCCTATATTGATCTTTTATAGATACTAAGATATTGAGTTTATAATTTTGGTAGTGTAGGACCAATAAATCATTTTGGGATTTAGAACCAGTAAATGTGTGATTTTGGTTGATTTAAATCCCTGGATGAATGGTAGGACCCGTAGAGTGATAGTCGAGTGAAATCCGGAGGGTAATATAAATGAAATGATCTTGGGTAAATTTTAATTTCATTGATTTTCGGCAATTTTGATAATCGATAGTGAGACCGGGGATCTATGATGAAGATCATATGTTGGTGAAACTATCGCTCGCTGATATTGAAAATCTCAGAGCAGTTAATCACGCAGACAACAACATTTTTTATCAGTAACTCGTGCTTTTGTTTGTAATTAATTAATATTATTGCAACGATAATCAATGATAGTCGTAATCTTCAAGTGGTTTTTGAAGTCATTATGGGAAATTTCATTTCTGTTATCTTGAAAGTAAAATAATAATTTTGTAAGATTTTCAATTTTGCAGCAGCTATTCTAGTCTATCAAATTTTATAAATATTTTCGTAATAGTTCCGCATTATCCTATTAGGAAATGGGACCTTACCGATTTATAGTATGATTACGAAATTTTTATATATTTTTGGATTTTTGCACTAGGTAAGGAATTATGGCTTGGCTCTTAACCTTTCTTAAAAGAAAAATGATGATTGATTTTCCTACTTATGAGTCGAACTTTAAGATTTTCATTTAACTATTGTTTTATTTATTTTTTCTACTATAACCGCAGGACCTTAAATAAGCATTGTGATGCTTGCTTTCGTTAAGTGATCACATATGGCATTGATTCTTTTTCAGTTTTCGTTTATCGACATGTCAACATTTTATTGGGGAATGTTTTATAATGTTTTAGGGATAACCATAAGCAATGCTACACAAGCGAAACAAATGACGTTAATACTACATAGATAGTACGGAGAGGCATAAGGCATAAGACCAAGGACCATATATTGGGGTTATATGGCCCATGCTAACATAAAAGGTTAGGTTAGATAAGAGGAGTGCCGCTCGAAGACTTGCCTGCATCACTTAGACATCCAGTGGGTCCATTGTGCCCCTTGACCTCATGGGATAACCTGTTAAACCACCCTAGGTTCATCCTGATTCCCTTAGGAACCTCAGGATACATCTTCTTTACTTTGCAACTCCCACAGACTGGAAAAGAAGAAGCTATCCAAAAGCATACCTCTTTTATTCATCAGGTACGTGTTGGACGGATTCAATTTTCTTCGAGTCCTTGCAGCTCTTGCTCGTTCGCCGCTATGCCAAGCCTTCCAGCATGGTCTCCTATGGCCCGTGTAGTCAAATCCTCTAGGCCGTTCTTGCATAACTGCACCAATTTGCCTGGCTATCAGGGTATATGCAGATCTGCCGTGCGGACTCTCTGCACATAGATACCAATATTGCCGCCTGGTAAATCGCTTCAAGCTCTAACTGAAAAACACTACATTTGTCAGGCAGTCTATCAGACTCATGCTACTGTTAGT
Source organism: Dioctria linearis (assembly GCA_963930735.1). Classification (NCBI taxonomy): domain Eukaryota; kingdom Metazoa; phylum Arthropoda; class Insecta; order Diptera; family Asilidae; genus Dioctria; species Dioctria linearis. The sequence goes on along the minus strand of OZ005743.1, from coordinate 41,016,905 downwards.
CTCTGGAATACACTTTAACCCCTGACACAGTATATTCATACAGTAGAACAGCTCTGTAAAAACTGTCCCATGAGTAGGATGCTTCTATAATGTGACTATACTTTCTCTTTTAACATTTTTAACTAACACACTAGTTAATTTTTAATACAAAGGTTCATATGTAAATCTAAAGTGGAAGAAAGAGAACTTATAGCATGCACAAATTTGTACTAGAGGAAAAGGGGCAAAATGACAAGCACAACTATTTCTGCAAAAAAAAAAAACTAATTTGTTCCACTTATTAAAGCCATTTTGCCTATTACACTGTCAATGCATTCTTTATGAACAATCACCACTTTACAGTAAAACAGCTGTTTAGTAATGGAACTATACATTTGCAGTACTTTTGCCGAGATGTGTACTTACATAAAACTAATACTTCTCCCTACCATTGTGCAACTAGCTATTGTTCGCCCATTTATTTCCGTATCATACATAATAGCTCCCTCTATGGGGTTTTTTTTTTTTTTTTTTTTTTTGTAATTACAATTCTAAAATTCACTTTTCAGTAGTTTGTTCTAAGCGGTTCTACTGTATGTATACTGTGGCTCTGTGCTCGCACTCGTCTTGGATCCATCCGTAAAAATAGAAATATAGGATGTCACCACCATCTCTTTCTCGTCCCAATCACTCCTGGAGGGAGGGCATCAATGCATTGACACCCCCACCGAAAGGACAGGTACTGGGTAGTCTGTTTCTACAGTCACTGCAGTCTATCTTTTGGTGTATATTGGAATGCCCAAAACCCCTCTCCATCCACCAACTCCCCACTTTCATCATAATATCACTAATCGCCGCTACACTTCTGCAGTAAAGGTCCGGCGGCAACAAGTCAAGCATGACTACCAGAGCCGGCCGTAGGCGTGGTGTGCGGACAGCCAGTAATTCCAACGCAAGAGGCTCTATGGGTTCTTGACAGCACATCGAGGTTACATATTTTCATCAGTGTCGTCAACCAAACCGTGGAGCCGTAGGAGAGGATCGACCGAACTATGGCTGCATACATCCAAGGTACCACACTATGTTTTAATCCCCAGTTGCCACCAAATAGTCTTTTGTACTATACGTACAAAAAACACACTGGCCTTCTTAACCCATTCTTCTAAGTAAGCCTTCCAGATACTTACTTACTTCACTGGAGAGAGTAAGATCCTCGCCACCCAGCTTTGGAATTCTGAAACTTTGCACCTACATTTTTCTTGTAAAAAGTACTAGCATAGTTTTCGAGCGGTTTACCTAAAATCCACTGTAGACTGCTCTTCTCACAACCACGTCCCCTAAGCATGAGCTAATCTTTCTGTTGAGAAGCATTAAGTTGATCCAGTCACATAGACCCTTATCAACTCCCATCCTTCTCAGTCCATTATATATGGTCTCCGTCTTTACACTTGTTGAAAGCCCCCTCGATAGTCAGGAATGCATCTCGAGTGTACTCCTTAAATTCTATGGATTTCTCAACAACGGACACCACTGCATGTTGCGCTGACTCCCTTTTGTATAGGCATGCTGGCTACCATTGCTGCCCTGCTATACACTTCTTACATGCACCTCAATTAGCACAAAGGAGGAGATACTAATAGGTCTAAAGTCTTTTGCCTCAATTGGACCCGTTCTGCCTGTCTTGGGAATGAAGATTACTCTCACCTCCTGCCAGGCAAGAGCCCAAACCTCAGGTAACTTTTAAAAATCGGTACTAGCCAAACTTGAAACCAAATTGAGCAGTATACATAAATAGAATACTCTGCCTAAGCATCAGTGATACCATACGCAGATCACTGAAAGCAGTACTGAAAAGCTAGCTGGACCTAACATCTCTACACCTTGAGGTATAGGAGACAGGGATCAGTGCTAGGTGTTGGATGCATGTGAGGATCCTCTCGGACAGAGCCTTGGAAAATATCACAGTATAATTGTAGAGGTTTTTTCAGGAGAGATTCTCATCGTTCCAGGTATTAAAAATAGTGATGGATCACCCAGAGGCTTTGAATTTCCCGACTATTCCCAGTAAAGAGATGATCTGGTATACAAATGAGTCTAAAACTGAGACGATTGTCGGGCCTAGGTAATAGTAGAACACATCACTGAGCATGAGCGGAGGTGTGCCACATTATTCCAGGCAAAGGTTTATATAATTCTGACATTTTCCTATCAGAAACTAAGGAGTGCTTATAACAAAAGAAGGATCTCTACCTTCTTTGACGCAGTCAAGCAGTAATTAAGTGTATTGCAACTTTTTTGACGAAATTAAAGCTTCTGTGGCGGTGTACCAAAGCACTTTTTTCAAAGTGGATAGGTTCAATAGGATTAGCCTGATCTGGATACCGCTTTGTTAGCCACGAGAAGATATGGGCTTAGCTATACTACTAATCAGCACAGAGTTAATGTAAAAGTTACCTTTGTGTACGGCAAACAGGCTCTACAAAAATTTTGTTTGTTTTTTCTTTCTAAATTCAACATACAGAATTAAGAGGCAATAAAAAATAGAAAAAATAATTGACCAAATTCAAATTGTTTTTTTAATTCACTTGTTCCTGTCTGACGAATGGCCGTGAAAAGACCTTAGTTGGCACGTACCCACGTTTCTTATATACAAAATCTGAAAAATTCCCACGCGACTTAACTAACTCGTTCAAATTAAATGTTTTTTTTTTGTTAATTTATTTTCAAATTGACGTCATTAATTTCGGGTTGAAGAAAGTTTAAAAATAAAAAAAGATATACAAGTGCACTGCATTATTACGTCGTCGTAGCTATACAAAGACGACATATGTACTTTCATACAATTGGCAACAAATTAAATAGGCGCAGTATAAACAGAGGTTTCAAGGTCACTCAAAGAGGAACTAATTTGAAGAAATCTTACAATTTATCTGGAATGCGAATAAATAGTTTATAAATTGACGTTCTGATGGAGAGGAGGACTATCTACTTAGTATAAAGGAGTCTTTGAATATTAATTAATTAAAAAAATAAAGTAAAATAAAAAACTAATTGTAGCCAGATTAGTAAAGGAAATAAGGCAAATCTCAAGGTTTCCTGTCCTGGATAACATTTATGAATTAAAATGCAAAACATCCAGTCGCTAGCCAGATATATGTATGTAGATTCTCGAACCATATCTAATAAAGTTGTGCATCAAGACTCGACATAAACAGATAAAAGTAAATCTACGATCATCTTCAATTTGAGCGGTATGTCACGTGTTTAAGTTTGCGGGCGGTCGCCGGCAGTTGATTTTTGCTGAAGTTCTTTTTTGAGCATCGTTAATTACGTCGCTGTGTGTACAAAACAAAAAGCAAAAATAATTTTAATCACAATTTTATTTATAGTTTTGTTTATAAAAAACTTTAATGAGGAATTAGATAAGGTTTTTATTTTAGGCAATATTTTAGCTATCTTTTGCTAGACTTAAGGGTGATATTTACTGGTGTGTTGATGATATGCAAACAAAAACGCTTTTATCGCTGATATCACGCTCTACGAACTAGCTATATTCCGCTTCAAACTGTAAACATACACTTGAAATTTGAAACGCTATATAAATACATACATACTTATTTTGTTTAAGAAAGAATTTTTTGGGATTCTTTCTTAAACACAATTAAGTTTAACCCGGTAAAAAGTCAAAAAGAGTAATCTTTTTATTTTATTTATACATACTTATATACATATTTCCTAGATAACTTTGTAGACCTATTTTAAACACTACTTGGAAATAAAGCTTCTTTCCTCAAATAGCTCGTGCGCAACATTTATGTAATAGACACGAATTCGAGTTCAAGGTTTATTGCCATTTTTGTTATTACATATTTGCGTGCGACTACCTCAAATTCAAGGTTTTTTTGTTTAAAATCAATAATTTTCATAAAAGTGCAGCAATTTCTAGACTGAATGGCTTCTTACTAATTCGTCACCTGTAGGTATACACTGCATTTCTGTATGGTTTGGAAGAGTTAAATCAGTGGAATGGATTAAGGCTTGTACATATTATCCAAATATTTTCAATTTCCATTTCAATTAATTTATTAAAAATTATTTGTATTTTCAACAGCTAAAGTTATGATATGCATATAAGGTATGCTATAAAAATAAGAAAAAAGAAAATAATAGTAAAATGGAAAAATAAAATTAAAACAAGTGTGCAGGAAATCTATCATGGAGGAAGCCTAACAAATCCGTACCAAAACTATGACTGCTCATAGTCTGATGACTTGGACTAGGAATTGACGCTCAGAAACCCGATTACTGTAACTTGGAATAATTAAATTCATTATCCTACGAGACCGTAGAGATCATAAAAAACTGATACAAATAAGTTGGTTGGCAATATTCAATCAAGTTACGTAGAAAAAGGATCATGCGAAAGTTCAAATATATACTAAGTGTGCAACCAAAAATTGAATTCAGATAAGAAGAAGTATGGTTATATCGAAGCCGAAGCCTAAAACAATAACGAATCGCAGAGTTGAAAGCTACATTAAGTTTTCTCTGGAAAATTGAATCAACTGGACAGAGCAGCTCACACCCGTAAATAAGTAGTGGTAGGTACTACAAGGGTTTTAATTAAAAATATTCGAGTCAGGATGGTTGTGAACGGTGCAGATAAAGATAATTTGCGAAGGGTTGCGTATATCGTTGACATAAGAGATTCGACATGATTTCACCTGGTTAAAGTTCGATGCAATATCAAATCATAAACAATCGCCAATATGAATTCCGGACTGGACGCTCATCTGGAGACTTGCTGACTTTTCTTACGGAACGTTGGAAGCGTAGTCTCCATAATCCAAAATCGTTGCTTTGGATATTTCAAAGGCTTTTGATAGAATCTGGCATCCTGCCCTTTTAGCCAAACTTACAGCACTTGGTCTCGTCCCTCCTCTTCTATTATGGATTGAAAGTTTTCTATCTGGTCGCCAAATACGTACTGTATTAGATGCCGTTACATCTAAGCCTTATCCTATAAATCCGGTGTGCCCCAGGGTTCTGTTATCTCTCCGTCTCTCTTCCTAATTTTCATTAATGATCTGCTTTCCCTTACTTTCAATCCCATTCATAGCATTGCATTGCATTGCATGACAGTACCCTTGATTTCGCTTACTCCTTTGATACTCTTGCGGACTCCAGAGTGAACGCCGCATGTGTCAAACGAGATTGCATGTCTAGATCATCGAATAACGATCTAGATACTATCCTCGCTTGGGGCAAAGCGAATCGGATCGACTTCAATGCTTGTAAGACCCAAAGCTGTTTCATTTCTTTAAAGCAAGCTCACCATTTAACCATTCCCATTTCATTTTATGGAGCCTTAATTTCAGATTCACCGTCACTAAGCATTCTTGGAATTAATATTTCCAGTAAATTAAGCTGGATAGACCACATCTTCTCTGTTGCCGAAGAAGCATCGAAATGTCTTGGATTTCTGAAAAGGTGTACGAAATATTTCAGCCCATCAAATCGAGCGCTCCTCTACTATATCAGACCTAGAATGGAATACAACTGTCACATCTGGGTTGTGGCTGGCCGTACAGCCTCTTCATTGGATATTGTCCAAAAGAGAGCCTTTAAGCTCATTGGCGATTTGACTATAACTTGTCATATCGACTCACTTGGATGGCTTTCGCATCTTTATCGCTACACGCATGGCCAATGTTCGGACGAAATATCTAGTCTGATCCCTTGTAGATTAATTCCCGCACGCAATACTCGCGCTGCAAGCCGCGCACATCCTCTCACCCTTCAAAATACTTTCGGCCGTACAGTAAAATTCTGTTTTTCCTCGGACTTACAATCTACGAAGTTTCAAGAGTGACATACATCGGCACCTCCGCCACTTTTCTCATGTCCCCTAATCCTTCCCTATCTTCTTCTTGCCATGCTGTATTTTGCATCATAGGGTATCCTCTGAGCTTGACTTAATAACATAAAAAAAAACACCAAGATATTTTACCGCATTATTATAGGGAATCACCTCGTTGCTCATACTAAATACAGGGCAGTTGGATGTGTCAATTACTGTTTTATGTATAATTATGGCACATTATGGGTTCTTTGAGATTTTTATATTTTATCTGGTTTAAGAGGTAAAAAAATATCGTCTTTATTTGCGTGTCCACGAGTTCATTTCTAGACACATCACATATCAATATAGAGTGGTACTATCTTTCCACATATTTTCGGCTTGACTTTACACATGACAATTTAACAATCCTTCTGCCGCATTCACAATGCAAAGTGGAGTAGAGTAGCGTAGAATGGCAACTGGCATCCTTGTTTTTGCACGCAGTAGTGCATATGGCTATCCCTGTTTGGCTCAAAGTAGCGCAGAGTGGAGCTGCATGAAAACAGGTTCTATGCTAATTTCACGCTGGCATTTCCGAAAGCTTACAAACTGGAATTTCGAACTACTAGCATGTAGATGGCGTGGAAAAAGCTCCATACTTCTTTTTATCATAACTGACATGTTTTAATGTTATATTCTGACGTGCGTTCAGGTGCACGCAGAATGTCACATAATGTCACATTTTTACACACCATGTCGTTCAGGCGACCGAAGCGTTGTCATTTTCCCAGCACATCAATGTGCACATTTTACGCTACGGTCTGGTAGCGTAGTGTCCCGGTGCGCTTTGTAGTTTTGACGTTTAGCGTAGTTTTGTTCTTAAAGAACTTTCAAAATTGACATTTCGAATCGAAGTGCACACCAACCGTTCAGGTGCTATCCCTACTTTTTCAATGATGTGATGTGCGCACCGATGTGCTGAAAAGCACATCGGTGTGTACACCTGAACGCACGGTTAATTTCAAAGTTCATTGTTGATTTGGCGTTGTTATGGCGATTTGTAACGTTAATTTCAAAGTTTGAATTTCACTCTGCGCTGTATTGTAAAAAGCTTCGCTCTGGACTCACTCACTCTGCTTCACTCTGCTCCACTCTGCATTGTGAATGTGGCATTCTACACAATAAAAAAATTGCACAAATTGTTTCGATAAGATTAGGGAATATTCTCTAAAATGTAGGTGAAGTGAAACTTCTGAATAATTTCAGCTCCTAGAAATTATTCTTGTTGGATATTCCTGTGTTCGATTGGCTGTGTTTGATTTTGTAATAAATCAAGTTTTATGATGAATGTTTCCCTTTTCATAGGAATGATCCCAGCACTTAGGGACTGATTTACTAGTATTAAATATGGCCAGGACTTAGGTATTCAAAGTAAAGAAATCTTTTTATCAACTTGTATAATATATTTCCGACACAACTTATCTGGTTGAGCACTTGTACAAGAAGAAGGACAAAATTCTCATCTGCTGATAATGCAATACGCCTGTTGCCTGGGCTTAACGGATTCTATTGTTATACAATATTGAATAAGCTATTACGACTACTGACAGACAAGTAATGCATACAAAACTAAGATAACTAATTCTGCTAGATTTAATTTACAAGTTTAAGCTATACAAATGTTACAATCGTGTAAAGAATTCAAAGCCGTCTAAACAGTAGCGAATATTCGGGAATATTCCCTAAAATGTAGGGTATATTCCTTACATTTCTAGGGAATATTACCTAAAATGTAGGTTTTTTTTCCCCTAAATTTTGGAGACTATTCCCAAAATTTTAGGGAATAGTTCTAATATTTTTTACACTGTAGTCTTAGGTTTACGCTCGCTCGCAAACAAAGTATCGTTTTCTACCTTAAGACTGGCTTTCACGTGATGTGTATATGCTTGAAAAAAACTTCACTACTTTTTAAGCAGAGAGCAGCGTTATTATAATGAGAGCTATACTTACTCTTTAAATCCCCTGTTGGGGGACTACAGGAGTTATTGGATATTCTCTATATTTACAATCAAATGTCTTTTTATGTTAAGGCATAAATAGGTTTTTTAAAGTTGGCTCTAGCATTCCATTTTTCAGACTAAGGCTAGACGTTCCTAGGCGTTTTCATCTCAATGATTAAAAATTATGTTTCTTATAAACAACAACTAATGATTGCCTTTGCTTCACCGGTTCGAATTCCATGCGCCTAAGATCCAAAGCAATCTCATCTCTTTAAAACAAGATCATCACTTAACCACTTCCGTTTCTTTTGATGGAGCATTAGTTGAAAACATTAACATCTGCTGGTTGTAGCATATGTGTTGTGCTAGGAGGAAGTATGTATAAAATTATCCCGTTTGCCTGGAAAACTCGCATACTTCCAATGTTAAATGAGACTTTTGGTCGTTAACAAAAAAGCTCACATATTTGTAACTTTGTTCAGTAATTAAGCATTTACCCCATTTACGATATATTCTCATGCAGACTGACTCAGAACGAACTAAAAACCCGGTTTCTGGCATGGCTATTGACTACATCTCTAGGTGCTCGTATGTAAGAAAAAACAACTGCTCCTTCAAATATGTCTCCTGCATTTATCTCCTTTATATAATTTTGCAGCTCATCTAACCATTTTCAGACAACCTCTTCAGAAAACGTATCTCTGGCTTCGGTTTTTGAAGGATGTATTCGTACCATCGCCTTGCTCATTTTTTGGGCTCTGTACTTGTACTAAGCCTCCGCTGTCCGTCTGTCTGTCAGCGGGCTGTATCTCATGAACCGTAATAGGTAGATGGTTGAAATTTTCACAGAGTAAGTAATACTATAGCTGCTATAACGACAAATAATGAGCATAATAATATTATATTAAAATAAAAAGTACATGTTGTTAAATCTTAAGTACGATGGTACGGAACCCTTCGTACGCGAGTCCGACTTGGACTTTGTCGGTTTTCTTTAACTGTGCTTAAAAGGCTATCAGAACTTAATGAACACCCACTTTGGCTTACGACTCACACTACTTAACTAGTGTTTTCTTCGGTTTCTGTTAAAATACTTTAGTAGGAAAGTTTGGACCTTTCCTACGCCTTCCGGATATCTTTCAGACAATTTATCCTGCAATGATTTTTTTTGGAATATTTTACTTGATGCTAGCTATTCTAATAGACAATTTTCCTTGTCGAATGTCCGACAATACTTCATTTTGTGTTGTAGCAGTATATCCAACCTTATTTCGTTATATGAGACTCGTTAAATGAGACTAATTAATGAAGAGCTGCTTGTAGGCCGCAATTTGAGGTAAGGCAAAAAATGCTGGTCTAATTTGCGGCCACCGGTACACGTGAACTGGCTCATGATAGTAATCATTGATCCATTTCACGGCCACTAAAATTAATGTGGTTATTCCGAAAATTAATTTAATTTGCAAGCAATTTTACATTTATATGAAATATAACTACATACTTAAAAACTTTCTCATGAAATAAAAATGGTATAAAAAACGCAGTCCCTTACATTTTAAACTCATAGCACTATGTTTAAAAAAATATGTTTTCGTGCATTTTCGCATTATTTACATGCCGACTCCTAATGAACTGAGCCTTGACGACTCAGATTTAATTCAACGATCCCCTTGTAGCAGACACATACACGAACATGAGGATATAGAAAGAGGATATATATCTGCATTTTAAGGAAAATACGTCGTTTTATGGCATGTTATAAGATGCAGTGGACGCGAATTGGTGCATTTACCCAATTATCCCGATATTATAGTTTATTACAAAATAAAGAAAATTTCACTGATTTATAATTTCTATAGACCAGACTGGATAAATTACCTCATGAATTTAGTATGTATATTGCCTTTCTTCTTAAGATAATCCGAATTTCCAGTAAAGAAACTCAGCATTGTCAGTAGCACCTGTAAAAGCAATTGGCAATCAAAATGAATTATTTATTGTTTTCCACATGTGTTAAAAATAAAGAATAAAATAAAATTGAAAATAATCTTTAAATAGCACGGAAAATATGATTTTAATAAACTCTGGAAATACTCAAACGATTTTTGTAATTCTTTCATAATTAGATACTGTGGATATATCCAAAACAATTGATATGAAAAATTTGTCATTCTAAGCCACTTAAAGGCTTGAAATCATTTTTCTTAATTTATTTTGAATCAAAAGTAAATATCAATAGCCGGAACATATAATGTACGATGCCTCATGACTCAGATATTTTACTCAATGAAGTTATATCAATCGCACGTCACTAAGTTAATATCAGTGCCAGCCAACGCTAGACATTATAGACGACGAGCTTGAGAATTTTAAAATTAGATTTATCGTACTAATGCGTGTTAGTTACTGATTTTATTGAGCGTGGAGTGAAAAGAATGTGTAAGTCAAGGCTAGAATTAGTTAATTAAATAATATGTGACAAGCATTGAAATTATATGTATTTTTCGAGATTGAGCTATTTATTATCTATTTTAATTTCTTCAAACTATTTTATTTTGTATCGAATTAATTACACTTGAACGTTGTTTACTAAACCCGAATACGTACCTTGTTGAGCCTTGTCGCTGTGAATGACTATGATGTAGTTTTGTGGATGATTTTTTCTTGCTATCCAATTTAGACGTTTTCACGTCGTCGACCGGGTGGATTATGTACCTACACATTTCTCTAACAATCTGCAAGGTCTGATATCGTTTCTTTTATGTTGGATACTTATGAAAGGTGGAAGTTATATCACTTCAAGGAAGAATACAGGATGCTAAGAAATAGTATACTACTCATGCAATTCGTGAAGCAACAAAATAACGAAATTTTTCAAGGTATCTCAACACTGGATTACCAGCTAAGTGTAATTCTTTAGGCGTACTAAGGATTTCTCCAAAGCTTGCTAAAAGTGGCGCACCTTAATAGGTTTTTCCACTAGTTTATATCTTCAACACCTGCTTCATCATCTCAACATTCCCGCAGAGTTGTGAGTTGTCAAAAGTAATAGCTGTACCTAAAATATTTAGAACTTATTGCTCCGATTTTCACCCCATCAGCATTTTTTTTAAAAATTAATGTTCTTGCATATTTCTTATTACCTACGCATCAATAGTCTCCTTCATGACTTCCAATATGGTTTTTATCTCAAACATTGCATCAATGAAATTTTAAAGTAATAGATTTAGAAAAATTAATGCCACTGGTGCTCCTTCAACTTTTCTAAAACATTCGACACTCTATGGATCACGCAATCCTGTGCAGAAAACACATTTTTAAGTAGTAATTAAGTAGGTACTCTACCTTCCTTAGAATTAATTCTGGTGTTCCACAAGGCTCGATTCTTGACCCGCTGCTTTTTTGCATGCTTGTTAATGATTTGATCAACTTCCCTCATAGTGAAATGCATCTTTACGTTGATAAAGTTCAACTTATTCCATCGCAAGCATTGGGATTTGCCGAAGATGAAATTAATTGCATCAACGAAAATTTCGATTCTGTAGGTACTATATCGATAGAGTGTACAATGATCTAATGCTGAATCCTGGAAAAATGTGTTACACTCTGTATCGAAATAAACTTTATACTGAAGTGTGATTATCTCAGTTGTAATAAATTGCTGATCGCGCTTAAATCTATTATTAAATATATATATTGAAAAATTTCTTCAATACTTAATAGAGTTTCAACCACTAAATTATGTGCCCGCTCTGAAAATATAGTAGCTAGCTACTTCCATCACTAAAACGAACACGTGGACGCTGTTCTATTACAAAGATGAGAAATTGTTAAGTTTTTTCCCTCATAGACTATTCTTCTTGCCATATAATCTAAGATCTTGATTGATTCTAGAGGAATATAAATACTACACGGGAGCTATCTAATCGATAATAATTCGTGCAAAATTGCACGTATCTGGATGTGTACACCAAAAACGAAAAATGATAAGTTTACTTAACACCAATATTACAATTAATTTTTGCGTAAAAATGAATTCATTTCATATATCAATTGAGATAAATGCGAATGATATGATTTTTACTATTCATCGGTTATAATCTATAGAGATTAAGATCAGATTTTACTGTTTGTCTGGCTACAATTTGGAGATGTTGATAAGAATGCGTTCTTCAACCGATGCAAATATTGAAAATATAGTCACTGCTCTATATGAAGATATTTTTTTCTTTTTATTAAAGTAAGATATTAGAAGGAAATAAAGAAACACTTCAGACATGCAAATATAAATTATAGGCAGATCATAATCAGAACCAAAAGACTCCCCAGGGCCCATTTCAATAGCTTTAATATCTCCGATGTTTTCCGATAAAGGATTTATTTTTTGAATTAATTAATTCATGCTGTTTTTATTATAAAATTCCAATTTTAATTCCGTGAGTAGCTATAGCTAGAGAAAGACGTATCGACCAGGTATTGCCCAAGATTACTAAGCATCCATGTGTAGTCTTCAGGGACTATGGTTTGAAGAGATGTTTCTTTCTAATTACTTACAACAGTTATTCACATTGATCTTAAGTAAGTAAACGTTATCGACTGTACGGTACAATTGTATGTAGATTCTTGGGGTTAATTCAGTATTTCAATTAGAGTGCCATGTGGCTTGATGTAATGCACCAATTTGCATATAAACTCGATCCGAAAATTAAGGTTATGATATAGGTACTCTACGGTACAACATTGTTGTCCATTTGAATTGCATTTAATTTCAATAGGCTTTATGATGTAATTGATAGAGGTTTTTCCTGTTCTGTAAGCTCCGTTCGCACTAAGAAATTACGTTCTTTAATTGGTTCAGCTATTAAACATTCACCATTCTTCCCAGAAATATCTCATTAGAGGAGATCATGTCACTTTAAAAAACATAGTCTGGTAGCCCTATTCTATTTATATTACCAGGAGTGCATTCCAAAACATAGCTACAGTTGACTATAGCCGACTTCAATCGTTCCAAAACTCCGTACCCAAGTAGCCAAAATATGTGACGACAGAAATATGTGAATTTTCTGTCACATAATTGTTATACATAATGTGATAAGCAAAATTGCTTCAACTAAATGTCACAAATTTAAGACATTTCTCTGACAGCCTTTTTTGGTCACTATTTTGTGTAAACAGTGCCACAAAAATTGGTGGTCACAAATTATAACCAGAAACTGAATGACATGTCGACATGAAAATGTTGCTGTCGGACTATCACCATTTTGGATAGTTTGGATATTTTGTAGTGAACGCGAAGTTTTTGTTAGTAGTTTTCGTTGTTTTTGTGTTTGTGTTTAAAAAAAGGTAAAATTAAATTAATAAAAAAATTTAGCAAGCAATATAAATATAAAATAAATAAAGGAAAAAACTGTTAAAAACTTAAGTGTTGAACAAACAGATTAATTATGGACCAGAGAAGAAATACCGTCTAGCGTCTAGTGATTTTTTATGTTTAGAGAACTTTAATAAAAACTTTGAAAACATAATTTTATATAAACATTTTATAAGAAATATATGGCTTTTGAACTGAAATAAGATTTTAATTTGAATCCCTGAAACAAATTAAAAGCTGACTAAATGCCACCAAAATCACACAAATTAACGACAAAAATAACACATTTCTTGGTTAAAAATGTCAAAAAATTGTGATCAATTTTTGTGAAGATTTTGTCTCTTAATTTTGTCAAAAAATATTGAAACAAATTATGACAAAAGTACCCACAAAGTGTGACAAATTTGTTGAAATGAATGTGACATTTGTTAGACGAAATGTGTAAACCCCTGAACACATTTCCTGTACATTTTTGTCACATGATTCTGTCGACAAATGACATGTGTTAGTCGATAATTTGTCGTACAAATTTCACAAATGGCTACTTGGGTAGTCAACTAAATTATGTCAGCTGAGTTGACTTTTGAGCCTTCCGAAACATCTGAAGTTGACTAAAATAGTCAACTATCCCTGACTGTGCTCTAAACTGCTAGTTATCTAATATATAAACCGTGACGTGAGCTGTCAATTGAAATATTTTGGTTGGCGCGCTCTTACAAACGTTTTGCGAAATTTATTTATTCATTTAATTTTCTCTGGCTCATTTCGGATTAACACACAGTATTAAAATATTAGTTTTAAGTATCAATAAAATTATACAATCAGTATAAATGACAGTTCTAATACTAGCTTACTCAGATCGTTCCAAAACCTCAAACAGCTTTAGTTAACTGCAGACAACTTGACATAGCTCTGATATAACTCTGACATAGCTACAACTATAGCTGCAGTTGTGTTTTGGAATGCACTCCAGGACACTGAGTCTATAGACGGTCAGCCTTATTTTGATAGTTAAGTCATTTCACCCAATTACTCGCTGTCACTTCATTTGTACGGAACTCTCAGTTTTTGGTTTTTGTACCTTGAAAGTGAAAATACGTTTTCATTTTCTTCACAAAATGCATTATCAAGTTACAAAAACCATGAGTCCCGTGCGAATCAACTGACAAAAATCATATAGGAGGTGACGTCTGGCAATCAAAATTAGACCCAATACGTCATGCTCGGTTGTTCGTTCGGTTAGAGTTCTTAACGGAGTGCTGCTCTTGGTGAAAAATTAAAATTCGAATGATTTTATTCAAATAAATTTCTGAACGAGGACATTCTAAAACATTTGAAGTATACTTGGTGAAGTGAAAAAGAATAATTTGCATATTAATTTCGCGGTTTTACAAATGTAATGAAAATCTCACAAAAATATTTTTTTTCTACAAGATTAAGTTAGTTTTGACTTTCGAGATGTTCGAGTCTTGATAGTTGTGTTATCGCGGTATATATGCATTATTGAGTATATTTAAAGGATATAAATTATCGATTGTTTGATAAATCATCGTATCCAATTTTGATGAGTTTTATTTAAAATTGCAACAACACGTATTTTTGCCAATAAATATTTATTTTACTTATGTGAGATTACAGTTAAAGATAGGTATTTCAGAATAATGTAAACAAAAAATTCTGCATTTACATATTCTGAAAAGGCAAGATATAAAATTAACAAAGATTGGCTTTTTCGTGGTATTTTTTTTTTCTTTTTCTTTGATGCGGGAGTAAAATAACGAAGAATTCTTTATTTATAATTTATTTAATTTTATTTAAAAAAAACAGCCTACCTTATCTAAAATAGTTTAACAAATTAATATGATGACTAAACATAAAAAAACACTTCACCTTGACTGAGATGAGAGATATTTCTTCCGCAAGTCGACCGGCACTTTTCAAATTAAGAAAGAAAATATCTCAAAAGTCTTTTTACTTTCATTCAAGAAATGTATTTTACGCGTAATCATGATACGCGTGTATGCGTGTAGCGCCTTTGCTTCGACGCGGTACCGCACTATCTTAAAATGTTTAAGCGGGAAGTGATGCTTTCATGTTTTCATTGTTGTTGGGCACTTGATTTGATTTAAATTATTTTTCCAATAATTATTTCAACCCTTTATAGTAGTTGAATTTGAAATTCTTTTATATTGCTAGGTTCAGAAAGTTTTAAGGTATATGTAGAGCCTTTTAAAATAATGAAAATTGGGTTTTTAGTACCTTAACTTACAAAAGGATCACTTTAATTTTGTAGCAATAACTTAATCGCTTCTGCGTAAAATTTCTGCGCAACAGTTTTATCTTACGAAATATTAAATTTTAAATGGCGGGCTAAAATTATGCTTACAAATATTTTTTTCGGAATTTGTGTTCATTTAAATCGTAGAAACATTTTTAATCTCATAATATATGCCAGATTTTCTATAATTTTCTAAGATGATACAGTCCGCATATAGTCATGATCCCTAGCCTCCTGACTTTAAACAAATCCAATGAAACGTTGACCTATTTAAAGAAAATGTTTTTTTTAAAGGTGAAATAGTCTTAAATCTTAACAACAATTTTTTTTAATCGCCAATCAAATTTTTATACAAGCAAAAAGCATTTTTTCTTCATATTCGGCTAATCAGACCACTTCTTCGGCATTTCGATAGCCGCTAACCACAAATCACCAAAAGAATGAAATAACTTGACCGGTGGCTATCTACTACATACATGCTACTTCTCTTCATCCCGCCAAACAAGTGTTGAATTCTTTTATCATGTGTTTGGCTGGGATTTCAACAAAACCGCACACGGTCATGCACGGTCACGTGGCCAAAGAAACAAAAACACAGGACAAGTCGTTCATTGCTTTCATTAAAAAGTTTTTTTTTAAGAATATTCACATCCACATCAGACTATCAGCAGAGCCGCGGGCTAACGCTTTTTATCATCATGTCATCGCGTTTGCCAGCACGAGACTTCAATTTCCACTACGCGGCGATAATAGTGAGGCTGATGAAAGCTTGAACTGCGGCGTGTGTAATTCCATTAAGTGCAGAAGATTTAAATGGGATTTCAAAAAAATATTTAACCCTTTAAATGATGCTGAAACGAAATAATTTTTTCATATTTAACATCAGTAATTTGAAAAGTATCTAATTATCCAAAAATTTTGAAAATTGGTTGTTTCGTTTGGATGCTAGAGAAATATGCGATTTGTGTTAATTGGATAGGATTTATTGTGGAGTTTTTGTCTAATTAAAATTCTTTTTGATGTATTCCATCAAGGATCCTTGGATTTTTCCAAAAACTTGCTTTACTTTATCTAGAATTAAGGATTATAGTTTGGGGCGTTTTTTATTACATTTGCTTTGGGGTTTTAATGTTTTGGTTGTTTATTGGTTTAAGTTTGTAGGCATTAAATATTTAAAGCTTACAAATGTTGAGAAATTTACAAATTCTGAAGATAAATATATCGGTTCGTGTCTAAGAATTTTATGTTATCACTACAAATGTCATATCACAGACAATGGGAATGTACATGGTAAGCATTTGTAAGTGTAATAAGTGGGCAACGTTGTTATGATTGGAGAACCGAAATAACCTACGAATAAAGAAAAGAAATCCCCTAGAAATGAAGCATTTCGGTTACAAATAATCAATGTTGCTTCCCTTTTCTCATTCAGAATGAATCTGTTTCAATCCATCCATCCAGTAGTATAATCCAGGAAATTTTGGAACAGTAATATGTGTAAAAGATGTGTCTTGATAAGTTCATAAATAAGCATTTCAATGAGTGTCATGATGAGTTCATAAAAGAAATAACGATCAGTTTAACGAGTGCCCCACCTATAAAAAACTGGTTGCAAGTAAATATTAAATAATGAATGAAGAAAAGTAACAAAATAATGTTAAAGTATTATTTTATTTAGTTATCTCACTTCCTATCTTACTCATAATATAAATGAACAAAACTATTTTTTTCTTGAGAAATCACGAGCTTTTTTATTTATGCCAAACATCAAAGGCTTGCACAGTTTCTTCTGTTACTTGTTCGGCTGATTTTTTCTACTTTGTAAATTGTTTGATATTCACAACTTTACATTTGGTCTTCTTTAAATTACGTTTGACAAAAACCCAGTAATTTTCAATGGAACGAAGTTCAGGCCAATTAGGAGCATTCGCTTCCCTCGACACGATGTTGATGTTGTTAGCTTCATACAACTCCTGAGCCTTTTTTTCGTAATGACATGACGCTAAATCGGGTCGAAAAGCAATCTTTTCCTTAATTTCATCTTTATCAGGAGCTTTCTGGACTTTAAATGTTTTAAGTCCCTTTCTTTTCTTAATCCTTTGAACCGTAGATATCGAGATTCTAGCTTTATCTGCCGCATCACGAACGGAAATGTTTGGCTTGGTCTTAAAAATCTTCATGACAGCAGCTACGAAATTTTTGTCCACTGAACTACGATTTCTTCCTGATCCTGGCCTTCTTTGTATTCTCAAAGTTTTATTATAATTTCCCAATACATTTTGGACCGTAGACTTAGCAATTCCTAGTGACTTTGCAAGTTGGGATTGAGAAATCCCATAATTTTCCTTATACTTGGTCAAAATAAATTTTCGAACTTTCAAATGTTTGCAATCCATAATCTAAACTCACTCAATAACTAATATCAAATGTAATAAATGTCAAAGCTTAGTTAAATTTGTACCAAGAAGAGAAAATACCGTTAAATATCACACGCAAATATTACAGTTGCGGACAAAATAAAACGACCTGATTTTTTCTGGGGCAGTGCTTACTACTGATCTTGCTGAGAGAGGTCAACTAAGAAACACGATAAGGATATGAGCGACAGTTTTCCTTCGCAAGAACAAATAACAAAATTAACTTAAAATCAATAAATTAAAAATTTTATTTGAAATTTTATGAATTATGGAAATAGATTCCTAGTAGAAATGTCATCAACGTGTCAATCCAATGAAAAAATATTTATTTTTATTGCTGATTCAATCTATACGGAGCAGTTTTATAATGTTTAATGAGGTCCTCGATTTACTGAATGCGCTCATCGGAAGGCTCGTCATGACTAATTTTCTAGATGTTTCTTTAACAACTACAAACACCTCGATTCTTTTACAGCCAAATTAGTACCTATTGATTTGATTTGCATTTGAAATACATATATACTTGAAACTAAGATGGTAAAGTAAAGTTGTCTAAAATTGTCTACATGAGTATTGGTGAAATAAAAGAGAATTTTATCATAAATACAAAATTTATTCATTATCATGACAACAATGGTTTTAAAAATTATATAACAAAATTAACTAAAATTCTATAGAAACTGTAAGTGAAATGTATGGATTGATATAGTGTTAATAAATTAAAAATGTTATTGGTAAAAAAAATCAATTAGGATCTCTGTGGCAGCTATTCATGTAATTAAATTATCTCATTAATTTATAATATTAAAATATTAATAATATAAAGAAACCAAAGTAGTTCCACATATCATTTCCATTTCTAAATTACTTTTACCCATAGCTAAAGTTTTCTCCCCGTTTAGATTATACTTGAAAAAATTATTGTACTCAATACTTCCAAAAATTCTATTACTAATGTAGCCGATTTCACCATTTAATTCGCACACATCGAACGAATCCCAAGGACATGAATCTACAATTTCATTTTTTATCCTGAGCCTTTGGGTGTAATTACGCGTATCAAAAAACCATCTGTGACTCTCACTGTGGCAATAAATCTCGCTCCCAAATGGAGTGCATCTAACATTTTGATTACCATCAAACTTAGCGATATTGAGTAATCCTGCTGACGTCCGGAGATCGAACATTGATATGTTATTATCAGAATTTCCTCCCACAGCGTATAATGCTCTATTTAGTGACGCTAATCCAAAACGAGCTTTAAAACATTTCATATTTGAGCTCGTATCCTCAATCGATTCACCTGTGTCCAAATCAAAAATCTCATTATTGACGGCATTATTACCACCGCATATGTAAAGCTTATTATCAACGACTGCACAAGCATGATCTTTTCTGGCATGTAACAGTTTTGGAAGCTCTCTCCATTCTTTGGTGATCATTGAAAAATATTCACATGAATTTGTAAGATAACCACCTTTTGAGATTCCTCCGCAAAGAAACAATAAATTGTCTCCAAACGTTGTGTACCCGAAATTAGTGGCTTGGGAAAATTTACATTGCAAATCTTGCAATGTTCCATTTGTACTTGACACTTTTGAAATTTTTCTCCCATGTAATGTTACGAATCCTTTTTTAAGAAAATCTGCTCGATGCATCCCATTGCTACTAACCAACAATGAAGGACGGATTTCATGGCATGTGGTATAACGTTCAGAGTTAAGAATACTTTTTAGCAACTTTTTATCTTCAAACAAATCTTCATTACTAGAGATAACTTTACACAATAATGATGGCATCTTAGTCAATGGAAAATGAACGTAGTCTGCAACCTCTGATAATAACTTTAGAAGCTGCTTTATCTTACCATCAGAATTATTTTCTGCCCAATTTAAAACACTCTCAAAGATTTCTTCATTAGATCCTACTAGCCTGTCATCTGTTAGAAGTGTTTTCATTTGATCTTCTGTAAAGTTGCACGTAGAGAATAATTTAAGTCCAGAGTTTAGAATGAAGCCAATGCATGAATTTTCTAATTGCTTTAATGGAAGTTCATTTGCCAGCTTCCAATATTTCATGCATGTATCTTTGTCAATGAACTTCATTAAAAGTATCTGACAAATTTCAACTAATTTCGTAAGCTGAAAAAAATCTGCATGCCAGATAATATTTTCTATTTCTTCTGCAGCGGTAACATTAAATTCTCCTTGGTATATAAAGGAAAGGAGTACCTCTAGTATATCGCTGTTTACGCTTTCGAGTTCGATGGAGTCAGCAGTTGTTCTCTTTCATACCTGATGTAAACATATCCTTAAAATATTTACTTGCCGAATATAGTACAGATTTGTGTGCTTCTCATTTCTTGTTTATCCTTGCAAAGAATAATCAAATCACAAATACTCCTTCCTTCCTTTGCTTGTTTAGTGCCTCAAAATTTACTTGAGATAATGGAATATTTCAAAGATCGCGTTGTCATCTCTAATTCTGTTTAAAGCAATTTATTATTTATATTTCAGGGGCACATTATAAATGCTCAGTAATTAATTTACCTGCTATTTGCATCATCATGGTCCAAAATTTGGAAATGGTTTTAAAGTAATAGTTTCTCTACACGTCTCTCCACGTTTCTTCCACTGCCATGTATAAAATAGGCTGCTTCGTTTTGTATTTCATAAGTGGAACCAATTTTGCAGGTTGCGACAATTATATCTTAAATTCAAGCTTCAATTTCGCCTTAGTATTCATATTATAAGTGCAACAAATACATTCAAAATTATTACTATTATTTGAAGCTATTTTGCTATAGCTCAAATATTATGAAACTTGATTTTTAAGGAAATAAAATTAAGCAATATTTTTGTTTGCCTATCCCTAAAAGTATACGTATGGGGGATAAAGAAAGGACTACATATATTGAGTACCGAAAAATTGCTCGCTCGGCAACAACTGCTCGCCCAAAGTTACTCGTCAACAATTGCTCCTCCACAATTGCTCGCCCACAATTGCTCGTCAATATGTGGAGGAAGATGCCTCCGAGGCTGCACCAAACCTAGCTTTAAATGAATTAATAATGAAGTTGCTTATTTTGTGTTTTTGTACCCTAGATGAAATCTATAGGGTAGATATACTAAGTTTGTCATTCCGTTAGAAATAATGATGGTAGAGCAAAATGGATTAGACATCCATGCATAAAATTAAAAGTTATTTTGATTTTTGCATGTCTGTCCGTCCGTCCGTCTGTCTCACTATAACTCAAGAACGCGTGTACTTGGACAGCTGAAATCTTCCACCCGGGCTTTTAAAAGAAAAATTACAGTCAAATTCGAAAATGGGACAAATCGGGTAACTCCTTCGTAGGGTTGCCATACAAAGATTTCGTTTTTCACTATATATTTTGACACTACCTGAGAATGCGTCAATGTCGAGAGCTGAAATTTTGTTCATAGGGTTTTTATGAAAATAGTAAATACAATTTCAAAAATGGCCTGAAACGGGCAACCTTTCTTGGTGTTGCCATATAAAAATTTAGGATTTTTACGTATACTGTGGAAGCCATAAGTCCTATACTATTTTAGTGTACCGAAAAGTTCTTCAGAATATAAAATCCTCTAAAATTGTTTATAATCGTTTTTTCTGTCCGACGAACCGTTATAGAAATATAAGCGAAAAACCACTACAAAAATCAAACTTGCACAGAATTAACATAAGAGTATTCATCTAGCTAGGGTATCATAAGAATTGGTCTTAGACGCTCCGGAAAGGGTGTCCAATGTGTCATCAATCCTTGGTAACAAATATCTATTCTTTCTGGTTACGTTATTTAGTTGGCGGTAGTCTATACAGAATCGGGTGCTGCCATGCTATTTCCTGACCAAAACAACTGGCGATGTCCAAGGACTCTTTGATACCTCTGATAGATTTTAGATCCACAATATATTTTAAATTTGAATCGAGCCATAAAGTAAACTTAGTCACGATTGAAATCCTATACATTCTAATTAAATAATTTGTAATGGCAATGCCTATGTAGAATTCTTGAACTTATTGTACTTATGTATGTCATTATATCGCCATCGTAGCAATAACCTATTGTACCTTTTTTTTACATTATATCGCCAT
This sequence comes from Dioctria linearis, assembly GCA_963930735.1. NCBI lineage: Eukaryota > Metazoa > Arthropoda > Insecta > Diptera > Asilidae > Dioctria > Dioctria linearis. The sequence goes on along the minus strand of OZ005743.1, from coordinate 40,994,896 downwards.
TATTGTACTCTGAAACAGCAATTAAATTCTACTGAAATAAGTCGTTTTTGCAATCAGAATTTTCAATAGTTTATTTCGCTATCTCGTCTATTTTTTCGATTCATTTTTCGTTATCTAAATCTTCAAAAAGCATTGAAGATTCATCATTGGTCCTCGAGCCGGATTAAAAGCGAACATTTCTAGAAAAGTTATCGAAGTTGCTTGCGTGAGATAAAACAATAAATCACATTGGTGTTGACGTGACTCTAAGTGAATAAAATCGTGGCAAACAATTATTGTACATTTTTGAGACAAAAACTGTGCTGATTTGTCTAATATAATTCGATTGAATATTCCACGTGATTGAGTGCTCATCGTTAAGTAAACAGGGGTGTCATCCACCCCATCGGTATCATCATCAATATTCTATCGCCGCATTGAACACCAACTGCATCAAAGGTACAGATTACGTTAGCGCTGGAGCTTGATAATAATCATCAAAGCGGAGCATCACAAATAAGGCAAGTCCATTTTTTATCGTTCGAAAAATTCATTGTTCATAATTTACAATCAATTAATCTATTGTTTTCGTTATACAACTAATAAAAAATCGGGTGATGAGAGTGATTCAGCCACAAGGCAAAAATTATCAGATTTACGTGTACAAAGAGGAGTAATTTCGGGTCAGCAGACAAAATTAAAAAAGTATGTTGATAGCAAGTGCGATACCTTGTCTTCATCTGAGCTGCAAACGCGTCTTGGTCTGCTAGAAGGGTATTTTAAAAATGTTCAACTAGTGCAAACCAAAATCGAGTGTCTGGATGAAATTGAACGCAGCGGAGATAAGAGAGAAGTTTATGAGGAAACTTATTGTGGCATTAAGACAAAATTATTGGCGGCTATTGAGAAAAAAACATCCCCGTACTTCTTTCAGCATAGGTGATCCAGATAAAACCATCGCCACATCGTCTCGAAGTATGAGTTCTTGCTTACCGAGATTGCAACTTACCAAATTTTCAGGTAAATACTCGGATTGGCCAGATGTTTTATGATGTTTAAAACCTTGGTGCATGAAGATAAGGAACTGTCCGATGTAGATAAATTTCAGCATCTAAGGTCGTGTCTCAATGAGGATGCGTTTCGTTTGATAAAATCGCAACAGGTGACAAACAAAAATTATCAAGAAGCTTTACAAATATTATTTAGGAGGAATTTTTAACCTAGCTTCCGCTGAAAAGCGAACAGCTCAACAGCTGCGTTTATTGTCTGACACAGTTGACTCTCATATCAGAGCTCTACAATCACTTGGTACGAAGGAAGATATTACAGAAGGCTTGCTAGTCCATCTGATTGCACAGAAATTAGATTTTCGAGCTCGAGCTAAATGGGAGGAGGAAGCGCCATTGGACTCAATACCAACATGGAATGAATTATCGGCATTGATCGATAAACGCTGCAGAGCTTTGGATAACATGACAGAATCACAAAGATACAAAAGGAACAGATCGGCAAGTACAATCATTCAAAATAATTTGACTAAAATACCTTCAAAAATGTCATTCGTTACTTCTAATACTAATCCAACATGCGTATATTGTAAATCTTCTGAGCATTTTGTATCTTCTTGTCAAAATTTCGTCGCACTAAATTAGCCCGCGAGATTTACGGAAGTCAAGCGATTAAATTTATGTATAAACTGCTTAAGGTCAGGACATTCAGTTAAACATTGCAAGTCTAGTAAATGTCGGACTTGTAATCAGCGTCACCATACCTTATTGCATATTGGGTCGCGCTTAGAGCAAGGCCATAATAACAATCCTATAAGTAAAAGATTACAAGTACACAACGAACCGTCGACGTCAAGGAACATATCGAATTCAATTGCAAATGTGAACACAGTCGATCCTATTCAGTCTAAAATCGCACTCACTTCCGCGACTACTACAAAAAATATCGAAACTCCTCCATTTAGCAATGTCTTCCTAGCAACAGCACTCGTACAAGTTAAAGATTATCGCGGGTCATTGGTTACCTGCAGAGCTCTTCTGAATTCAGCCTCACAGCTACATTTCGTAACCGAACGTCTTGCTCAGCAGTTGCGTTTAAAAAGAACCAAGACAATAGTTCCTATCCAGGGTATAGCTTCTTCACAGACTAATGCTAAATTTAAGACGGATATTGTTATTAAATCATATTTTAGCGATTTTATTATGAATCTAGAGGCGATTATACTGCCTAGCATAACCGGGAGTCAACCAAGCCAATTTGTAAATATTGAAGGATTGAGAATTCCATCAAACATTCAATTAGCGGATCCAATGTTTAATAAGCCGCAAAGGATAGATTTATTGATAGGAGCTTCATTATTTTTCGAGCTTTTAGCAGTGGGACAAATCAAATTAGGTGAAAACCAGCCCACACTGCAGAAGACATTACTGGGTTGGGTCGTGTCAGGCTCTTGTAGCGGACCCTTAACAAACCCATCCTGTTACACTTCTGGTGGGCTTGACAGCCTTGTAAGGAAATTTTGGGAGATTGAGAATTATGAGCATCAAGGTAAGGTTTCAACAGTTGAAGACATAGCTGCTGAAAAACACTTCGTGGACAATTTCGTACGTCTGGGAACTGGACGATACAAAGTTAGTTTACCTTTTCGTGAAGAAGCCACATCTTTAGGTGTTTCAGCGGAAGTAGCCTTGAAACGCTTTTACAATCTAGAATCCACACTCTCGAGAACACCTGAAATTTATAAACAATATTCTGAGTTTATGGAAGAATATGCAAACCTGAAGCATATGGTACCTATCGCACTAGAGCAGCTCCCAAATAGTCACTATTTCATACCACATCACTGCGTATTGAAGCCCGACAGTAGTACTACAAAGTTACGGGTCGTATTTGATGCGTCCTGTAAAACGTCCTCCGGTCGGTCATTGAATGACATCTTAATGACGGGTTCAGTACTTCAGGACGACTTGTACACTATCTTACTACGTTTCCGCACGTTCAGATATGCTAAAGCAGCTGACATAACTAAAATGTATCGCCAGGTGGAAATCAGCGACAGCGACAGGAATTTTCAGTGCATATTCTGGAGAGCAAAGAAAGATGAGAGTATTCAAGAATATCGACTAAATACTCTGACTTATGGTACAGTTCCCGCATCATTCCTAGCAACCCGTTGTTTGAAGCAGCTGGCGATACACGAAAAAAACAAGTTTAAAATAGGCTGCAAGGTTTTATGCCGTGATTTTTACATGGACGACATGCTTAGTGGGTGCGACACTATAGAAGAAACAATTAGTATCAAAGATGAAATCGAGCAGTTGTTGAAGAGGGGTGGATTCACCCTTCGAAAGTATTGCTCAAACAGCAAAAGGTTATTGAAGGATTGCAATGACGTAGACCATTTTTACAAATTAATGGTGACAACGTTATAAAAACTCTGGGACTAATTTGGAATCCGGAAAATGACGAGTTTTGCTATTCATTCGAACATATCGGCTCTTCAAAGGCTATAACTAAACGTTCTGTTTTATCTCACATCGCACGGATATTTGATCCGCTTGGTATAATAAACCCTATCGTTCTCAAAGCAAAAATATTTATGCAAAATTTATGGGCACTTAAACTAGACTGGGATGAATCACTTCCCATTCGCTTGCACTCAGAGTGGAATAAACTATATAATAGCCTGGAGCAAATTCGGTTAATCAAGGTTCCAAGATATTTGCTAAATCGCGTTAAATAAATCGAACTGCAAGGTTTCGCAGATGCTAGTTGCTCAGCTTACGGAGCATGCATATACATTCGTGCTCTCGACAGCGTAGGTACAATTTCGGTCAATTTGTTAACGGCGAAATCTCGCCACGCTTGGAACTTTGTGCAATGTTGTTATTATCCGAATTAATGGATCGCGTGATATCTTGCATAAATTTGAATATCAATAAAATTTACTGCTGGTCAGACTCATCAATTGCGCTGGCCTGGATAGCTTCATCACCAAATAAGTGGACAACCTTTGTAGCGAACAGAGTGTCAAGGATACAAGAGCTAACCAAGGTCTATAATTGGAATCATGTTTCGACTGAGCATAATCCCGGTGATTTCGTGAGCAGAGGACTTTTTCCGGACGAACTTGTAGGCTGCGAACTTTGGTTTCATGGCCCTAAATTCTTAATGGACAATAACTCTCCCTGGAAAATTTCCTCAATGTTACAAATGGATAATCTGCCTGAACAGAGAATAAGTAAGTTCTGTATAATTGCATCCAGAGCGTCAGATGATTTAATAGAAGGTTGCAAATTTCGAAATGAATTATGCAAATTGCAAAGAGTTTTCGCTTACGTACTTCGGTTTTACAATAACGTCAGAAAACCCAAGAGTCATAGGAAGTTCAATAAAGTGGAACCACCATTGGACATACACGAAGAAGATGACGCTTTAAAGGTCCTGCTCAGAATTACACAGAAAAGTACATTTCAATTAGAATATATGCGCTTGGAGAAGGGCAAAGCTATAAACACTCAGAGTCCTTTAAGAACTCTAAGCCCGTTATTGGATGGAGATGGTCTGATGTAATAATAACACATTACCATCGAAAAAATCTCCATGTAGGCTGTCAAACGCTTCTTGCTATTATTCGCACGCGATATTGGCCAATCAGAGCAAAGGACCTCATTAAGGAGGTGATACATAATTGCATCGCGTGCTTTCGTGCAAAACCAAGGTCCTTCGAGCAATTAATGGCACATTTACCATCGGAACGCGTACGGCCTAGCAAACCCTTTCAATACACTGGCGTAGACTTCTGTGGTCCATTTTACATCACATCTCTAGTGAGGGAGCGTCCGCCCACCACGATGGGTTGCTGAAAGCACGCTCTGTCTGCCAGTCAAGATGGGTGGATTAGGTCTCACTAACTTGGTTGTGAAATCAAGGGTGTCTCCAAGTGCGTGCATTCCAACGAGTGTTTTGCCAGAGAGACGCCTTGATTTCTCAACTGTGGGTGAATGTACTGGGAGGGACCGGCATCGGGGAGTATTACTACCTGCTCTCTGTTCGACCACCCTATCCTCGTGACTGGCCACAGGATCTAATCTCAACGATTCAGACCTGGGGCAGAATCAGGCCAGCATTTCACCTTAAATGGAATGCTCTACGATACACGCAATTCGCGTCGATTCCAATCAGGTTTAATCCTGAATTAATAGATTCAGTGTTCAGTAATGCTCGGGGTTTTGAAGCTGACACGCATACACTGTCGAATAAACACTAACACTGCACAACTATACGACCTGGCTGCTTCTACGCGGGAGAGATTTCGGGAACTTGTCACCAGTGACCCTGGCACTAAGTTGGAAGATGCTTTCGTTCTGAACAGACCACCTCACACACCTTTCACCACACTTACAACACTTGTGCTCCGTGACGTGGTTATGTCAATAAGACTGTCAAAATAGGGGCAAGTAAATTTTTTTTTTGTTTTACATCTTTCAGGCATTGTTCGAAATTTTTGTATCCGTTTATTGTCTCTTTTGAGAACATATTGTTAACTTTTTGTCCTTTTACCTGTTAGTGTCTAGTTTGTTTTTGCTTTTGTTGTCCCTATTGCCTGCTATGTTTGTGATTTTTTAGGTTAGCTAGTGTCTTAGAGCTTATATAAATAATAAAAAAATTGTTATTATTCCTGAATATTCCGTTCTCCGAACCCAGAGTTTACTAGGATGTCACTAGCCTAAAGTTGTTTCTATTTGCAACAGATGTAGCTTGATTCACTTTGCTGCGCATAACAATATTATAGTTTTCATACTTATCTTAATCTTATACTAATACTAACTTCATTATATTACTGCCAAAGTACAAAGATTGTTAAGAAGTACTTCAAAAAGTACTCAGCACGTAGGTACAGGTAGTTTTTATACATGCGGAATTTGTATTTACGCAGAAGTACTTGTACTTAAGTACTTTTAGTTTGGTACTTGCCCACCTCTAGCGGAGAGGATTTCGTCTTCACACGGCGATTAGAATGGTTTAAATGATTCTATGGCCCATTTAAGTGATTTAATTGAGTGTGATGTGAAAATTTTAGCAGCGGCCCGCCAGTGTTCTTTTGGAACGATAATCGTCTGCCAAAAAAGATTTGTTGTAGTCCGCTTCAGTCTCACTTACTACAGCAGAGCCTGGAAAATGCTCTGTACAAGAAGCTCTAGAGTTTCTTTTCTTAATAGTGCGAGTATGTTAGGGTATCATTTTGACAGAATCTTAGATATTAGATTTGTTTTGCAAATTCAGAACTTTTTGGTACTCCCACTTACCCTATCAAAATTAGACAACCTTAAAATTATCCATTTTTTGGATTTTTTTTTTTAGTTCTTGGGTTACCGTTTTTAGTCTCTTTTGAAAATCCTGTGTCGCTTGTTAGGTACTTTTTTGTGTCATTTTACTGTCTATTTGTTTTTTTATTGTTTTTAATTGTCCCTATTGACTCTTTATAACATTTAGTTAAGCTAGTGCTTTTTGTCCGTTTTTGAGCGTTTTGCCATTTATTTTATGTTATGTTTATATGAAATAATTAATAAAAGAGTAATATGTCTTTACATAAAAAAAAATGAATATGTGCCATTCTCGTCATTTAGTTTTTACTCACTTGACGATGCTTTCTTCGACTTCTTTTGAATTGAAGGCATTCCAACTACTTTGTTGAAGAAATGCAGCATTCAGCTTATCCCTATCTTATGTCACTTATTTAAATTGTCATGTCTATCTGGCGTTTTTCCTAAGTTATGGAAACACTCCTTAATTTTTCGACATCATGAAAAGCGGAACAGAACTGATATAACTAATTATAGACAAGTTGATAATCTTTCAGCTATTCCTAAAAGTTTTGAGGCTATTATTTGTGATACACTCTATTTCCACTCTAAGCCATTAATAGATAGTTTCCAGAATGGGTTTACTAGGGGTAAGTCAACAACTATCAACTTATTGGAGTTTTACATATAATCCTTGTATGTCTGCCATTGATGCAGGAAAACAAGTTTAATGTATCTATACTGACTTTGGTAAGGCATTCGACAGGATTAGCTTACTTCGCTGGGTTTTCCTCATCGCTTTCTCCTTTGGTTAAACTCTTATCTGTCTAACCGTACCTTTTCGTGTTATGCTATCCAGAAACATCCTTAATACTTCTGGAGTATACCCCAGGGTAGCCATTTAGGTCCTCTATTGCTTGTCATTTATATCAATGACTTACACTTGTTACTACCTCCTTATGCTGACGACGTCAAGATTTTTCGAACTATCCCGAATAACGATGACTGTGCTCTGATTAACTCTGACTTGAGCACCTTAGTGTTCTAAGAATTTTCTTCCTTTGAATATCGATAAGTGTTCTGTTATGTCTTATTATCGTAAGCGTAGTCCTTAATATCTGAATTACTTCATCAATGGAAATTCATTGTCCAGACTGAACAGCACCAAGGATCTGGGGGTTATTTTTGATTCCAGACTCTCATTTGAAAACCATATTTTAAATATTATCAATAGGGCTAAACTGATATGGGCTTTGTTAAGGGTTAGTCTCTGGAGTTTAATGATCGTTTTGTAACTAATACTCTCTATTACGGTTTTGTCAGGCCGATCTTGGAGTATGCCAGTCATGTTTGGGCACCATTTTACTCTGTCCATATTAATCGGATTGAGGCAGTTCAAAGTATATTTTTTTAAATTTGCTCTTCGTGGCCTTCCTTGGAATGATGCTTACGTTGATAGACTCAAGAGTGCTCTCCATCGGAAACCTTTGAGAGGAGGCGTGAAATTTGTAGCATCCTTTTTATATTTGATTACTTGCATGGTACAATTAATTCGCTTGAGTTGCTGCTTGTCGCTCCTTGAGAAACCATGACTTTTTCTGTTTTCCGTTTTGTCATACAAATTATAGATTTAATGAGCTTATTACGTCGATATCTCGTTTGTTTAATGCTCATTGGCATGAACTTGATCTACATATAACTAAAGCTCAAGTAAAACGTCTCTTGATGTAGCTTTTTTTCTGTTTATTTTCATGTTTTTTATATTTAAACTTTACTTTAACTGATTGGATCATTCTATTTTGAATTTATTTCATCAGCCATTGATGAAATTTGTAAAAAAAAGAGATTTTCCGCTGCTTTTTACTGAATTTTCAAATTGGATAATCCTACACCAGAGAAATATCTATGTAAATAATAAAAAAAAATGTTATTATACAACCGACAAAAGGATTCCTTCTTGACACAAACTTGGTTTTGTTAAATTCCATTTCCCCTCTCAACAACAAATATTTGGTCACTTAAACAAAGTTTTTTTAATAGTAAAATTCAAGTTCATTTCGACTTTCGAAATATCGAAACTTATTTAACAACAATTTTGTTAAATTTAAAACATTTTCAATATTTTACGAAATATATTTTAAAGGAGGCAAATATATTTTTTTGTGTAACGAAATTTTAATTGCATTTTAAATATAATTTGTTAAATCAAAATGTTATTGTTAAGCTTTCAGTTTCGTTTTGTAAATAGTAAAAACTGTTTCATTTCAATCAACAATGAGTTGTTTTACTCTAAACGAAACTTCCTGTGAATCTCACAATAATATTTGTGGCGATTTTATCAGGACTTTCCACAGCAAACAAGGCGAAACGCAGACGATTCACTTTCTTATTACCTGGACGATAAAATATCTCGTGGATGATAATCATATTCGTATTGCATTCTTAACTTCCAACGGGAGAAACTGTTACCCCGAAGGCAAAACATCTTGAAGAAACCATTGCGTATCTTCTACGCGATACGTTAAAGTAATTTGCCAACATCCCTTCCTGGCGAGTTATTTTCATATCATGTATAAGAAACGTATTCGTCTCTTCAAGATGATTCGCTTTATTATCGTCTAAGCAAATCGTTTAAGAATCGTCGAAATAAATCCTTTGGAATTTGAAGTAAGGGAATAAAGAAGATATTTCTTTAAAGTAGGTATATATTTATTTAATTAATTTTTTTTAATAAGATTTGGTAGAATTGAAATCACTAGTGAACTCACGCGTTCTTCCAAATGATAAATTCGTGTATCATAGAGATGACAAATAAGCGAAACTAATGTCTTCATGCTTCTACATTTAAAATCAGAAAACAATTTTTTTTTTTGACAAGGAAGAAATCATTTTACAGTATATGCTTTAATTTCGAGTCGAAGATACTTTAGCAATATAATCCACATATCGCCCTGAAGATTCTTCATCCAAATGTTTGCTGGGTCAGGATTGGGTGCGTTAGTATTGCATGATGCTTAATCGACTACTAAAGAAATTCAACCATTACTTAAATTCTAGTATTTTACAACGTTATCAAATAGAAGAATATTGTTAGGACCTCTGCATTTTAGGTATATAGGTTGTCCCGTAAGTCGACGTCAGTTACCAGAAAAATATAAAAAAATCTAAGTCATGTATTTTTCAAATTATAGACATTTCTTTTGTTTTCGAGAAAATGTGTTGAATATGCTCTGATACCCTCACAACCTGTAAACGAATTTTGGAGGAGGAGTACGTTATGAAATAAAAAGTTATATAATGTTAAATCAATAGATGTAATTTTTAAAATTTTCTCCATTTAAAATAATACAAAAAAAAAGTAAAATTAATTTCATTATTCATTTATCTGGGTTTTTTAACATTGGCGTTTGGCGTTTTAGTTAATCACATTTTAATTTAGGATTATTGCTCTTTTTGTAACTCTGTTAGTAGCATAAATACATTTGGAAATTTTGTTTCATTTTTATGGTTAATTTTATAAACATATTTTTGCAAAAATTGCTAAACGTAATAACATTGCAAGGGATATTTTAAATTAAAACTTGGAACAGTTTGAAACAAGTATCTACTGCCTTTAAAACATTATAGAATTTCTATTTTGTTGCATCAAAATATAATAGGATATCTGAGGGATCGCTCAAAGATTTGCCAATGATAATCACAAAGGGTTGTATTAGGTCTCTGCCGTAGTTCTTCCAAAAAACATTAAAGAGTTTTCGGAATATTTAATTTTTTGGTATAACTGATTAAATTCCATCTTCATCACGAGTCACCTTTTTTGTTGATGCTACCAAAAGTCTATTATTATTCCAGCATTATAACCATCTATAAATAATTAATTATAAAAAGCACAATTATATAATATTACATAAAATATGAAATATATTCACCTTATTTCAATCAATTAATCCTCAGCGTACTGATACTTCACTTTGCACTATCTTAAAATATAAAAATCAGGCGTCACTGTGTTTGTACACGCTAATCTCCGAAACCGCCCGGCCGATTTCAATGAAATTTTATGAATGTTTTGGCTGGTTACAGCTTGAAAGATAGGATAATTTTGGACACGAAAGATGGCGCTGTTGTCGAGATCTAAAAAACGTATCGTCGTGGAAAGCTAAAATTTTGTACACGGCGTTTTCATGAAAATTACAAAGACAAGTTCAAAAATGGACCAAATCGGCCGACCTCTTTATGATGTTGCCATACAAAACTTCAGTTTTTCACTATATATTTGGAAACTGTTTGAGAACGCGTTTACGTGAAAATCTCAAATTTTGTACACGGCGTTTTAAAAAACATGTAAATTTAAGTTCAAAAATGGTTTAAATTGGGCAACTCCTTCGTAGGGTTGCCATGCAAAACCTTTGTTTTTAACTATATATTTTGGCACTGCATGAGAACGCGTTGACGTGAAGAACTAAAATTTGGTACTTGGTGTTTTCATAACAATAGCAAATAAAATTACAAAAGTGTTCTGAAACGGGCAACCTCTTCTTGATATTGCCATACAAAACTTTGGTTTTTCACACTATATATTTGCAAACTGTCCAAGAATGCGTCAACGTGAAGAGCTCAAATTTTGTACATGGCGTTTTCATGAAAATTGCAAATACAGGTTCAAAAATTGACCAAATTGGGCGACGACGTTGTTGCTATACAACACTTTAGGGTTTCACTATATATATTTGGACACAGCCTCACGCGTCGACGTAGAGAGCTAAAATTTTGTACACGGGACTTTCTTAAAAAAAAAATTAAATTAAGTTCAAAAATGGAACCAATCTGGCAACTCCTTCGTAGGGTTGCCATACAAAAATTTGCTGCGTGGTGTTTTTATAGCAATGGTAAATAAAATTTCATAAATGGACTAAATTATGTTATCCCTTCTTAGTGATGTCATACAAAACTTTTGTTTTTCACTATGTACTTGGTAGCTGTCTGAGAAGGCTTCAATGTGAAGAGCTCATATTTTGTACACGGCGTTTTCATATAAATTGCAAATGGGACCAATCGCGCAACTCCTTTGTAGGGTTGCCATGCAAAAATTTCGTGTTTTACTATATGTTGGGCACTGCATGAGAATGTGTCAACGTAGAGAGCTACATTCTCCCACACATATTAATGTACGCACGCACACTCATACAGACACAGAGTGAAACACTAGAGTACGGAATCGCTGAGCAACGCCGACGGGCTCCCCCTATTAGACAATAAAAACAATAGTTTCTCTTAAAACGGGACCGTCAATTACAAGAAGTCGCATTGTATTGAAGATTGAATGAGAATAGTTGACGCAAAATGAAGAAAATACTTTAGAAAATACAAATAATTCGTTCTTTAACAAAATTAATTGTCAATAAAGGCAACACTTTTGTAATTTAACAAAATTATTTTATAAAAATCCAAAAATTTTGTAATTTAACAAAATTAATTAAAAGAGAAACTTTGTAATTTATCGAACTCGATTTTTTGTAATCGAAAAAAATTGTTTTTATTTGAAATTAAGTTATTTTTTCCGTACAAAAGAAGTTTTTAGTCATCAAAAATTATTTTTTCAACACAAATTGTTAACGGAAAATATTCTTTCTTTCTGGTTAAAAAAATTTATTTTATATTAAGGCATTTTTTAAGAAGTACATATTTCCCTATTTTCAACAAAATCTAGCTTGAGGTATCGACAAATTTTCGTTCCTTAACGGTAATTGCTCTAAGAAAAGCTTAGTAGTATTAACAAACATTCTTTCACGTGGACGAAACTTTTATTCTCAAGCTTGACAAAATGTTTGTTCTTAATATTACAACAGTTTGCAAAAACTACAACGGTTTGCATGTACCTGCCCAACTGCGGCCCTAGAGGCTTTGTTGGACCTGCTACCCTGCGTGGAGCAAAAATATATATAATATCAGACAGCCAAGCAGCACTTAAAGTGTTAAACTCGTTTACCTTTGCGTCAAAGCTGGTTTGGGACTGTCTTACTGTCTTGAAGCAACTGGCCGAGACAAATAGGGTGACACTGATCTGGGTACCAGGACATGAAGGCATTATGGGAAATGAGATTGCAGACCGCCTTGCAAAGGAAGGAGCCAAATCTCCGTTTATTGGACCTGAGCCTGTCTTTGGACACCCAAAAAGTCACCTCTCAGCTCAGATCAGGCTTTGGAAGGACAGAAGGAATACTGGGAAAATACCCCGGGGCTGAGACAAGCGAAGAAGTTTATATAGTACTCGCAACAGAGGACAAGAGAATTCCTCACACAAAGCAGGAAGGAACTAAGGCTCATAACGAGCCTAATTACTTGGCATTGCCCAGATGGTATCTAATCTTAAGAAGATGGGTAAGGTCAATGATGAGACCTGTCGATTCTGTATGGAAGACGATAAATCCGCTGAACATGTCCTATGTAACTGTGAAGCTCTGTGCCGCATAAGGCTAAGACATCTAGGAAAGGCATTTCCGCTGCCAGAGGATGTCGAAAAAATTGCCCTAAAGAATATTATAAGCTTCACCAAAGACCTTAAGTTCGAATGGTCGCGCTAGGGCATCCAGGGGTAATGTTACAATAGGTCTTATAGGTCGCAGTGACAAGATCAGAGGCAGAAATCCTGTCTGCATCCCCCGTAATTAATAATAATAATAATAAAATACAACAGAATTTCGCTGAGTGTCGAAAGCGAAGTTTAATATTTTAATAGTATTAATTTATTTTTATAGACTAAATAAATACACTAAAATTTAGTTTCGTTATTTGCTCATTTATACGAATTCTTTGGAAAAGAATTCTAGGTACGAAAAAAAAGAGACATCTTGAATATACGTCATACCCCGGTATACTGACTCTCACTTTACGGACACTCGAGAATGTGGATATATTCCATTAACACCATTCCGCAAATTACGGACTTACGCCGCTTCATAAAAATCTGTTACGCTTTTTAAAAACTATATGTATACATATTAGATTGGAACAGGGGCCTTATCAGTGTCGCTGTCGTTATCTCGAAACTGCTATTGCTCTTTTTGAAACATGTTATTGGGACTTTGAAAAAAGTTCCAAAGTCAGTGCTAAACTTATAGGGTCATTCCATAGAAATCAATTTAATTTCAACCCGAACCTCACCAATTTCGCTGTTCTTTTGTTGAAAGTTAAGAAGTTATAAGATAATTTTTTTTTGTCCTGTGATGCATGCTACCTAAATTAAAGGGCTTTGAAATCATTCAAACTCGCCGATTTTTGTCTGCTAGGTTAAGCCTAGTATCGAGTTCGAGTAAAATGTGACATCTCCATATAAATTTTAGCGCTGGTAAAATAGCAAGCAAAAATTTTACTGATGATTTTACGCGTGCAGTGCGGAGTTCACTGGTAAAAAGTAAATATTTCTCTATTTTAAGATAGATGGCGCATTGTATGTCTCCGCTTATTTTACTGAACATTTTAATGCGCGGGCTGCGGAGCATTAAAATGCTAGTAAAATTATGACATTTTCTGTTTCTATGACAATTTTCAGATTGTTTTTTAAATTTATTGAATGATTTAATTTAAATTGAAAATTTTTAGATTGTTTTATTTATTTATTGGGGGATTTAAATATTTCAATTTTCAGATTAATTAAGTCCATCCTTAATTCTAAATTGTAAAAACGTTTATCTAAACTTTATAAAAAATTTGAAGTTTTTTAGTTATAAGATTTTTAACATCTGTCACTTTTTTTTTCTCCGAATTAATCAACGTCAAAATTTTACCAGCGATTTTAATGTTAAAAATTTTTTGAGACCGCGTTGAATTTTACTTTGCCCGAACTCGATACTAGGCTTTCTGTTCAAAAAAACATAGCCTTGGTCCTAATTATCACAGAGATATAATCTTTCGATTATTTTGAAGAGAAAAGTACAATCTTTTAGGTGAAATTATAAGAAGGGTGCCTTCTCAAAGAAAAAAAAATTTAAGGATAATAAATATATCTTTTATACTTGAATATCTCAAAATGCACCCGTAATCTCTTCTTATTATATTTTTAAATTACTGCTCATAATGTTAGTTAAACTTTTAAATTTTCAAGTTGAGATCTCAGTGGGCTTAGAGTAGAGATGTGTCGTCCCGAGGAATTTTCATAACCCGACCAAGATCCGGATCCTCTGATTCGGCCCCCATTCATCCGCGCCGTTCCATCATTCCTTTCGTAATTCAATTCAAAAGAATATGTTACTAGTTCCGCTGATTTTTTTATTATAGAATTAAAAAGAAATAATATAGCTTCAAATAAAAGAAAATTTACGCTTATTTTATCAGTAAGTATGTATGTATGTGGATATATAAAACAGTTTTTTACCAATAGATAAAGCCGATCATAGAGGCACTTTTGGGCCTCATTGTGTACATAAGGTGAGTTAATTAATTGACCAACAGTGTTGGGATATCATGGGAATTCTCCCATATTGTGGGAATTTCTAGCCTGAAACAATTTAAAAAGGAAGAAGGTAATAATTTTGTCTCCCATGCAATCAGAGAACGCGAATCGGTCAGGGAGTATCTGAAATGTCTCATTACATAAAAAAAAAGCAGTTTGATTTTGACGATTCCCACTAGCTATGAATCCATTCCGACTGTTCAAGTATCAATACATGTAATGTGCTCAGATCAGAAGCTTTTTCTGTTTGCATAAATTGGTTAAAACTTAGGAACAAGTGAACGAAGTCTCCACTGATTGTGGATGCGTTCCGGTTTTTCCTTATATGGATCCGTTCATTCCGAACCGACACATCTCTAGTTTTGAGGAGAGATTTTTTTTTCTCAATAGTTGAAAAAAAGAAAAATGGAAATTCGAAATTGGTGATGGTTGGGTTGAGAAAGTGCGAATTTTGATTGATTTCCTATGGAATGTCCATATAAGGCATTATGCCTGTTAGACAGAAATCTATAGGGAACAGGATGACCTACCATTCAAATTTCCTTAGAAATCTACTTCATAAGTGGTTCGCAGCACTCAGTCATAGTCTTATTCGACCATCAACATCCACTGCCTGAATGTCCATCTCTAGCCCTACTTCGTCGAGTGTTGGTACTTTAAGGAGTCCATCCATATCTCCAGCAAGAAAGCGTTTAGTCCGTGTGGCTCCACTTTCGTAATGGAAGATATGTCTTCTCTTTCATCCTGTCTTCAATAAATTTTCATTTCCCATTTGTGTGTTTTTATTACATTTTAACTGTACAGAATACATTATTTAGTATATGCTTTTCTTTTTTATTTATTTTAGTCATAAATGTGTTATTTACGTCCGTTATGCCCTTATATGATGATTGGAATGCAATACATGCATCTATATATGTGAAACAAATGCTAGTGCTTCACTTTAAGTAGATTTTCAGTCTACGTAAACGCCCTGGAGTCTGGACCCATTACGTGCATTAATACGGGGTATGGCAGCATCTTAAAATTAATTTTCTCATATTGGGGATACATATGTCAATTTACTAAGCAGCTATATTTACAGATGACCCCGAAAAAAAAGGTACGTGGCATTAGAAAGACAAAGACATGAAAAAAGCTGTTGAAGTTCTTCCGAATAAAGAAATTAGGTACCAATGTATAGGGCTTAGCATACCATTTAAAAAAAAAATTCATTAATCAGTTGCTCAGCGGGGAAAAAATATTGGTGGCAGTTGTTCATTGGACACCAGAAGGATTTTCCGCAGTAATGGTAAAAGCTTTCATTTCAGATAATGTAAGTCGCTTTGTTCGCCATTTATGAACCTGAACTTCAAAAAATTCAATACGTGCCTCACAGTTTATTTATTGTCGATGAGACTGACATCACTTCACTGTAGTTCCACTTAAACATAGCAAGGTGTTGATATTAAAGGGAGGACAAAGTCAAAAGTTTTCTACCTGACTTCAATAACTACTTATAGTGGTTATATACCTACATGAATACCTACAACTAGAAAATTTGTACCGCCTTTATAGTTTTTCCACGTAAACAAGTTTTAATGGAAGGCGCACCCACGGGTGCGACATTTACGATCGTCGTGCGAATAGCGAATAAAAATATAAATTAAAATTAAATGAAGATGGAATGTCCTCACGTCGCAGCCAGGTTTCACTAATACAATTCAATTTAACTAATCCAATGGATTCAAATATCTTTTCAAGTCAGTTTTTTCATGTGTCCAAATTTTTTCTCCTTATTGCATGAATACTTACTATAAGATGGTAAATCTTGAAGTATTTTTTACATCTTAATAAATAATAAAAAAAAAATAATAATAATAAAAATCCTCTGTTTACAAGTTCAATGAATCCCATTTACTTTACAATATGCTCTCTAAAATAGGCAGCATTTCTGTCGCACAGACTATCTGCACGATTGATCTGACGGTTTTAAAATAAAAACAACACAAAAATTAAAAGTGATACAAATTGTTTTATTGATTATTACAGAAGGGTGTTCATGTAAATTAATGAAAATAACATCAGGATAACCGATTTTATCTGTTGGCGATTTCTTGGCTTATGACCTCTTTCAGTTCGTCCAGTGTGCGGGGTTTGTTTGTGTAAACTCTTGCTTTAAGGAACTTCCACAAGGAAAACTCATAAATGCTAATGTCTGGGGAACGAGCTGGCCATGCAATGTTCCCAAAACGCGAGATGATTCGGGCACGAAACTTGCTTCTCAAAAAGTCCATCACGTCATTGGCTGTATGGACAGTTGCACCATCCTGCTGGAACCACAGCCTCCTGCACACTAGACGATTTCTCTGAAGTTCAGGGATCAGGAAGTTCTTCAACATCAACGGATAACTTTGGGAATTGACCGTAACGGTTCCACCACCCTCTTCAAAGAAGTATGGCCCAATGACACAACTTTTCGTTACAGCGCACCACACAGTAACATTAGGACTATGCAAAGGACGTTCATGCAGTTCTTCAGGATTTGTAGCCGACCAATAACGAAAGTTCTGTTTGTTTACATAACCGTCAAGATGGAAATGTGCCTCGTCGCTCATCATGAAAATCGTCACTTAAAAAACGCCACTGCTCCATGGCTACTAAAAATATCCACGTGAGGGCTCTGGAGCGCGCCTATCCCCACCACCCCCACCACATTCTCGCGCAACAGTACGGCGGCAAAAATCGTCAGATCTTTTTGCCGCACCCTGTACTTTGTCATCTGAATAAACAACCTAAAGGTGAAATGACGGCCCAGATGAAGCGAATACGACAGTTAAAAGAAAGTCACATTCAATTTACGAGAACAATTGTGGTCTAATGTCGGGAAAACAAGGCTTCCATAAGTGAAAGGCGGTATAATCACGGTTTATTCTGAACGCCAGTCTTCTTAAGGTACCATAAGCATTATTTAATATTTTCATAACATGGTCACAACATGACATAATATCACACCAAGATTCCTAACACATTTAAAATGTCATATATCAGATGAATTCATTACAACCGGAGGAAAGTTCGTGGGCTCCAACCTCTTCCTGTATATGATTGTATAACTACCGGTATTTAACAATAGATTGTTAGCAACAGACCACGGACGTATATGTTCCAGGTCCATACTTAATCGTCGTACAGATGCACTTTTGCATCATGTACATTATGTACAGGCTAATTAACAAAACGGACCCACAATGAATCCTTGAGGTACACCGCATTTAAGCTGTATCGGCTCAGAGATTCGATTTGCAAGTTTAACTTGCTGTGGACGTCCCATTAGACAGCTATTTATATAGTGTTGATAGCAGAGGTTAAGGAGCCCATTAGCTAACTTGAATTTTAGATTGTTATGACTTACACTATCAAATGCTTTGGAGAACTTTTTATGGTCGTAGCGTGCTGCGTGCAACGGTCTATTAATTATCGAATTAACCTTTTAGTCAATCACATTTTGCACCGAGGTAATAAATTTCAAGACAGGAGTTGGATAAACGGCATCTGCATGGTAATGCAATAAATAAGGAGCAACTACCTATTTGCTTGTTGGGTCACGCTGAAAGAGAGTCCAAGGGGCCCACGTGGCAGTCGAGCCCTGTAATAAAAAGCGGGAGACATCGAGCACGAGTATATTTTCAACAGAAAATAACAAGATTTAGGATATCGCAAAGAAAAAGGAGGAATTCCACCTTTCCCTTCGATATCGTCTTGGGTCGTGCGCTACCCAAGTACAGGTGTACAACCTCGTATAACTAATATACGAGAAAATTAAGCCTGCAGTACGTAGAGGCCTTATTAAGCGACAACAACAAAAAATCATCACGGGAAATTTAAACAGCAACCAATTCTACCTTCGAAGGCCTCATGATTGAAATAAGTTATTCGAACCATACGACAAGATTTACAAAATTTTATTTATGGCGAAAACCCAAATAGGTAGCCACAAAATCTATAGAAAAAAAAATCGTAGCAACCGGCATGTTTTTAACTTATAGTGAGATGATGAAAATATTGTGACAAATGTAACGATCACCCAAGTCCAAGTTGCTAACAGAAGATCACGCGATAATACATTATTAGGAAGTGCAAATATGTTATATCGTAAAAGCAATCTAACTCTTTACAGCTTTATTAATAGTAATTACACACGCCTCCAGGGAGCTTTTTCGAGGGAACTAACATCATGTAAGTAAACTTGCTATTTCCAACTATATAGGTAGGTATATATACATTTTTGCACATTCGTTTTGAAATATTGATTTTTCTCACACATTTGGCATATTATTATATATTATTATTATTAATTTTGCTATATTCGCTTGAAATTTTGAGAGCGATCTCTGGTTGTTTTGTTAACCTTGCGAGAAACATATCTTATGGCTTGGTACTATCTTTGAGGAAAAATTTATAGGGTTAGTTGTGAAAGCTAGGAACTAAATTGCTTTGTTGTCTTCAGGTAGGACAATAATCAGAAATGTTGAATTATGAATCAACGCTTTTGAGTTTGACATAAGAAAAGGAAAGCATGTCGGCTTTTTCTTATAACTTTTATTCGTAATGTTCCTTAAATTTAGGGCTTTAGTCAACAAAAATGCGTCAGTTTCTGCGAAGGTCTTTTCCGGCCACACTTTACAGACAAAGGCAAAAAAACTCGTAGCTTATTATCTCATTGATCGCTAGCCGATAATAAGTTCTTCTTTTGTATTATGGTTCTTGATCGGCGGTAAGTTTTCGGATAACCCCCCTATAACTCTCCCGCACTAGCCGAGGTGCTAGCATGCCGCCCTGTGCTATCGCTGATCACGGGAGTAAGCTGTCAGCTCAAGCTGACAGGATGGACTTCACGTCCAATAATACTCACTCAAGTACTATCATAACAAAGTCTAGTAGCACATACTCATACCTCACTCATACTCATACCATTATTATCAAGCTCACTTTTAATAAAGGAGTTTCACAACTATTATATGGTCGAAAACCAGATTGCAAAGATGATAGTAGTGAATGTTCTTCAATATACTGCGTTAAGACATCTGTTATGTTTGGAGGTGTCGGGCCTAAAGTTGCATGAAAAGTGGGCATTCCCCTTTCAGCTCTAAGCCGTATGGTCTGTTTACATGAAAGAAGAGACTTCAAATATGACTTGATGTTGAATCGGCATTAAGCCGAGCCGGTAGATTTGCACCTCCTTGATTTATTTGGAACATTTTTTATTTTCATGTAATTCCAGATTAATGAATGTTTGCTCAATTGAAATGATGCACAACTAATTTTTATGAGGAAATGGCTATATAGTTTTACTTTATAATTAAATTTTTACGTTGATAATCAAGTATTTAAGCTGATAAGCACTGCGTTGCGGAGCTATAGACGCACCATGTATAGTGCGATAGCCCCTCTCTATTGCAAGAAAGAGAGAAATGTGTGATGGCAAAATACATTTACCTTTTTGTTATCACTGACACCAAGAAAAGCTTTGTCATTAGAACGGTAGATACTTGTGGAGTAATTCGTTAGAAGGTTGTGGGGAATATACAAAATGCGTTGCATTATTATAGACGCACATAACTTTATTTTATTTAAATCAATAACTAGTTTTTATTAATCATCAGTAGCTCGACGCCATGACGCGATATCCAGAAGCCATTTTGGCATTGATTTCACGTAGAGCCTAAACATTTCTAGAGTCAAACTTAGCTTAGCAGTTTCAACTGCAATTTTAATCTCACTGATGTTATTAAATTGCTTGCCATTTTTATAATGAACAGTTTATATAATATGTTCTCTATACGGTTTTAAGCAAGAGAACGGAAGTCAGGTCTATTTCTGATAGGTGTGTTCTTGTTGCTTCTTACTTCCCTCCTAATATGTTTAATCTGAAGAATGCACTTGAATTTGAGAGGTCCATAGCTTCATTATACACCGCCATGATAATATGATTATTGCGTTTTAATGATTTTAATGTTAACATTTTAGCTGATAATGCTGTGATTGATAATCTCTTGCATGTGTTTCAATCATTGAATTTGAAGAGGGTCAATATGCTGCTGATTTATTGTTGTGTTGCGAACCCTTCCCTTCTTGACATGTTTTTGGAAGGTTTTTGGTTACAGAGGAAGATAAGTTTTTATTTTCCAATTAGCTTAGCCTACCAAGTTTTCTGGATCATGTTTTATTATTTCGAACATTTAGATTTTCATTAACTACTAAAAGCGTTAATATACTGGAATAATACTGCAATTATGGTCGTATAAATCATGATTCTGCGTTCAATGATTGCTCCCTTGGTCAGCAGTACATATATGTGTCCACTGATGTTGATGATCAGGTGGAAAATTTCGATACACTAATGCACTATCTCCATGATAAGCATGCATACACTTCTAAGATTTTCTAATTTCCCTAATTGGAGGAAATCTTTTATTATTGCTTTTCCAAATAATAGCTCTCCGCGGGCAGCTTATTTGATTACCGTCCTATCAGTTCGTTGTTTTCTTACCAAAGCAATTGAAAAGCTCGTGCTTTCTCATATGCTTAAACGATGCATTATGATACTCTGAATATATTTTATTAACAATGTTTATTTCTATCAAGCGGAGCAAAGCTGGGGGAGGGAGTAAGTTTGATCTAAAACATTTTGAAAATCTAGTACAGAATCGAATTCCGTAAGTCCTGAGAAAAAGTTTGAGTACTCACACTCCTATACTCGGAGGCTTAAATAGCTATTTATAGCCAATCCAATACTCACTTTTTAGGGTTACGTACCCAAAGCGTGAAAACGGGAACCCTATTACTAAGCCTCCGATGTTCCTCCGTCCGTCTGTCTGTCTGTTGAATTCCAAAACATCGTCCACATAATTGCTTAGAATATATAGCAAACAGGAATGGTGATAAGCCAGATTTTGCGTAATGAATTCCTGGTTGTGTTGGTAGTCCATTTTTACATGTATTTACACGCCATCCCTAAACAACTTGTCAATTTACAAAAAGTAAACAAAGGTTTTGTGCGGAGCATCTCAACGGTTAAACAAAAAGCGCACACACTATACAACGCTCGCATATACAACAGCGGTTTACCTGCATGCACATCACTGACTTATAACAATGGACTGAGCGATTTGCTATTTCATGTGGCACAAAAAATATTGTGTTTCTGTATATCACCGTTAGAGCACCCGTTAAAACGATTACATAAAAAACATGTAAAACTCAACCAATCAGATGAAATTTTACACCCGTAAATCGAATTTAATTAAAAAAATATATTTTCTTGTGACCAAGTGATATTTTAATCGCTTATAAGGAATTAAACTCATTTCGACTTTAATTTTCAAAAGTTATTCTTAACTGAATCCTGGTTATGGGCAAGAGAGACGTAGCATGGTAAACACTATCTTTACCTTATTCCTTCTGCGGTGATTGCCTCTGTAGCCAACATAAAAACATCAAATGGCATAAGCAAACGTTCCAGAATGCAATATTTTGTGTTGGTAGCTCCAACTCTGCCATAGGGCGAAAGAGAGAACTATAAAACTTGTGCCATGCTTTCCTATAGGAAAATGACAATACGCTCAGTCCATTGTTATAAGTCAGTGATGCACATCCAACCATCCAACCGAGCTTGCGATCGTTGTAAGCTTCGTACAATTGGCCCACACACCATACAACAGTTGTATGCCAACCACTGACTTATAACAATGGACTGAGCCAAAACCATCGAGAATACTTCCCAAGCCATGAAACAGAAATCTATATGTATGCGTTGTGAGTCCGCGTTTTTTAAAATGTTATATTGATGCTTATGGAAAAGTGCCAAACATTGACTTTATATATGCTATAGAGCCTAAACTACTATCCATACAGGAAAACAGTCTTCTAGTAATTTAAAGCTTGGTGCCTTACCTTCCCAAGGGCTACACTTCCTATATACCTTACTTAACAAAATAATAAAATAGATTTTATTACAAAGTAACCTTACCATTTTACGCTCAATACCTCTCAGCTGAGTAATAATTGCATGTGCGTATGTGCAGCTAAAGTGGGAAACACAATTGCACCGTTTCGATCCGATACCTACAAATGTCAAATTTGCTTATATGAGACGTGCAATTGGACACATTCGCCGAAATGAATCGAAACGGAGAAGTTGAGCAAATTTCAACTTTTACGGATGACATAACCTAGAAAAATTACCTGTACAATGTTTGTGTATAACTCAAGATGGATGAAGAAGTTTTTATTGAAGAAATTAAAAAATATGAAGAGCTTTATGACAAAGCCAACAAATTTTACATGGATGTAACAAGAAAAGACAAAATCTGGAAAAATTTCAATGAGAAATTTAAAACTGATGATAAGTTTGAACGGAACAATTGTGCTCATGCACGTAACGGATCGAATTGAATCGAATCGAATTGAATCGGAACGGCGGAACTGTGTTTAGCACTTTATAGTCCGAATTTGTAGGCAGCTACATTCGATATTATCAGCCCACGACATCCCATGCAATGTTGCCGTTTTGCTCCGATCGGAGCATTTGTGCTCCATTTCAGTTCTGAGTGTACTCGTGCTACTCTCCACTGCCAAATGCTCCGTTTAACATCCAGAAATGGTTGAAGCATTTTTCGAATTATTTGAAATTTTAAGTGCCGCTATTGCCATCTAACATTTCGTAACCTAGTTTGTTTTCAATTTATTCGTAATTTGCACTATAATTTTAAGGAATTTGGTATTGGACATTAAATCCCACAAGCGACAGCATGAAAAAAGGAAAAGAAGAAGAGTTTGTGATTTTGTTTTTTTGTGATTGTGCTACATTTTATAATCTCCCGGTTATCTATCTATTGGTAGGTATCCTAAAAACATTTATTCAATTTCAATTTGTGAAACTATAAAACAAATTTCAGATTCCTGGTAAAAAGAGTTAAAATAGATTCAAATTATATTTCTACAAATGCTGCAGATATAAATAATTCTGAAAATAATGAAGAATCCTTAATTTTACCTAATTTAGATACAGGAACAGGATCGGAAAACACCCAAGGTAAGAGCAGAGAAATACGGGAAAAGAAAATTTCGAAAATTTAGAGAATGTTGGAAAGTTCAGCATAAATTTTTGGAAGAAAAAGGCAACAAACCATTTTGCAAAAGTTTGTCAGAAACTATTATCCAACATTGCCATATTGACAGGCATATGACTTCAACATTTCATAAAACAAATATGAAAGTCCAGAAATATCGAATTAATATAGAACATTTATTGAAAAGTGATGATACGACAGGAAAACAATCCCTGGTAAAAGTAGCGGAACTAAGGATAATAATGTTCTTGCTTCAGTATAATCTTGCTTTTTGCCTTATTACACCAATAAATGACCTTGTTAAAAGTGTAGCAAGCGATTCAAATATTGTAAAAGAATTACACTGTGCCAGAGCAAAAGTAACAAAAATTGTATTATCTGCTTTTAATGATGATTATTTGAATCTATTTCGGATATTTTGCGTGCTCAAAAGTATAGTTTAATTATCGACGAGACAACAGACATTAGTATCTACTAACAAATTTTGACTGCAATGTTATAAAAGTTAGATTTCTATCTCTTAATATTGTCGATAAATTTGACTCTGCAAGAGCATTGAGTTCTTTAAAGAACTTTTTATACCTATAGAAAATTTTGTTGGATTTGCTGCAGATAATGCCTCTGTCATGATGGGTACAAGAGCAGGTGTCAAACCCTTTTTAAAAAAACAGCCTGCGTATTTGTATTATTTAGGATGTGTATGCCATTCCGCCAAATATTGAATTTTTATCAAGATATGTATACATCTTTTTTTCCCATAATGCCAAACGTCAGACGGAATACAAAGAGCTTCGAAACTATTACTACACTACAGGATATGAGTTTAAAACATTCCAGTACACGGTGGTTATCGGTTGAAAACGTCGTCTCCCGTATACTTGAGCACTGAACTGGTTTGAGCCATTATTTTTTAACCGAAGATTTCGAGAACCATCAAGACTTAGCTATATAAATAAAAGAAGAGTTAATTAAATAGTGAAAATAAAATCTATTTTTCATTTCTGGCGTATATCTCAAAATTACCAAACAAAATTAATTTGAAATTTCAATCCAAAAGTCCACGGGTACATGTCTTATTGTCAATAATTAAAACGTACTATAAAACAGTATCGTCCAATTTTACAAAAAGGAGAATGTTGACATATATTTGGAAAAATTTTCATTAACACACTTTGAACACTACAAAGAAGTACGAGATATTTATATTGAAGCAAAGGAAGAATTATTAATTAATTCTGGAGCTGCAATTAAAGAAATAAAAAAGAAATGCTTCTCATATTACATCGAGTTGTGTAAACAAATTTCTTCAAAAATTTTAAACGCGGTTGAAGGAATTAATCCAGAAACTTTGACAGAGAGCCTTGTTAAGTTAATTTATTATTTTCCGAACTTAGTGGAAGACAGTAAAATATAGGACATTGACGGTAAATGGCGCAATTGTGCATATTATAATATAGATAGAAGTTTAACTTTAGTTGAATTTTGGGTCAAAGTTTTTGATTTGAAAAACGGTCTTGGTGATAAAATGTTTTCTAAACTAGAAGTGTTTGTTGGATCATTGTTGTCCTTGCGTCATTGTAGTTTAACAGCTGAGCGGATATTTTCGCAGCTAAATTTGATTAAAGATAAAAAGAGAAATCTTCTTAAAACGGAAACTGTAAATGCTATGATGTGTGGCAGGGAAAAGTACTACAGACGATGAAGATCTAGATGATATATTACAAAAAACTACTGCAAAAGAGAAAACATTCTGTTAATTATTATTTAAAAGAGTAAAAAGTACTTACATATATATAAATAGCTTTATCTAAGATTCCATTTGGTTTATATAAATTTTATGTTAATTTTTAAGAGTATGAAAAACTGAAAAAAGTACGACTACATAATTCAGATTAACGCTGTTTGGATTTACCCATATATTAATGATTTGATAATACAATTAGAAGATTTTAAATTAAGTTTAGTCGTTTCAAATTGTGGAATCTACATGGAAAAAATTTTAAATTTCAATAATTAAAAATATTTTTTTGTTTTAGTGTTATATTTGAATGTTATATTTTGTTTGTTATACGATTTTATATGTATATGTGATGAATATACATTCTTTGAGTTGAAATGAAACCCTGCGTTTGTATGTACGAATAATAATTTGCAATTTAATAGTATGACGCATTTTTACAGCGTGCTCCGTTTAATTTCACAATGATTACTCAGCTGAGAATTTTTGTTTGAGAAATCGTAGTCATTTGGTTCAGATAAATCTTTTTAAATAATTTTGTTAGGAAAGGTATGAAAATTTTATTACGGTTCGGAAGATAAGAAAGCAAGCTTAAGATTATCAGAACACTATTTTTCTATATGAATAGTAGTTTAGAGAAGGGGAGCTATTCAAATCAAACTTTTGTCAGTTTTACATAAGAACACGGCAAATATTTTAGAATGTAAGGACTACGTTGGGTCTCGCATGTGGTAGGGAAGGAGTCTGTTTCATGGCTTGTGAAGTATTCTCGAGGGTTTTGACTGAGCGTATTGTCATTTTCCTATAGGAAAGCATGGCACAAGTTTTATAGTTCTCTCTTTCGCCCTATGGCAGAGTTGGAGCTACCAACACAAAATATTGCATTCTGGAACGTTTGCTTATGCCATTTGATGTTTTTATGTTGGCTACAGATCCAATCACCTCAGAAGGAATAAGGTAAAGATAGTGTTTACCATGCTCCGCCTCTCTTGCCCATAAGCAGGATTCAGTTATGAATAACTTTTGAAAATTAAAGTCGGAATGAGTTTAATTCCTTATAAGCGATTAAAATATCACTTGGGCACAAGAAAATATATTTTTTTAATTAAATTCGATTTATGGGTGTAAAATTTCATCTGATTGGTTGAGTTTTACATGATTTTTATGTAATCGTTTTAAAGGGTGCTCTAACGGTGATATACAGAAACACAATATTTTTTGTGCCACATGAAATAGCAAATCGCTCAGTCCATTATAAGTTATAAGTCAGTGATGCCAACACAGATTGGTACAACAGTTGGACCAACAGTTGTATCGTCTGTGGGCCGCTTAATTGAGCTCTACCGTCGAGTGTTTATTATCACAGGTTCTGAGGCCACGGTAAACTATAGTGTGGAAACGACGAATCGTAAATTTGAGGGTGGTGGTAAAGGTATCGATTAATGTATGTCATCTTGTGATGAATCGTGTGTGTAGCGTCCTACATTCATACATATAAATATATATATATATATATATATATATATATATGTGGGAATTCATTAATAACTATTCGTAACTTCTACCCTACCAAACTACTTCTAACCACCAAATGAAAAACGACGGCAACACTGCAAATAATAAAAAAAGCTTCGCTGTCATTTGAAAGAAAAAGAAGAACATTCGATATTCAGCATTCAGTCAACGAAGAAGTATTTTTCTTGAACGTGGAAAGTAAAATTGAAGTAAATTCCAGTAAATGTTAACTTTGTCATTTTTTTTATTACAATAAATTTGTTGTATCGTTTTATATAAATTTCCATTATTACAAATAATTAAATTTAGAATCAGTGAATTAATAAACATTGTATTTTGAAGTTTGATTATTCGGTCTTATTAATTTTGGAAATCCCACAATTGGGGGCTCAACCAAACAACGCCAAGTGGAATTTTTTGGTATAATTCCAAAGCAGTTAAGGTGTCATCAAGGATCAGCGTGGGATCAACATCAAAATTAGCGGAACATCTAAAGAAAATCAAAAAAAAAAGAGGATTGGCATAAACTTTTGAAGGTTAAATACAGTGGTCAGGTACAAAAAGATAAATTCTAATAAAACCGTAAGTGGAAAATTTTCATAATTTTTTTTTGGACAAATATATACCATATTATATACAGTGGCAATTAAACCCAAATTTCGTGGCAAAGTTCAACCGCGTGGAAATAATTTCCGCATAATCAGGTTATGTTATAATAATACCGCTATTCTAAAATATCAGCGACGCACAATTATTTTCGACATTTCAATTCTTCATAAAAACCATCGACAACATATCGCCATTTTATTATACCTACATACAAACAAAAATTTTTTTTATATAAAAAAAAAAAAACAGGGAGCTGTACAAGTCGCTGAAGATTTAATTCTAATATTAATATTAAATCATTAAAATTTTTCGTATTTTATCAAAATAATCATCATCCTTAAACATGCCTGACGATGGTAATAAACAAACTGTGGAAGAACAATTAAATCTATTAAAAGAAGAAAATAAAAAACTTAAAGAAAAGTTGAGAAAACAGCAACTGGAAAGAGAATTGAAAGAAAAAGAAATTAAAGAGAATGCAGAAAAGGCTCAGAAAAAAGACGAAGAATTGAAAACATTACACAAAATAGTACAACTACAAACAGAAAATAAAAAGCTGGATACACAAATCGTAATAACAAATGAACAACATAATAAATTAACAACTAAAGAAGAAAAACCAGAAATAGACAAGTTAACTGCAGAATTAGAACAATTAAAAGTAGAAGTACAACAACGAAACAATCTTGAAAGCACAACAAACGAAAAACACGATAAAGAAAGAATTTCGTTCAAAGATATATTAAATATATTACCTGAATTCAGTGGAACTGATGAATATGATGTCGAATCATGGATAAGAGATGTAGAAAATACATCAAAAGAATTTAAATGGAGTAACTTACAACAAACTATCTTTGCTAAAAGACTACTGACGGGAACAGCAAAACTGGCTTTACGATCGAATCCAAATCTAAATAATTGGGAAGAATTAAAAACATTTTTAAAACAAGAATTCAAAATTAGAATAACATCAGCAGAAATACACAAAAGATTATTACATAGAAAACAAGAAAGAAATGAAAATATACAAGAATATTTTCTGAAGATGAGAGAAATAGCGGCAAGAAATCCATGTATGGACGAAGAAACGATAATACACTATGTAATAAAAGGAATAAACGACAATCCTAGAAACAAAAGTCTACTATTTGAAGCAACAAATTTTGAAGAATTTAGAGAAAAAATACCAATATATATGAAATACAAAGACAGTTTAAAAAGTTTATCAAATACAACACAAGAATATACAACAAGAAAACCAGATATACAAAAACATGATAGCCAATCGAAAGTTGTACAATCAAGATGTTATAATTGTGGAAAAACAGATCACTTTAAAAATGAATGTCCACAAAATACACCGAAATGTTTTAAGTGTAATGAATTCGGACACATCGCAAAGAATTGTACAACAAAATCAATCAAATATATCGAATCTGGTAAAGATATACAAAAAGTAATTAAAATAAATAACGTAGAAATTTCGGCTTTAATCGACACGGGCAGCGACATCAGTATAATAAGAATTGAAGATTTTCACAAGATTAATGCACCAGAAGTAAACACATCAGAGTGCAAAATACAAGGTCTGTCAGGTGAAACAATTGAAACACTAGGTTCTTTTAAAGCAACTGTAGAAATAGATGACAACACATACATAACACAAATGTACGTTGTATCAGGAACGAATTTAAAAACAGCAACAGTAATAGGAAGAGATATACTGAACGGAACAAACATTAAATTAACAGATGATAATATCAAAATAAGTAAAATATACCCAGAATTAAAATCGTGCTACAACATTACAGCTGAAAAAGAAGAATTAAAAATAGGAAATAAAAATTATTTAATCGAAATAAATAATCTAGTAAAAAAGTATAAACCAGAAAATAAATACAAAGATACTGATGTTAAATTAAAAATCATTTTATCAGACGAAACACCAATTAAATTACGTCCACGAAGAATGGCTCCATTAGAAAAAAAAGTCATAAATGAGCAAATTAAAGAATGGCTTGAATTGAAAATAATACGACCAAGTGAATCAGAGTTCTCAAGTCCAATACAGTTGGCAAACAAAAAAGACGGCAGTAAAAGATTATGTATAGATTACAGAAAATTAAACAAAATAGTAATCAAAGATAGATACCCACTGCCTTTAATAGAAGACCAAATTGATTCCTTAAGTAAAGCCAAAGTATTTTCAACACTTGACTTAAAAAATGGATTCTTTCATGTCGAAGTTGATGAAGAAAGTAAAAAATATACATCTTTTGTAACTCCATCAGGACAATTCGAATTTAATAGAGTACCATTCGGATTGTGCACGTCACCCACAGTTTTCCAAAAATATATAAATAGAATATTTCAACAATTAATCGAAAAGAAATTCGTTCTGGTATATATGGATGATATAATAATACTTTCAGAAAACTACGATGAAGGAATGAAAAGATTAAGAGAAGTCATGAAACTAGCCGAAGAATATGGATTAGAAATCAAATGGTCTAAATGTCAATTTTTATGTAATGAAATTGATTATTTAGGATTTAAAATAAATGATGGTAAAATTACACCATCAGAACTAAAAACGAATGCAGTTAAACAGTTTCCAGAACCAAAATCAGTTAAAAAAATACAAAGTTTCCTAGGTCTTACAGGATTTTTTAGGAAATTCATAAAATCATATTCACTGATAGCCAGACCATTAACGAACTTATTAAAGAAACAATCAGAATTTAAATTTGGTATTCAAGAAAAACTAGCATTCAATCAACTTAAACAATTATTGTCGGAACAACCAGTACTCACGTTGTATATACAAGATTCGGAAACTGAAATTCACACGGATGCGTCGAAATGGGGATTTGGTGCAGTTTTATTACAAAAAAGAGAAGATAATCTGTTTCATCCAGTATGCTATCATAGTAAAAAAACATCACCAGCCGAAGAACGGTACAGTAGCTATGAACTAGAAGTTCTAGCTATAATTTCAGCACTCAAAAAATTCAGAGTATACGTTCTAGGAATTAAGTTTAAAATATTTACAGATTGTTCAGCATTTAAGCAAACCATGGAGAAACAAAACATACTACCACGAATTGCAGGATGGGCTTTAGCCTTACAAGAATACGATTATCAGTTGGAACATAGACCTGGCGTAAGAATGAAACACGTAGACGCATTAAGCAGAAACCCAGTCGTAATGGTCATAACAAATCAATTTTTGAACAAAATAAAACATGCTCAAAATAACGATACAGAATTACAGCTAATAAACAAAATATTAGAAAACACAGAAATCTACGACGGTTATTTTAAACAAAACGATATAATATATAAAGATGGTAAAGACGGTAAATTATTATGTATCCCGAAAAATATGCAAACTGAAGTAATTAAAAATATTCACGACGATGGCCATTTTGGGTACAAAAAAATGAAAGACTTAATAAGCCGAGAATATCATATATCTCGTCTAAAAGAAAGAGTTGAAAATTGTCGAAGAAATTGTGTCCGCTGTATTTTAGCAGATAAAAAAGCAGGTAAACCAGAAGGGTATTTAAGCCCAATTCACAAAAATGAACAGCCACTAGATACCTACCACATCGATCACCTCGGTCCAATGACGAATACCACAAAGAAGTACTCATACATTTTATGCGTAATTGATGCTTTTTCCAAATTTTGCTGGATTTATCCAACAAAATCAACAACAACATCAGAAGTATTGCAAAAGTTAAATCTACAGAAGGATACTTTTGGCAATCCGAGAAGAGTAATTACAGACAGAGGAACAGCGTTTACATCAAACGAATTTAAAGAGTACTGTGAAATAGAAAATATAATTCATTTGCAGATAGCCACCGGTATTCCAAGAGGAAATGGACAGGTAGAAAGAATCAACAGAATGATTATACCAATCCTAACAAAAGTTACAATAGATGAACCAGCGAAATGGTATACATACACCGGAAAATTACAACGTTGCATTAACGCAACATATCAAAGAAGTATTGGAATATCGCCATTCGAATTATTAACAGGCGTACCAATGAGGAATAACGCAAATACAACATTAGCCGAAGCAATAGATGAAGAATTCAAAAATGCATTTATAAACAATCGTGAAGAATCGCGTGAAACAGCACGAATAAATATCGAAAACATACAAAACGAAAATCGGAAAAATTATGATAAAACGCGAAAAGCTGCAAAAAATTATAAATTAGGAGATTTAATTGCCATAAAACGTTGCCAATTTATAAATAATACTAAAATCTCTACTAATTTTATAGGTCCATACAAAATTACAAGATGTTCAGAACACGATCGTTATCACGTAGAAAAAGTTGGCACACACGAGGGGCCAAACAAAACAATCACAAGCGCTGACAATATGAAGAGTTGGTATGACATCACTAGCACCGACGAGGAGGAAGACTTCCTGGGCTTCGAAGAAGAATAGTACCAAAAAGATGTTAAAAAATTTATACTAAGATTTTAAAAGATGTACCAAAGGATGATTCTAAAAGATGTACCCAAAAGATGTTAAAAAAGTTTATACCAAGATTTTAAAAGATGTACCAAAAGATGATTCTAAAAGATGTACCCAAAAGATGTTAAAAAAGTTTATACCAAGATTTTAAAAGATGTACCAAAAGATGATTCTAAAAGATGTACCCAAAAGATGTTAAAAAAGTTTATACCAAGATTTTAAAAGATGTACCAAAAGATGATTTTAAAAGATGTACCCAAAAGATGTTAAAAAGTTTATACCAAGATTTTAAAAGATGTACCCAAAAGATGTTAAAAAGTTTACACCAAGATTTACCTAAAATGAAGACTTACCTAAGATGATAAACAATTTCTTAAAATAAAGTTAATTACCAAAGATGAAGAATACTTACCAAAGATGTTCAAAAAATTACCAAGTTACCTACCTATGATGCCTAATAATAAATTCACGTAATGACGTCCACAAATTTCATATTTTCGAGGGCGAAAAGACTATCAGGATGGCCGATTGTGGGAATTCATTAATAACTATTCGTAACTTCTACCCTACCAAACTACTTCTAACCACCAAATGAAAAACGACGGCAACACTGCAAATAATAAAAAAAGCTTCGCTGTCATTTGAAAGAAAAAGAAGAACATTCGATATTCAGCATTCAGTCAACGAAGAAGTATTTTTCTTGAACGTGGAAAGTAAAATTGAAGTAAATTCCAGTAAATGTTAACTTTGTCATTTTTTTTATTACAATAAATTTGTTGTATCGTTTTATATAAATTTCCATTATTACAAATAATTAAATTTAGAATCAGTGAATTAATAAACATTGTATTTTGAAGTTTGATTATTCGGTCTTATTAATTTTGGAAATCCCACATATATATATATATAATTCATAATTAATAAATCATTCGAAAAGAATAGAAAGTGTGGAAAAGTTTTTATATAAAATTAAGAAACAGCATAAATAGCAACTGCAAACAATACACATAAAATTTTAGATCTAATGTACGCAACAGTAGAAATTTCATGTAAAAATAAAAAAATGTATGCGACATCTAAGTATGCATAGGAGTATATACATATATAGAAGTGTCATCAGAAAAATAAATTTCATAATTCATTTCATAATTCAGAATTTCATGTAAGTATGGCTAATTTACATTACTCGAACATTGCTAGAAAACAGAGTAAGTAGTTTCCCCTTATCTGAAAATACTTTAGAACGATAAGGACAAAAGATAATCCAGCAAAATTTTACTGAGTTAAATGTCAAATTCCCCGACGAAGGGGAAATTTTTACTGCCATAATTAGCCATAAAAAGTTCTAGCCAGAAGTATATTTTATGGCAGTAAATTTTGCTATTATGGCAGCAAACTCATACATATAACTACAAGCGTGTGCGAATATAATTGTTTGCACGCAAACAAATTAAATATATTTGAAGCAAGCTTGTAGCTGTCAAATATGTTTTAGATTTTGTTCATGTTTGCGATAAATACCCAGAAGAAGATAGCGACAAGAGACGTGTATATTTAATTGAATGGTAAGTAAAATAATGTAAACTAAACCATATTTTTTTAGATCTCTATGCGGGCATTGGCAGAGAGGCGGGAATGCCTCAAATAATTGCACTGTACTACGGAATCTCTGAGCTAAATGTGAATTTTTAGGACTGCTAAGTAATTCAAACGCATTCCGATTTCTCGCAGAGGATTACAATAACGGAAGCATTACAATGAAAGACTGTCCGAAAGTGCAAAAGGATCCTATATTTTCTTCCTATCCTGAAATACAATGACATTAAAAAATCGATTTGGAAGAATATAAGTGGATCCAATTCGAGGTGATGGTTATTTTGCAGTTCATTAAATTTATCAAATAATCAAATATTTGAACAATATTATATAATACATATAGATTACATTTTTTTTTTTTTGGTAAAGACTTCGCTTTGTATTTCGGTTGGAAGGATCTCAAATATGCAGTATGTGAGGGAAAGAATTCAGAATAAGTAAGTTTTAAAATTTTTTAATTGACATTAAATACCCTAGGAGACAAAATTTCATTACAGAGATTGCTGTTTCATTTGTACCTGGGAGTAAAGGAGCTTTCATATTAGAGCCAACAAATAAATATACCTACTTACATCAAGCCACATCCACGAGAAGAAAGTGTTGATACTTTAGGTGCAGGAAACACATTCTGCGGTGCCGTAATATTCGCTTTGGCTTCGAATACAGACATTAAAGATGCTGTTGAATTTGTGAGAAAAGTAGTTTGATACAAGTTATCCTTTAATTGGTACGATAGTATTAAAAAATTTACTGAAATGTCTCAACATAAAGTATAACAAAACATGTTAAAATATCGAATTCAATATTTAATTAACGCTCGATTTTATGTATATGGAAATGAAGAACAATTTCATAATTTTAAGGCGTTTCAATATATTTTCTGTACCTACATATTTCTTGGCCTTTTCTCTTAGTACTAATCAGCTTATCCAAATTAGGAACAAAACCTATTTCGTGCCATTATTGACTGCGATGTCATTATGTTGCACCAAAGGCTTGGTTGGCTTAATGGTTCAGGTTTCTTTATTGTTTAAACTGACAATTTGATGAAATGTCACAAGCGACACTTCGCTATAAAAGAGTGGGAAATAATGTTTTGACAGTCGATCACCTCTTCCTTTTTTTTCTAATAGTGCAAAGTAATAAGACCGTCTCACTCACTTTGTCAGTAAAATCGCATGTTCGAGTAAAGTAAATCAGCCAAGTCTGCAACAAAATAAAGTATACTGCAGTCCAAAAATTATATCCATATGAAAAAATATAATAAGAAATAAAAAAAAGGAAATAAAGAATAAAAGTTTTGCTATAATAATAAAAATCTTTTTATTATTATTATTCATTTCTTGTTTAGACAATTTTATTTATAAAAAAAAAAATAAACAATTAAACTGGTGTATCAATAAGCTGATACACATATTGTGAAATTGATGTTTGAAGAGGAGTAAAAAGGTTTCCGCTGGACAACTACAATTCGCGCCTCCAACCTCAATAGTGTCCTAACGTGCCATCATTTTTTCATATAACTTTCGTCGAAAAACGCAAGGGATCCATTCTATTCTTGCTCAATCTGGGAAATGCTTGGAGTGCTGAATTTAAATTTTGTTAGATGTCAGATCGTTATGTTATTCACGTACCCAAACCAAACTTTTTTGTGAGCTGCTTAGGGTAGTTTTCACACAATTCTCCATCCAAAAATCAGCAGCTATAGCCGGCTAAAGGTAAACCAATAGCCACATCATCTTTTTCTAGGTACAACTGGTTTTGGAAACTGATATACGCAGATCATAGACATACTAATACATAACGTCAACGCGTTGCTCGAATATAAAATCGACGATACCTCGACTTTATGACGTAACCAAATTTGTTCACTTTGATAAGGACGATTGAAATTGAGACGAACAAATTTCTGACAATTGTCGCCAAAGGAGGCAAGCAACCAATTGACAGATTTTAATATTTCTATCATGGGTTAAATGTATGTTGAAGAAAAAGTTTCAGTAAATTCATAGGAAAAAATGTATGACTATCTGGAATTCATAAAAATGTTTATCTGCCCAGACACAACTTGTTCGGACCGGACCGTCTTTACTCATCAAAAATTCAACGAATTCTGTAGAAATACGGTCAATTAAAGTTCTAAGACAAAAATTAATTTGTGCCTAGGTATATTACATTTTTTTTACAAAAAATGTTGGTTCGTACCGACGATATATTTAGCCGAGATCAGTGAGTTATTCAGGTTTGGTTACGAGTTATTCTTATACATCACTTTCTAAGTACAGTCGTCGATATCTGGGTATTTCATGTCTGTGGTCGGGGGATGAAATAAGATGTTGAATGGAACTTTCTGGACAAGTACAGTAGTAAAGTGATTTTATTTACGTTATGCAGTTACACGATAACCTCGCCCAATGTAAATTGAAGCAACAATTCGGGGTGAGTACTTGATTTAATCCGGAACCGAATTTATCCGGGTTCATGTAAGCACAAAAGGTTAAGTTTCCTTCGGATTGCATTGTTTCATTGAGAAAATGGAAAATTCGTCGAACACCCTAAAAATAAGACAAGAATCAACAATAAATAGCCCTCAACCACACTTCAACTCACAATTAAATCCCCTGTCCTAACTAGTCCATTTCAAAACGAACTGGGAGAATATCCCTGAAAAAAGAGATGGTGGGGGTAGTTGTTTACCTTTTTTTTAAAGGTTAAAAGCCATGTGAACGACACGACAAAAACGCTGTCATTTGGGTTCTAATAACATAGCGGTGATGGTGTAAAATACAATGCTAAAGACATCGTTCGACGTCGTCGTCGAACTAAATGAAAATTGGAATTTGGGTTGCGTTCATATGTATTGTTATACGTTCATTGCAATCATATTTATGACTTGATAGATTAAAAATATCAGCAAATAACAATGCCGTGGAAAATATCAAAGTTGGTTGAATAAAAAAATAGAAGAAAAGTTTATTGAGGTGGTAAAATGTCACTGTACCTATTATACGAAAAAAAAAAAACACATCCGCATAGAAACCCAACTCCTGCTGAGTTTTATATAACTCTTGGACACACCTTATTCCTCGATGTTGGTTCTGTTTCTTATCTTCATTAGCCAAAGGGCACACATGCTACTTTAATAATCTTTTTTAATTTATTCGTTGAAACTATTTTCTGTTTTTAATTTAGAACACAAATAACAGAATAAATTTAATTAGGGGTTGACAGCTCTTGTCGCGCTCGTGTCGGTCACAATTGTGTTTTAGCCTTAAGTTGTTCGACGTTGACATTTCCATTTTTCCCATGCAACTACAATCTGGAAAATTTCAACTTTCCTTACTTAGTCTATGTAGATCCGGATACACACGTGATTCGGGATTATCTGGATTTGAGAAATCAGATCCCAATTATTCCGGATAGTAGATAGCCCTAATACAAGTTCCTTTTATTGCTGCCAATTTGCTTAGAGCTAAAACAAAAATATTTCCAAGATTGAAAATCTGATTTATAGAAAGGTGTTGTTCTTAAAACCAAAATTAATTATTATTACACGAAAAACATTTTAACAAACATTGCTTACACTATATATACCTATATAGTACATAATACATTTTGTATATTTTTACGTCTGTATATAAATTGTGCAAAAATATTAACATTTATTAAAAAAAAATACGATTTACAATAAATAGGAATGCCTCGCAATAGAGAAAGCACACAGTTTGACCTGAAAGTAAAAAGGTAAAGAAATGATTAATAATTTTTATCTAATTGCAATAAGGTAGGTGTGCGCTGTGATAAGATTAAAAATAAAATTTACCGGAAATATGGAAGCGTCATAAGCTGCAGAGTAATCATGTATCTTACTTGCTCAAATACAGAATATTGTATAGTTGACGGCGGCATAAGCTAATGAGTTTTGTTGAACAGCTTATGAATATCATCTACGGCCGCACCAGTGCCGCCCTTATTATGGTATACAGCAAAGTACACGATTAGTCCGATTAATACCACAATAATAAGAACTCCAAAGATGATTGATAATAGCACGCTGAGGATACATCGCACACAGCTGAAAATAATATTTCCGCTTTAGTATAATTATAGTCTCATGAAAAATTCTATTGACACGTCTATTAATTAATAATTGTGGCTCTAATGCTTATTGTGTAGATAATTTTTCTTTTTTTAAGAGTGTGATTATAGTATAATACACTTCGCCCCCATAGTAACAAGCACTATACATACGTGTACAGTGTGGTGTGTTTTACGGTAAAGTGTTCTTCACTCACTTCACTTTCGATTCCGTCTATCTATAGTCTCTATATTGTTGGAGTTGGAGGGTTTTTGTTGGGGAAAAAACATTCACTATAGGGGCGCCAATCTGGAGCCATTGTAATTTATTCTACCCATAGGAGGAATGGGAATCGGGATATTGGGTTGGTTGAGAGCATCCTTTCAGAGGGAAATCTCTTTTTATATCTATAAATTATTATACTACTTACCAGCAACCAATTTCTCTAGCCATACACCCGCAGCTACACATCTTTAATTTAATTCTTTAAGAAATTTGCTTCACTTATAGAACAAAAAATAACTAAAAATCTTGAGCAAGTTAATGAACGCAAAGCAAAACGGACCCGAAACACAACCAAACTAGCTTACTACAGTAGCACGACAGTACAAATCTACACTACACAAAATACAAATTCTTCCCACCTCCTACGTTATCATTCTAGATAGTCGGATAGATAGGTAGATAGATAATATATAATGCCGCCGTATGTTGCTCCGCTCTATTCATCTAGTGCCAGTCTAGTCTAGCTAACCAAACAATTTGCAGTTCTGACAGATCTCGAAATGTGTCAAGCTCCCTTAATCTCAAGTACTGCCAAGAAGACAGAAGCTGTTTTCATTGGTATTCTTGTGTTTTTGCAAGCTTTCATTCATTTCGATTTTTGTATTTCGAGATTTTTCTAATCGTCTCTCTAGCCAAATCCAGATGGCTAAAAATATTTATGATGATTGATGGTGTGTCATTGAATAAATAATTAGCAGCTATTATTTAATCAATGTGGTATGTACATGGTACAAAGATGAATGATTAAAATTAAAAGATTAAGACTTTGTGTCTAATGAGTGTGTAATTACAGGAATATGTCAAGATTTATTTATTTTTTGTCACGTTTACTTGGCGGTTAATAATTCAAATTCTGAAATATGTTCGTGCTCGTGCTTAGAACTACCTTCAAAAGTTTGGGTACTTGAAAAGTGTTTTTGACCACGACGGAAGGTAACATATTTTCGACCAAATAACAAGATATATATATATTCAGTTTTGCCGTGGTTTTAAAAACCACGTTTTAGTCGAGATAAGAACCTAAAACGTGGTCAAGAAAAAGCCCCACACACCATCCAACTTGAACACGTCTTGCCGTCATCTTGTGTAGTGTCAATTTACAGCAGCAACATGTGACCAAACATTGTGATTATTTCATGAAAACCGGTTTTCACAGAAGCGTGGGAACATTTTTTGAGAGTAAAACGTGAAAGCTACGCCACTTCTCATTTATTTACGAAAACGAAATATTTTCCATTCTGTTTCGTTGCATGCAATTTGCGCTTTCACATTTTTATCTTTATTCATAAAAATTTTAAAGAGAGTTTGATTTTTTTTTATTATTTTTTTCTTTCTTTCTTTCTTTTCTTGCCGTGTACATTTAAATGTAAAACACTCAGAAATCTCGCCTACTTCTTAGCTTATTATTAAGAATTATGAACGAGCAAAACAGTAAAACCACGGCAAAACGGATGGTGTATGGCCTTGCCCACGTCTTACCCACGTTTTGAGAAAGATATTTCTGGCATGACCAGAATTCTGGTTTTAGTAGATATCCGAAATTCAAAACTGATGGTGTATGGCCTGCTTTACAGTCAAAACACGAAATCCGTCAAAACCCGATTTTACTAGGAAATTCTAGTTTTAACAAAGCGCTCTCGGTAATTCTATTTTAACTAATATAACACAGTTAAAACTAGAATTAACGAGAGCGCTTTGTTAGAACTAGAATTTCCTAGTAAAATCGGGTTTTGACGGATTTCGTGTTTTGACTGTAACATATATATGTATATATATCTTGTTATTTGGTTATTGTTATTTGCCCGAGATTTCTCCATTTCTCTGTTTTCGGAATTATACAATGAAATGATACTACGTGCGTTTATGTTTCGAATATACTGCGAGATTCCCTCGTTTCTCTGAGTAAGATTCAAACGACTCATCACTTATTGATACTGCTCAAAACAAAAATAATTTATATGTTTAGTGGCATATACTAAAATGTCTAGTGTTTATCTGATAAGTGATATAATTAAAGGTGCGATGAAGTGACCAAGACAATCATGTTCACGGACCTTATTTTTCACTAAAAATGAACAAATGTCCATTTCCACGGCTCTATGTCCACGAAAACTAGCTCTGCTGGAATCGCTTACGGAACGAGAATAGCTCGCTTCTCTTAATGTATAAGAAATATAACACCACTAATGCCTTAGACACACAGCACTCTTAATGAAGAAATAACTAACGACTCTTTAGTCTATAATGATTCATTATAAACTGCGGACACACAGCCATTTCTTTAATTAAGTTGAGCTGTCAAACTGGCTTTGATGAACTTATCACATTAAAGAAGCAATATGAATCGAATTAACGCGATAAACTTTGTTTTCATTTGTTTATTTTTCGAATTTAACAATTAACAAATGAGAAAAACATTATATTTAAAAAAATATTAATAATATAATTTGTGATTTGCATTTCTTTGCATTTCTTCTTCTTATTTTTCAAATCGGCAGATGCACAGCGGAGCTCCAGATTTACATTATATGCCAAATCTAGCACATTTTTCCTCATTATAGCTATAATGAAGGAGGAAAACACTTCATTAGTGTACTTCATTATCATCTGATTTTCGAGCTATAATGACATATACTATTTGACACACAGCATTTTAATGAATAGTTAGTGCAAATGATTCATTAGTTCGTGCTGTGTGTCTAGGGTATTATACCCTAGACACACAGCACGAACTAATGAATCATTTGTACTAACTATTAAACTAAACATTAAAATGCCGTGTGTCAAATTGTATATGTCATTATAGCTCGAAAATCAGATGATAATGAAGTGCATTAATGAAGTGTTTTCCTCCTTCATTATAGCTATAATGAGGAAAAATGTGCTAGATTTGACATATAATGTAAATCTGGAGCTCCGCTGTGCATCTGCCGATTTGAAAAATAAGAAGAAGAAATGCAAAGAAATGCAAATCACAAATTATATTATTAATATTTTTTTTAATATAATGTTTTTCTCATTTGTTAATTGTTAAATTCGAAAATAAAATAAATGAAAACAAAGTTTATCGCGTTAATTCGATTCATATTGCTTCTTTAAGGTGATAAGTTTATCAAAACCAGTTTGACAGCTCAACTTAATTAAAGAAATGGCTGTGTGTCCGCAGTTTATAATGAATCATTATAGACTAATGAGTCGTTAGTTATTTCTTCATTAAGAGTGCTGTGTGTCTAAGGCATAAAACCCAAACACAGACTCCCTCCCTAACACATGCTAGGGCCAACGGAGTACTTACATTCTAAAATATTTGCAATGTTCTTATGTTAAAGGTACAAAAGTTTGATTTGATTAGCTCCTTCAACCTAAACTACTATTCATACAGAAAAATGTTGTTCGGATAATTTTAAGCATGCTTTTTTATCTTACGAACCGAAATAAAACTGTTATACCTTTCTATTATTTAAAAAAAAAATACCTGAACCAAATGACTTCGATTCCTCAAACAAAAATTTTCAGCTGAGCTGTATAGTAGTTTAGGCTTTATAGCATGTATAAAGTCAATGTTTGGCACTTTTCAATAAGCATCAATATAGAACATTTTAATGAAACAGACTCCCAATGCACACATATACTGCGTTTCTTTTCTCGTTCCGTAGCCCCCGGAATATAATACAAGCCATGAAGTCGCCGAAGGCACCGACCGTAACCCCCGGAATATACAAGCCATGAACAAAGTCGAAAAAAGAGCAGCGGGCCGGTCAGCAGGCGACATCCACAGTCTTCTTGCCTTGTCTTACTGCAGGTGTTTTTCATATAAAAGTTGCTTGTATTTTGTTCAAATGCTATAATGTTCATAAATTTGTTCTGGAGTCCGAATCTGTAGGCATAGCTACATTCGATATCATCAGCCCACGGCATCACATGACGGCACAGCGACACAATGATTGCTCAGCTGAGAACTTTTGTTTGATGAATCGTAGTCATTTGGTTCAGATAATTTTTTTTAAATAATGGAAAGGTATAACAGTTTTATTTCGGTTCGTAAGATAAAAAAGCATGCTTAAAATTATCAGAACAACATTTTTCTGTATCAATAGTAGTTTAGGGCTAAGGAGCTATTCAAATCAAAATTTTGTCCGGTTTACATAAGAACACTGCAAATATTTTAGAATGTTAAGACACAGTATATTCATACAGTAGAATAGCTCTGTCAAAACTGTCAGTTGAGTAGGATGCTTCTATAATATGACTATACTTTCTCTTTCGACATTTTTAACTAAACCACTAGTCAATTTTTAATACAAAGATTCCTATGTAAATCTAAAGTGGAAGAAAGAGAACTTACAGCATGCGCAAACTTGTACTAGAGGAAAAGAGGCAAAATGACAAGCAAAATTATTTCTGCAAGAAAAAAAAAGGTAAAAGCAATTTGTTCCACTTCCCATGCCATTCGGCCTGGAAGAACTGTCAAACTGTCACAAGTATTAGGTCTGTCTGCTAATTTTAGAGCAAAAATCTTTGCGTAAAAATCAAGTAAAACTTTTATGCGGAAGAGGGGATAACTAAAGGAAACTTACCAGACACTTCTCGAGTAAATTTTGTTACACTAGCCATGTGTCAAAGATTTGGCTGCTACGTTTTCTGTCTGAAACAGAAAACAATTGATTAATTTGAAATATGTGGTAAAAAAACTCGCCCTCTTCATTTTTTTTTTCAAATTTCAACTCTTTAGAATATCATTTTTACGTTCATTCGATAACACACCACGCGGCTTAACCTCAAATTTAATACTTTTGACAGTCAGCTAATTGCATTTCTAAGTTACCCATACTCTTGATCACGAGTAAAAACGTGCACCTTTGTGCAAGAGGGGAAACGTAAGATTTACTCGATTTTTACGAGTGTGTGTAAAAAAGAGTAACAGCCAGACCCATTATTACAGCCATTTAGCCTGTTACACTATCAATGCCATCTTTATCAACAAACTCCAATTTACAGTAAAAAAGCTAAAAACAATTTGTTCCACTTCCTATGCCATTCGGCTTGGTAGAACTGTCAAACTGTCACAAACTTTAATACAGCCATTTTGCCTGTTACACTCTCCATTGAACGAACAACACTTTACAATCAAACATCAGTGAAATTCGAAAAGATGGGCCCTCACAATTATTTAAGCATAACGTAACCGTAGCCTTCGGATAGTAAACCACTTACGGGACACCCTGTATATTGATAGATTTGTTGCATTCTAACTGACTTGCAGAAAGCGAAGATGTGATGAAACAATCTGGGTATGATAACCTCAAATCAAAAGCAAGCAACATTTGATTTTTTATCATAAGATAAAGCTGATAGATAGAAACACCATATAACTAGATAAGAAAAAATCTCCAAAAAAAGCTATCATTGCGAAGAATGTAAGTTGATGTAAGTTGTCTCAGATAGAAGCACCTATGCGGAACAGTATTGGATACCCTGGAGTGAGAGATGAAGCTTTGTGTGCTCAAGATCGCACAACAACTATTACAAGATATAAATCAAAGTTTAATCTGATCAAAATATTAAATAGGAGGGTATATTAAAAGAAAAGAAACTTTTTTATTTGGGAAAAATCTATATCACCTGAAATATGCTATGGCAAATGGTGTGCCAAAGTTCAAAACTATTGAATTATGCTTGAATGTTGTGCTTCGTTTCATTGGTTTAAAAGTTCCGAATACATCCCACAAAAGCTATAGCATAAAAGTATTAAAAATCTTATATTTCCCTCCTGAAAGTGCGGGTTTTTCATTTTTGGTAGCTTTATCCTACATATTCAAATAATACCGTTAAAATCCCCCTCCCCCCTTCCAAACCATATAAGTTTTTGTTTTTCTAAGTATGACATATCGACAGGGTCGGATTAAAGTCCCTACAGGCCCTAAGCACTGAAACGATTTTGGTGCCCCCATATTATATCTACCTCGATATTGAAAATATGTATTACAAAATTGGTTGGCTCTGATGGCAAACTAAAGAGAGGAAATCGCACACCGAAAATTTGCTTAGGCTCAATATGGATTCACTTACACAGAAGAAAGCTGTCATTAAACAAGGAAATTTCTAAGATTTTGTACATACACAAGCAAACATTTTCAGATGCCCCCTAAATTCGTACGATTGAACGGGGTTTCCCAGCCATTGCCGTCTTTATGTTCCAGGCTGTGACATCGAATTCTTTGAATGTATTGAGTGGTACGATTTCGTACTTCTCTTAGCATTTGTTCTTATAGAAAAATGTATTACTTTCAACTTCAACCTTCTGCACAATGTAAATAAGCCTCCGTACTAAAAGTTTTTTTCAGGAAGTTTGTTATTCAATTCCTTGTGAATTTACCAGCATAAAAATCTAAGTACTTTCTTTAAGAAAATTGTTTATATTTAATTACTCAAACATAACACTAGAAATAAAAATGAGAAAATGCGTTGAATTCTGTTGCCTTCATACCACAAATCACACTGGAAAGCAATCAGAGCTTTGTGCTTGCCTATTGAGTTATATGAAAAAAATAAGTCTTTCAATGTTTAACACACCGTAACTTCTTAAGTATAATAAAGACAAAAAGACAATGTTACAATTTTTTTATATTATCCCATA
This sequence comes from Dioctria linearis, assembly GCA_963930735.1. NCBI lineage: Eukaryota > Metazoa > Arthropoda > Insecta > Diptera > Asilidae > Dioctria > Dioctria linearis. Next base: position 40,950,076 of record OZ005743.1, on the reverse strand, counting down.
ATGCTTCTATCAACATAAAAATATTTTCCACGTTCCATATCAAATAATTCAGATTTTTTATTTCAAACATGACTCAAAGTATTTTTTAATCAAAGAATCGGCAGAGGTACACATTCGGCTCATATTTTCACAAGCTGCACTTGTTCACTGCGCTGTGAATCGAATGGACGGCAACGGTTTTCTTCATAACTTTTAAATTATAATTCAAAGGTAATTCAAATATTAGCCTATTTTATAGGCAAATTTGTTGCCTTTATGGTAGTATAATTTATACTTTAGGTTTTTATACATTTTCAAAAGAAAATCAGTTTCAAACAGAAGTAGATCTGATTTAAGAACTATTTGCTCCCACTTTGAGTGAGCTTTCATTTCTCTGTGAGAAAATACGCAGGTATGAAGGCAACAGGATTCACACGTTTTCTTATATTTATATTTAGTGTTAGGTTTGAGTGAAAAAATATTAACAATTTTATTAAACAAAGTACTTAGATTTTTATCCTGGTAAATGCACAAGGAATTAAATAACAAAATTCCTGAATAAAACTTTTAGTACGGAGGCTTATTTACATTGTGCAGAAGGTTGAAGTTGAAAGTAATGCATTTTTCCATAAGAACAAATGCGAAGAGAAGTGCGAAATCGTACCACTCTAGTACTTTTGCAAGTAGCAAAATCGTTTTGTGTCACGGCCTGGAACATAAAGACCACAATGCCCCAGAGCATAACACTGATGTTCAAACGAAATCGACATTATTCTAATTTTTTTCTGTGGAATTGGTACGTCATTATAAATAATAGAAATTAAAAATGTTGGCTCCCACACTTACTTGATGAAAATTAATTATGTAGTTTAATGCAACGGTTTGCGTAGCGGCGAGTGATGAAGATCCGTTTAGTCATTGAAGCATGCAGAATTTGAATTGAATAGAGCTCGAGATATTTCGAGTGATTCCTGCAATTTTATTTTTCTACCATTGTCACAAAAGTGCAAAATTTCTGGTTTTAAGTCAGGAATGTTTTTATTTTCTAATAGATGCTTCTGAAATTATTATTTCTTAGCAAACTGAAGTGCTCATTTATATATTTTCTTTGAAAGATCGTCTTGCTTGCCCACTGTATAACCTGGCATGTTGCGCATTTTAAGCAACAAACAGCATTTGTATTTAATTCATCGGCACGACAATAGGCTATTAAGATTTTTTGGAGTTTTAAAACCTACGTGTATATCACGTTTCTTTAGCTGCTTAGCTATTCTGTCCGGTATCTCTCCGTAATATGGTAATGAGGCCCAAGATTTTTCAGTTGATACAATTCTGCTTAAACAAATAATTTCTTTCATAAGTTTATTTGTTAAAATTTCTGTTTAAAATTCCCTCTATTGCTTGTTATGTTCTTAATTGTTTTAATTTCTTCTTCTTTTTATACATTGGGATAAATACTGCTCTGTGTACCAAGTCATCAAATGCTGAGTATTTATATTTGAAGTGAGTGATAGAATTTTTGTGTATGACTATGGCTTCATATGAGTTTGCCCTATTTTTTCATTATTGTAAGTTCTAAGAAAATTATGTATTCATCTTCTTCAATTTCCATTGTGAATTGGATTTTACTCTTGAAGGAATTCAGGAAGGATAGTTTGAGACAACTCAATAATTTTTTAAAGTTCAAGAAAATTCACAATGGAAATTGAAGAATTCAGGCTTTAAGAATTCCAACATCTACATTTACTCAGACAGCCAAGCTGTGGTCCTGCCTCTGACCGCTTAAGACTTTGAGTCCAATCTAGTCTGAAACTGCCACACGAAACTACTCCAGCTGCTGTTTAGGAGCAAAAAAGTAGCCTTGCTTAGGGGTGCTGCACACGAAATGGATCAAAGGGAAAAAGGACGATCTGGCTTAAAGAACCAGAGCCAGTCAATATACTACATAATTTGTCTTAGCCAATCTTAGACAATCGCTCAGGCTGTCTATTAATGCAATCACTAGACATACCCCTTCCATTATTTTTTTTAAAGAATTAAGGCAAATGCAACAGTGAATTGGTCGACTGTACAAAGCGGAAGATGAAACCTCAAGGCATATCTCTTAACTGAGCGTCTCGCGCTAGCAGCTTTAAAGTTGCAAATCGCTGGAGAAGCATTTGTCTCTCCTAATATGGTTTGCAAACTAACCCAATCGAACTCGTAAAAAGGCTAAATTTCGCCTAACCACTCTAGAGGACGACACTCTGCAAACGACAACCGCCGAAACTCACAATCAATACAAGCAATCTTATGCAGAAGTGCTTAAAATACCAAATGGAAAAGAATCAAATGAAATCATTCAAAAGAATAGAATCACTGAATCTTGCTCCTATAACATAATTATCAAGCCGAAGTCGCAACAGTCACACGACGTAACAAGGAGACAGCTTAAAGAGGCGATCGATATAGTGAAAATAAAGGCACCAATCAAAAATATACAAAACATCAGCAATGGTGGAATACTTATTAAGACCTCTAACTCAGAGGTCCAGGAAAAACTCTTACGAGAGGCAGAGAAAAAGATGAGTAAGGAAATTTATGAAGTAACAACACCAAAAAAAGGCACCCAACTATTCGCATATCCAATTTAGACACGGATTACAAGGAGGAGGAACTAAAACTCGACCTAATGGCGTTGAACCACTTCATCAATCATGAGGATGAATTTAGAATTGTCCACAGAAGGGAGTATCAGGCAAAAGGAGAAAAAAGATGGACACTCATCGTTGAAGTTCCGTGAAAAACCTTCAACAAGATTATTCATTTGGGATATAGGGTGCACTTTATAAATGAAGATATAAACATTATAAGATGTTTTAATTGCCAAATGTATGGCCATAAAGCAAGTAACTGCACAAACAAGATCTGTTGTGCGAAATGTGCGGGAGAACACCATACGCAGATATGTACGCCAACACAAGAAGCTTAAGAAATAAGTTAGAGGAAATAGAATTAATGATAACAGAAGTAGGAAAAGTGGACATTGTTGTAATACTAGTGGAAACCTGGATTAAACAAGATGAAATACACTTCTACAACTTGCAAGGATTTACCCGATATTCAACTGCCGAAAATTTGATACGAGAGGGGGCGGAACAGCGATTTATATAAAAGATTCCATGAAATTTTCAACTGAGCAAACCACGGAACCGGTATATGAGCAACTAAATGTGATACCTATAATGATTGAGGACATAATTCCAAAATTAACGATAATCGCATACCTCAAGCCGCCTAATGCTAATGGTGAACAGTTTTTAGAAGCATTAGAATCTATACTAACTAAATACTAAATATAAACTACTAATATAAACTTGCTTAATGATAATGAGGACACTAGGAAATACTTGGAACTACTATCAACTAATAATGCAACAGTGCTAAACAACATTGACACAGAGTATGCTACCAGAATTTCGGAACATATCTGCTCAATAATTGATCACGTGGTAACTACTCTTAATGTAGAAAGATACGACTTTGGATTGGAGCTTAAGGGCTGTCCTCAACTGGACCACCGCATCATAATATTCACGCTTAGAAAGGCTTTAGAGAGGAGACCAAAAATGTCCAGCAAGAAAACAGTAAGAATAAATACTGAAAAATTAAGAACAAAGGTAAGATCTGCTGTTGACGATTGCGATAGTCTAAATTTTGATAAGCTTATCGAAATAATACAAAAAGCGAAACAAGAAGCAACTGATATCAAACTCGTTAGATCTCGAGAAAATAACTGGATCACATTAGAGATAATAAGAAAAATAAAACAAAGGAATAAGTTATATAAGAAAATAAAAGGGGGCTCAAATGATTCACAACTGAAACAAAACTATAAAAGGATTAAGAACGACAGCACCTGGAATATAAGAAAAGCAAAAATGAGTTATGTGGAATAAAAAATGCAAAAAGCGGGAAGCGACTCAAAAAAGATGTGGAAAGCAATCAACGAGACATTAAGAAATAGTAATTCGGATGACAGAAAAGACAGTATAGAAGAATTAAAAATTGAGGATAACAACTTTAAAGACAAAGAACGAATTGCCAACTATATGAACAAACACTTTTGTGAATGTGGGCTCCTCACTAGTAAAAAAATTGGAGGACAAGTGCATGTTTCCCTGTGAACCAACTAAAAACGTAACAAGGTCAAACTGTGTATTTATCAGAACTGTGAATGATGCTGATGTTGAAGGGGTACTATCTCAGTTGAGAGAGGACACAGCACCAGGATTAGACGGAATAAGAGTAAAAGACGTAAAGAATATCAAAGATATAATTACTGAACCTTTAACGACAATAATAAATAATTGTATCGAAAAGGCAGAGTTTCCAGCCTGTTTGAAATCTACATGCATAGCACCAGTCTTCAAAGAAGGAGATAGAAGAGACCCAAACAACTACCGACACATAGCGCTCCTCAATGTGTTCAGTAAAATGTATGAGAGACTACTTCATAATCAGCTTACAGCATTTATTCAAAGTAATGGTGGATTTGATAAAAAGCAATATGGATTCCAAAAGCAAAGCAACACGACGGCTATTATGTCTGACGTAATGGAGTTCATAAATAAGGAACTCGATGCAGGAAATTATGTTATTGGAGTATTTGTCGACTTGAAGAAGGCATTTGATACTGTGGATCATACCGTATTAATAGAAATATTAGCCGAATTGGGAATTAGAGGAAAAGCAAACCAACTACTAACTAATTATCTGCAAGCAAGGCAGTGATCAATTCTAGGTCCACTCCTTTACTCTCTGTACATCTAAGATTTAATGGAGGCTGGACTGGCCGCGGAATACTACATATATGCTGATGATACCCTGTTCCGGTATACTGGGAAGGTTGGCGATGACTTAGAGAGGGTAATAAATGAGAACTTAATACGGAACACAAGATGGCTATATGGAAATAAACTTACAATAAATACATCGAAGACAAGCTTCATGGTTTTCAAACAGAGAGGCAAGCAAAAGCTGGACATTGGACTGCAAGTGGAACGAGAACCCATTAAAGGAGTAGAGTAGATTCAATAAAATATCTGGGAATGATAATGGATGATAAACTGACTTGGAAACAACACACAACATATGTGAGGAAGAAAGTTGCACCACTTATAGGAATCATGAGGAGAAGAGACTTTTTCAATCGACAGACGAAAATCTTAATCTACAATGCATTTATACTACCAATAATTACTTACAATATAACGCATGAGCTGTATGAACCGACAAATTTTCTGAGCTTAAAACAACTAATTTATGTGGAAAAAGCTAAAATGATATATAAGATAAGAAAAAAGAAGATAAAGTCGAACATAAACCTAATAGAGCATGGTGATACAAATAACTACGGCACACGATTACGCCAACATCTGCGTCTATCGTATGCTAGAACAGAAAGAAAACTCGAGTCTAAAACCAGCGACAGCGTACAAGTAGATATGAAATCTCCCATCCCAAGGCCGCCCACTTTTTAAAGTTTTAGCTGCGAGCTTTTATATATGAATTTTCTATCCAGCCGTAAATGTTGCGAAAGTATGAACTGAGAATCAGAACTTGAAGCTTGTCTGCCGCCGATCCTAAAGATTCTCTCAACATTTTTCTATTCATAGTTCGTTCACAGTTCATACATTCATTTTGGTCCCATTCAATATGAATGACGAAGCGTCATGACAGAGTGAACAGCAGTGAGCCTCATCAATGCGTGTATGACTGTCACCGTATAGCATTTTTTATATAAGAAAGTGGAAAAATGCATTATTTCGCTTTTTTCTAAATTATTATAGCTACAGAAAAATGGTTTTCCCATTAATTGTTAAAGCCATCGCAAAAGGTTTTCACTGTGGTCATGTTTTTAATGTGCTGATTACTCGATGCTTTTGTGAGATATGTTAAATTATTGGTATTAAATGGGGCTTTCCAAAGAAATAAATAAAAAAAAAATATTGAAGAAAAAACTAAATTTTTTATTAATTTTGTATTTTTGACCCCCTCTAAAAGAGAAACACACAAAAAAAATTATTTTAGATATGTTCTAACATTAATACATATCAAATCAAATATTTGCGGATGTTCAGCTCTTAGTTTAGGAGATTCAATATTCTTATTAGCGTCTCTCCAAAATATCATATAAAAAGTTGATTTAGGTATTTGAGGTAAGAACGTGAATGAAATATTTTGTAAAAAAACTGAGAATGTTTTATGGCTGAGTTATAAATACAAATAATAAAGAATTTTGTTATAAGTTGACCTGCTAGATAAGTAAAATATAAATCTCTGGGAAAATAATACTTTCTGATATGTCAATACAAAATTTAGATGACCTGGTACGATGTATGTCATATGTAAAAGTTGGACTGAACTCCTCTGATTAATTTCAGTTCTAAGAAATCAATCTTGATGGATGATTTAATTATTGTGTTGGATGGGCTCTGCTTGATTTTAACTAAATTATGATCGATGCTTTTTCAATATATTGTTACGTGCAATAGAAAGAGATAACTGGTGACATCTACTGGCAATAAACAACTTCAGGTTCGGAGAGTAAATGACTTCAGGTTCGGAGAATCGATTATGAAAGTTCAGGAATAGAACAAATAGAATAGTCTAGAAGCTTTTGGAATAGAACACTCCAGATTTATCCGGAGTGTTTCTAGGGTATAAATATAACAGTTGTCATCGCCAAAAAAAAGAGTCTTGTCTTAGACGTTGCAGTGTTAAGAAGCGAAAGCAATAAAGAAGCGATAGTGTGTAATTAGATTGCGATAATTGAAAGTACAGTGTTAGCGATAATTAGAGTTGAGTTGATTAAATAAATGTTTGTGAACTTTATATGATTTAAGTGTAATAAAGAACTTATATATTAATTATTTAATATTGTGTTTTAAATAACGAACCAAAGGCCACGCTCGCAACAACTGGTGTCAGAAGTGAAATATATTTGAGAAATAAAGTGGTGGCAATTGACTGAAAAATTAAAAGTGTGATTAATTTTGTGGAATTGTGTTAAATTTTAAAAGTTCTGGAAAATAATTTATATTCAACTGTGAGTGAATTACTACAGTAATGGGGCGCAAAGTGGAGGAGCTTCGAATACAGGATTTGAAAGTGGAGCTAGGGAACCGCTCATTACAAACGACAGGTGCAAAGAAAGTTCTAGTCGAGCGACTTAGACAAGCTTTGATAGCGGAAGGAAAGAATCCTGAGACATTTGTTTTCGAAGAGAACTTGGAAGGAACCGAATTTGAAGAAGAGCCTGAGATGAAAATGGAACAGCTTTTGAGTATTTTAATGAGCAAAATGGAAGCCCGTTTTGATGAACAAAAGAATTCTCTCGAGGAACAAAAGAATTCTCTGGAATCACGTTTAGATGAACAGAAGAAATCAATGGACGAACAAAAGAATTCTCTCGAGGAACAAAAGAATTCTCTAGAATCACGTTTAGATGAACAGAAGAAATCTATGGACGAACAAAAGAATTCTCTAGAATCACGTTTAGATGAACAGAAGAAATCTATGGACGAACAAAAGAATTCTCTAGAATCACGTTTAGATGAACAGAAGAAATGTATGGACGAACAAAAGAATTCTCTCGACGAACAAAAGAATTCTCTGGAATCACGTTTAGATGAACAGAAGAAATCTATGGAAGCCCGTTTTGATGAACAAAAGATTGATTTTGAGGAACAAAAGAAATCTCTGGAAACCCGTTTGGACGAACAAAAGATCTCTTTGGAGAATTGTCTAGAAACTCGTTTGGAGGAACAGAAGACTTTCCTGAAAAACTCATTAGACGAACAAAATTTGAAAATTGAAGGAATCGAGCAGGAAGTGGCGGAAGCTGAACAAAAAGTCACCGAGCAGCTTGACAGTTTTAAATCAGATCTGGAAAGAATAAAGCATCGTCAGCCTCTAAGCGGAGCAACTGAAATATCCGGTGCAGGTAGAATGAAACCTCCCATATTTGATGGACAAAATTCGTGGCATATCTTCAAGAGACAATTCGAGGCAGCTTCAGAGGTAAATGTATGGAATGATGAAGACAAAGCTATAGCTCTGGTGTTAGCACTTCGAGGTCCTGCGTCAGAACTCTTACAAACTGTACCGATTGAAAATCAACGTAATTACTCTTCATTAGTACAGGCGATAGAATTACGTTACGGAGATGAGCACATGCAGCAAGTATATCGCCTACAGTTGCGCAACATGATTCAAAAACATGGCGAATCACTACAACAACTGCAGGCAGATGTAGAAAGATTAGCGCATCTGTCATACTCCAGCGTGAATGCGGATTTTCTCAATGAAGTAGCGACGGAGGCATTTGTGAACGCTATTACAGATCAAAATTTACAACAATCATTGAGGCTAGCAGGAAAGAAATCAACAGCAGAAGCACTAGCCTATGCATTAGCGTATGAATCCGCCAGACAAGCTTCACGGAGTGCTGTACGAGTGAGAGAAATTTCAGTGGAAGAATGTACTTGTAACAGAGTGCAATCATCACAGAGCCCGCCTTCACGTGGTGTCCCTCGATGCTGGAATTGTAATAAACCAGGGCACCTTCAAAGAGACTGCAGAAAACGTCGACGAGTGGAATCACCAGAAGAAGAGGGGAAAGAAGAATGCCAAAGATGTCCAGCCAGGGAACAAGCAATTCGTGGAGGGACTAGATATCAAACAGCGACTAGTCGCATCGTCTCTCCTCTTGAGCAGTCGGAAAACTAGTAAAAACCAACTTCGTGGGGCAGAAGTTGGTTGGTGGAATCGACAGACAGATGACTTATCCAAGTAAGTCAGTTACAGCGAAATAATAGCAGTCTTGTTATATATGGAAGTGTAGGAAAACATGACTGCGTAGTTACTATCGATACTGGAGCTTCAAGATCAATTATTAGAGCAGATCTTGTTAAGAACAAATGGCTTCACAACACCACCAAATATCTACTAAGAACAGCAACTGGAGCGGCAGCACAGGTGTTTGGAGAAATAACTTTAGATGTTCAACTAGGCGAACTACTATTTCCTCACACTTTCCTGGTTTCAGACATAATGGATGACTGCATTCTTGGAATAGATTTCATGACCACATACAAAATAAATCTGGATGTCGGAGAGCGGATTCTTAAATATGGCAACATAGAAATTCCTATGAAACTAGGAGAAGAAGCAGATCATCCTGCGAAAGTAAGGACGATGGTTTGCGAAAATATTACTCTTTCGCCATGCTCCGAGACACTAATATGGACAAAGCTTACTGATGACATCGGGACCTGCCGATTCTATCTGGTGGAGCCTAACCCCACAAAAGTTACATCGAACATCATCGTTGGCAAGACTTTAGTGAAGGCAGAAGGTGCAACATTAATTCCAGTCAGAGTGCTTAACACATCCGAAAACGAGATACAACTAAAAGAAGGTGCTATAATTGGAAATTGTGAACCCGTTTACCAAATCGTCAATTTAGATAATGGTAGTAATGTCAAGGAGACAAAAACTATACCAGCTACTACCCAACAGGTTCAGAAACTTCTTTCGTCCAGTGCCTTAAGTGAACAACAACACAACGATGCCAAAGAGGTGGTCGATGAATTTTCGGAACTATTTGCAATGAATGATGATGATTATGGTAAAACAAATCTTGTCCAGCATCGAATCGATACAGGAGCTTCCAGACCCATTCGACAGACACCACGAAGATTGCCATTAGCCAAACAACCAGAAGTTGCAGACATGATGAACTCCATGAAGAAACAAGGCATCATAGAGGAATCTAACAGCCCTTGGACATCGCCGGTTGTTCTGGTTAGGAAGAAGGATGGCAGCACCCGATTCTGTGTAGACTACCGCCAACTAAATAACGTGACGAGAAAAGATAGCTATCCATTACCAAGGATTGATGACACATTGGATACCCTTTCCGGAGCGCAATGGTTTTCCACGCTGGATTTGAAGAGTGGTTACTGGCAAGTGGAAATACATCCCGAGGACCGAGAGAAAACTGCTTTCTCAGTTGGCAGTGGCTTATGGCAATTCAAAGTAATGCCATTTGGCTTATGTAATGCTCCAGCCACATTCGAACGACTAATGGAATGTGTTCTACGTGGTTTAACCTGGAAAACATGTCTTGTCTATTTGGATGACATAATAGTAATCGGAAGGACATTCATGGAACATAAAAACAACTTACGGGATGTACTTCAAAGGCTCAAAGATGCAAAATTAAAGCTCAGTGCGAGTAAATGTGCTCTATTTAAAAAAGAGGTTAAATATTTAGGGCATATAGTTTCATCACAAGGAGTAAGAACCGATCCAGAGAAAATAGAAGCCGTCAAAAATTGGCCAGCTCCAAAGAACAAACATCAATTACGGAGTTTTCTTGGTTTAGCTACCTACTACAGGCGATTCGTGAAAGGTTTTGCAGATATAGCAAGAAGCCTACATCAACTTACCGAAAAGGGAAAGCCGTTCATATGGTCGGATAAATGCAACGAAAGTTTTGAAAATTTGAAGCAACAGCTCTGTGAGGCTCCAGTACTTCACTATCCAAAGCTGGGAAAAACATTTATATTAGACACGGATGCCAGCAATGAAGGTATTGGTGCAGTGCTTTCTCAGGAGGAGAATGGTCAAGAAGTTCCAGTAGCTTACTATAGCAAAGCACTTTCAAAGTCAGAGAAAAATTATTGTGCTACAAGAAAGGAGCTACTTGCCATTGTAAGTTCAACAAAGCATTTTCATAAATATCTCTATGGGCAGAAATTCATCCTTCGCACCGACCATGCAGCGCTTAAATGGCTTCTGCAGTTTAAGAATCCTGAGGGACAAGTGGCGAGATGGATAGAGCGACTCCAGGCTTATGATTTTGAAATACAACACCGAAGAGGTTGTATCCATGGAAATGCAGACGCCCTTTCACGACGTCCATGTAAACTTGAGTGCAAACATTGCACACGAATAGAAGAAAAAGAAACAGCAGCAACTATACAGTTGGTAACCGTGGAGCCATCTACAGGTTGGGACAACGAGGACCTACGAACAGCACAACGAGAAGATCCGGACATTTCACCTATTCTTGCTTGGAAAGAAGACATGGAAAGACCAGACTGGAAGGATATTTCGGAACGGAGTGAGAAGCTAAAAAGTTACTGGGCTCAATGGAACTCTCTTCATGTTGAATGTGGTATATTAAAACGCAAGTGGGAAGCACCTAATGGCGAATTTTTCCGAATGCAGATAGTCGTGCCGGCATCAAATGTCAAAGATGTTCTAGAAGAAATGCACGGTGGAACCTCTGGAGGACATTTGGGAGTGAACAAAACCATTTCCAAAATACGAGAAAAGTTTTATTGGTTACATATGCGAGAAGATGTGGAGGAGTGGTGCCGCAGATGCACTGTCTGTGCTGCTTGCAAAGGGCCGCAACACAGAAGCAGAGGAGAAATGCATAAGTATAATGTCGGAGCCCCCTTTGAAAGGATAGCTATAGACATCGCTGGACCTTTTCCAGAAACGGATGGCGGTAACCGTTATATATTAGTTGCCATTGACTATTTCAGTAAATGGCCTGAAGCTTATGCAATCCCTAATCAAGAGGCAACCACAGTTGCGGAACAAATAATAACGAATTGGGTCAGTAGGTTTGGTGTGCCTCACGAACTTCATTCGGACCAAGGACGGAACTTCGAATCGCGGACTTTCCAGGAGATGTGTAAAATGTTGAGAATAAGAAAAACTAGAACAACTCCTCTACACCCACAATCTGATGGCATGGAAGAGCGCTTCAACAGAACATTGATCGAGCATCTAAAGAAAGTAGTTGACTATCATCAACGCGATTGGGATCGACATATTCCTGTATTCCTAATGGCTTATAGATCAGCCGTTCATAGTACTACCGGACAAACTCCAGCTAAAGTCATATTCGAAAGAGAGATGCGTTTACCTAGCGACCTCAAATTCGGTACCCCCAGAGGTGAACAAAAGTTACCAGAAGACTACGTATCGGAGCTCAAACAACAATTAGCCGATGTACACGAGGCCACGAGGACGAAATTAGCAACAAATACTGATCGGATGAAGACCCGCTATGACTTACGCGCTAATTCCGCAGGATTTAACGAAGGTGATCTTGTTTGGCTGTACAACCCGAAACGACGTAAGGGACGTTCTCCAAAATTGCAACAACACTGGGAAGGACCATATTCAGTAGTAACTAGAATTAATGACGTGGTATACAGGATTCAGTGTGGCACAAGAGGCAAGCACAAAATTGTTCATTTGGACCGCTTGTGTCAATACTACGAGCATCAAGACCGTGGACCACCTGTTGTTCGGGACGAACAAGTTTAAGAAGGGGGCAGTGTTACGTGCAATAGAAAGAGACAACTGGTGACATCTACTGGCAATAAACAACTTCAGGTTCGGAGAGTAAATGACTTCAGGTTCGGAGAATCGATTATGAAAGTTCAGGAATAGAACAAATAGAATAGTTTAGAAGCTTTTGGAATAGAACACTCCAGATTTATCCGGAGTGTTTCTAGGGTATAAATGTAACAGTTGTCATCGCCAAAAAAAAGAGTCTTGTCTTAGACGTTGCAGTGTTAAGAAGCGAAAGCAATAAAGAAGCGATAGTGTGTAATTAGATTGCGATAATTGAAAGTACAGTGTTAGCGATAATTAGAGTTGAGTTGATTAAATAAATGTTTGCGAACTTTATATGATTTAAGTGTAATAAAGAACTTATATATTAATTATTTAATATTGTGTTTTAAATAACGAACCAAAGGCCACGCTCGCAACAATATCTACAAAATGTTATTTATACGCTTACGCAGCTCTTAAGGATTACACACATTAGAAGAAAAATTAAAAGTAGATATACCTAATCGTGTGAACTAATAAATATTATAATATTTTTTATTAAGATATCTCTAAAAACAATAAGAGAAATAATTTTTTTAGAGTAAATTCTAAAATTTTTAGATGAAATTTTGGAGACGCTAATAAAAAAATTGTATCTCCTAAATTAAGAGCGGAGCATCCGCAAAGTTTTGATATGATATCTATTAATGTTAGAGCATTTCAAAAATAATATTTTTTAAGGGGTTTCTCTTCCGGAGGGGGTCAAAAATACAAAATTAATAACAATTTTAGTTTTTCCTTCAATATTGTTATTTTTATTTATTTCTTTGGAAAGCCCCATTTAATACCAATAATTTAACATATTTTACAAAAGCATCGAGTAACCCGATGCCAAGTAATCAGCACATAAAAAACATGACCACAATGAAAACTTTGAATTTTTGCATATACCACCCTTCTGGGCAAGTTAACTCGTTAAAGTGGATTTTCTGATTTATTTCCAGAAAGGTTCATCAGGCAATAAAAATGGTTATAACCAAATTGATAGGTTTTAGCACTCTGAAGAGCTTTCAATGGATTAATAGTTGGGTGGGACACCGTTTTCCCAGCATACGTACAAATTTTTAATTATTGTATGGCAACTTCACGAAGGAGTTAGTCAATTTTTCAAACTTCAACTTTTAAGATATTCGCGTATAAAATGTCATCACTTTACGTCAACCCATTTTCAATAAGTGTCCAAATGTATGTATAGTGATTGTAATTTTGTAGGACAACCTTACAAATACGTTACCTGATATATCCTATTTTCGAACTTACACCTACAGCTTTATTAAAAAGGCCATATACAAAATTTCAGCAAATTAAATAAATGCGTTCTTGAGTTATCGTGCAGACGGACGGACATTCAAAAATCAAAATAACACTTAATATTATTCGCGGATGTGCAATCCATTTTGCTCTACCAGCAATGAACAAAAAAATTATTAATATTTTAAGAGCCTAATTTTATAGCTTTGTAATACAGTAGGTAATAAATTAAATGAACCTATCGTAAAACCAATACATGAAGAGCATAGCCACAAGTTGACGCAAATAATTTATTCGCTACAAATGATTCTGAAATAATGACGCCGAGTTGCTAGCAACAATATTCTGAAGAGCTTTCTATCAGGGGGCCATCAGCTCGTTTTAAAATGAAGCTTTTGGTACATATTTTTATACGGCCGCTTCAAATCTACTTGTAGGTTGTCGCTGCTAAAACACACAGCTGTACCCATATATAATGAATTACCAGAGGAAAAAAAAATACAGAGCAAGTGCACAAGTTCAAGAAATTAATAAAGAAATTTGCACATGAGAATGTTGCAATAGTATGATGTGTAAACTGATTACTATGTAACAATGATAACTAGTGACTAAAAAGAAAAGAATTGTTGAATAGGAGAAGTGTTCTTCACTAATACCAGCCTTTGGCTGTCTGTGAAGATGCCCAAATAGTTCATATAAAAAAAAACAATTAGTCAGACTAGAGAGATGGAGAGAGTGGTGGAAAGGAGGATAGCTCTGTATAGTAGATTTCACCTGGTCGCGTTCTTCACAGGATTCTAGTAGCCTACTCGGGGATTCAACGTGAGGCTGAAAGACCACTTTTGAATTACTTGCAAATATTCGTTCATTCTTCTAACGCGTTATCTTCGGTTATACAAATAGGTGGTCTGATATGAGCATGGACGTCATGTATGTGTACATATGAATTGCTTGAAACGAATGTTAGATTATTAATAAATAAAAGGGCTTTGTATTGATTTCTGGGACATCCTTACTGTCAGATATATATAATATATATAATATATATATAATATATATAATTGATTTTGCCCATCTGTCAATCTTGTCGAATCTAATTTGGCGCCTACAAATTAATTAGAAAACTTATAATGAACTTGGAAGCAGACAGCCTTAAAGTTAAAAAAAAACTAGAGCTTAGCAAAGACTTATAATAAGTTGTACACAGTGTTAAAAACATTGTGAAATTTAAAAGGACAAGTTCATGAGATTATATTCAACTTATTCTAGTATCAGTAGCAACATTTAATAGTGCTACCTCATAGATATATCCATCCCAAAAATACAAATAGCCAAGTGCTCTAGACTGAATATTAGTTAGATTAGATTATTAGATTAGCTTTGTATTCGATTGGTGAATGACAAGATGCAAAAATCGGTCTGAGTCACTTGGATCCTTTGCGAAGGAGTTTATGGTAGGAGAAACCTCTAAAGCTAATCTTGTTGTTTCTATTTTAAGACTTACTTATGTATAATGGATTACGTTACGCCTCCTCCGCCATATCACAATATTATACCATTTTATTATGGACAGTAAAAACTTTGACAAACTACTGTACGTACTCACCCGCAAACTACTTCTTTCATGCACCATGTACAGCAATTTGCCATTACATATATACGTAATTGTTAGTATTTTTGCTAAATTTTTATTTTAGTTTTGCACTTGTTAGAATAATATATTATAAATCATACTCAGATAAAACTACGCTTTTTAAAATACAAATTTTTGGAATTAAAATTTTTCAATATTCACTTTGAGATGAATATTGAATACAGCAATGTCATTTTATTGACAAATGACTTTCAAACCAGTTTTTTTTAAAATCCAAAAATTAAGTTGCTGTGATGAAATATATTTTCGTTGGGTATTCAAAGCAGGTAGTAAAGCATGTTACATAAGAATTATCTCTTTCTTGCATACCATGAGCAAAAATAATCTAATAAGTTAAGTTAACTTTGCCATGAGTCTACTTCCCCTAGTAAAACTAGCAACTATATTCTTCCTTTTAGCGTAGTTAAACATGTTAAATAATAAGCGTTAATAGGTGACCCCAGTAAACAATTCGGCGAACGTCCGCAACAGCGAAACTTAAGCGACAGAGCTAAAAATTATTTCTGCGGTTTTTTCAAATAACTCTCGTTGCATTTGACATAAAAATTTATATTTTATAATCCTGCGTACTCTGTTATAGCAATTATACTACTATTAACAAAAGAAAAACCACTGAATTACCCAAAAATCTCAAATTATTTTTTCAAGCAACAGCACAAGTAGACATGCTACCGAGAAGTTAAAAAATTAAACAGCAATGCTAGTGCAGATTAGTTCTAATTTTAAATGAAATTCCGACTTCACATTCAAAAAATATCTTCAGATAACACACTTTTCAGGTTCTGCTTTGACCAAATTAATCTTAAGATGTGCAGTTATTCAGATAACTCAAGTGAAGTCAATTAACTTGTTGAAAAAATGTTGGTCTATCAGTGGCGTAGCTAGAGCTTTTGCCGCCTGGGGTGGTCCCCAATTTGCCGCCCTTTATAACTTAATCAAAATCAAGAGTGGTTATTAACAAAATGTTTTGTCTGCCTTCGTAAAATTTTAAAAGAGAGTTTAACTTTTTTGTAATTTTTTTTCTTCTTTCTTTCCTTTTCTACTTATTAACATTTAATACTAGAAAGACCGAAATTTTGTATATACCTAAATTGCCCATAATCAAATTACTTCTTTCCGCAATGCAATGCAGAACAAATGTATATTTAAAATTAATTTTTAATGTCATTTTATATTATTTAAAGTTACAAGCAAGGATGCCGTAAATTTTTTCTTAGAAATTTACTGGACATTTTTTCTTAGAATTTGTATGCATTATTGGATGCGGAAAACAGCACAAATGACAGCATTGTATCAGAAAATAACTCGACCACCAAAGTAAATGAAAAATCTGGCGAAATATTTTCTGTAAATTTCTAAGAAGAAATGAATGTTTAATGCTCATCTCATTGCTCATGAAATTGCAATAAAGGGGTGGATAAAAAATTTAGAAAATTCAATAATAATATTCATTTAACACTTACCCGACCGCGAGCTCCACAGTGAACTGTAGGATTTCCACCGCGCTCGGGCGCTGTCCACCGAGCATTTTAGGTCCAACTAACTGGACCCCGCCCATCGTGACCCGGGAAAACGGTATATAAGGAAATTATGTGCTCATTATGTGCTAATTATGTGCCAAATTCTAAAATTTTGTGCTCGCTAATTTAGTACATTTTTTAAATATTCAAAATGGGGGGTGCAGCACGTTGGTCATCTGCACCCCGCTCTAGTTTAACTCTAGCAACAAAGTTTCGATTACCACAGAATTTATGTGCTAATTATGTGCTAATTCTTCGTCAAATCTAAAAATTTTTTACTCAAAAATTTATTGGGTTTTTTAAAAAATCAAAAAGGGGGGTGCAGGATGCCGTAATTTTTTACTCCGCCCTAGTGTTGACTCTACCAACAAAGTTTTGATTCACACAGGATTTATGTGCTAATTATGTGCTAATTCTCTGCTTAATTGGAAAATGGTATACTCGAATATTTAATAGGGATTTTATCAAACCAAAAAGGGGACGTAGGACGACTTCTTCTACTATGTTTCCTTCTTTAAAATGCTACCAACAAAATTTTGATTCACGCAGGATTTATGTGCTAATTACGTGCTAATTCTTTTTTAAATCTAAAGATTGTGTACTCCAAAGTTTGGTGAGGTTTTTAACCAATCAAAATGCGGGGTGCAGGACGACGCCATCTTCCACCCCGCCTTAGTTAAAATCTTGCCAAAAAAAGTTTTGATTCAGTCAGGATTTATGTGCTGATTATGTGCTAATTGTTTATCAAATCTAAAACTTTAGAATTCGAAAATTTAATGGATTTATAAAAAAAAGAACAAAATACGGGGTACAGCACGACGTTCTCCTACACCCCGCCCTAGTTAAAATTATAACAAAATAATTTTGATTCGCTTAAGATTTATGTGCTAATTATGTGCTAATTTTTGCTTAATCTAAAATTTTTGCTTTCGAAAGGCGTTTCAAATTTTTGGACTTTTCTACGACAAAATTTGGCAACGTCGAAAATTTAATCGAACTGGTCGATTAATCGATTTTATTATCGCCTACCCTACTGTCAAAAATAAATTGTCAAATGACAGTGACATTTCTCGTTGTCAAAATGGACTGTCATATTTTTAATGAAATTTTTGAGTAATTAAAAGATTTTATTTGGTTTGTTGATAAAAAGTTTAATAAGGAATTTGTTTCTATACATCAGTACAGAAGACTTATTACGTTAGTTCTGTATATATAATGCGTATAGCCCGTGCGATTTGATATTTAATTTGATTAAAAAGAATGGATTGCTGCCAAAGTGTTTCCCCGAGAGTTATAGTTGAGAATCTAGTATTCGCATGAACTCTATTCTGAAAAGAAAGAATACATGTGGAGGAGCAGTTATGGTGCATTTACAATGCGACAGTAGCTTACGTAATGTCGATTTTGATGGGACCAAATCAGTGTTGCACTTTTCCTGGCAGTGGAGAACTGGGAGCATTGAAGTCCATCGAACATATTTCTGTCATATTTCTTGTATGCGTACATGTATTATATAAACGGAACTGTAACATAATAACTGTTCTTTATTGATATATAAAAACAAATTCCAAATAAAATCTTTTAATTCATTTAATTCTACTTATGTGCCATGACAGTAGTAATATTTGATGCTGGAAAGTTCTTTTTAAACTGAAAGCCTGAATCAGATTGCTCGACAGCGACAGCAGCAGCGGCAGCATCGCAAAACAACAGTTTTGCTGTCGAGTGTAATACAGCAGCACAAGGCAGCAAGCCTTAGAATATATATCAAACTATATATTCTAAGCAGCAAGCAGAATCTTCTGACATTTCTATATGCATATGACAGCATATCCATGCTGCCTATGCAAACAGCAGCGGAAAATTTAGAATTTTGGAATGACTCGGCAGCGCGGACGTTCGTGCTGTTTTTTCTCAATCAGCTGACCCCTTTCAACCAATGAAAATAATTTGCTGCCGCTATCGGTGCTGTGGTAATCTAATTCAGGCTTAGGGGTTGTTTCTGCAAATAAATGACACAAATGTCAATATGCAAAAAGGAAAAAAGCTAGAATTGGTATAAGACCGATTATTACGATGAATATGCTCAAGCAAATCGTAAGACTTTTGCATGGAAAAGTCGTGCGATTTGCATGAGTGTGTGTATTGAAAGCCGGAACTTGAGACTGAAGTCTGGTATGAATGAAATTGGCAGAAACTATTGCGTACAGGCAAATCTTAGGGATTGGCTATAAATTGAACTAGACAAAATTGGATGTGAACTTTTCCTTCCACAAGCAACTACTTTTATACAGATTTCAGTTCAACTCTATAGCAAAGTCGTAAGATTTGTTGTTCGGAATAATTTCGGCCGATTTCATTCTTGTCAGACTTCAGTCAACTCAAGCTCCGACTTTCGCTATACATGCTAAAGCAAATCGTACGACTTGGCTTGTGTGTACCAAGTCGTATGATTTTCTTGAGCATGTGTAGTGGCCTTAATACTGTCAAAAAGAAAAGTTATATGATTTGCACAAAGTTTTGCAAAATCACAGCCTGCTCACTCTACTGGAGCCCTGTCGGCTAAACACGGCTCCCGGCTTTTTTATTGAATTTTAGTCGATTTGAGCGTGGTATTCCTAATTTGTATTCACAAATATCTCCGCGAGACGCAGTACTTATAATACCAAAAATAAAATAAAATCCATAAAAACTATTGGTGGACTTCCGTATATTTATTTTTCTCTCATATTTTTATCTTTTTTCTTATATGCACATATATACCAACTAATCACTAATTTATAATTAATTTATATATATATAAAAAAGTTTTTCATTTTTTAAATAATCCAATATAACTCAATAAAATAAGCAGATATTACCCCGACAAGTTTATAAAAGTACTGCGTGTTTGTGTTTGAAAATTTCTTTCTCATTATATCTACATTTTTACTGAAAATTGAAGTTTTGTTTACAATAAAAACAGAATCAAATCGAGAGGCTGTTAGAACAAAAGTAGTCAATAAAATTGAAAAGAAATAAAATAAAACAACAAAAAGATATCTACTTAAGAACAGAGAATAATAACTAATTCTAACAGTTATAATATTTAAGATTATCCAGTTTCAGTACATCAGTAGCAATATTAATCTGCTTGCTTGCTTTGTGTTTCGTTGTCTTACTTTATTTTATACATTTTATGTTGTAAGAAATAATTGTTCTTCAAATTTTTCTCCATCAAATTTCAAATCTTGAACAAGAGCCTCAACGGAATTTGCTGGTATTAATGTTCCAACGATTTTAATACCCTCGGTGCTTTTCAAGCGTATTACTTGAATTTTATTATTAGCCACGCTACATTTTAAACTCAGAATGGTCTCACGGAAAGTACAAAGCCTGCCAGCACAGTAAAAGAACGAGGTCTCAAGCCAACCTACAAAACAGGAGCAAGCATAAAATTTTCATCCTATTGATGTAATAATTTTTTAATTACCTCACATTCTTTTTCCATATTTGCAGGTATTCACTGATGCATCGTATTTTTTCATCCAATGGGGCTCTGCTTCCTCGGCAGTTACCTATTTATAATTTTTCTCTAATCCAGTGAGACATATATTTCGGCATTTCAATCCCGTGTTCGGCCGAAACACTTGAAACATAAACTATTTTTGGTGATTTTCCCAGCACTTTTGATGTGTACTTTCTTCAACTGCTCAAATTGCAGTACGTTTACCATATCGAACTTGATGTGAAGCCTTCTTTCTCATTAAATCAGCGGAACTATAGGGAAAAATAACATTTTCATTCTGTTCATGGCTTATGTATTAATTTTTTAATTACCTCTCATTCTTGCCCCATATTTACATTTCTACAGCTTCGATTCTCTCTGCTTCATCGGCAGTTACCTCTTTATATTTTTTTCTCTAATCCAGTGAGACATTCATTTCGGCATTGCAGTTTCTTGCTAGTCTTAGGAAATAAAATAAAAAAACTTGAAAATATCGAACTAAATACATTTATAATATAAGAAAGTAGATACCTAATCAAAATAATAATGTAGTTTCATCAGAAAATAAAATTGTTACTATAATTCAGCAGTTGCATTAGAAAACTTTTTTATCAATGATATTCGATTTTTTTTTTTTTTTAATTATATGAAAAAACTTGCTCACAACGGATTCAGTGCTTTCTGTGTATATATCAATAAATGCGGTATTACCGTTCTATTTTTAAGAGGCTTTTCTGAAACTTGCATATCATCGATTTCGGACCATTGTCCATTTTTATGCCTGAGGACAGCAGTGTAGTGACCTGTTTCCAAAATTCCAAAGCTACGTTTTGGTCTCAAATTTCTTAAAGGTCTATCACCGTTTTGTGGAGTTGTTTTCATTGAAGCGTTATCGGTATATCACTCACCTCGATTGTATGTCCACTTGCTCCATAAACTTCGCAAAACAAAATTGTTCCCTGTTCATAATAAGGATTCTCTAACCCCTTGTCAAAAATTTCTATATCTGAAGGGCTTACTCAAAGGTGAAGCGGCAGTATTGGTCAGACATTTAGCTATCACTGATGCAAACTATGCTGAAGCTTGGGATAAATTAAAGCCGAGATTTGGCAAAAACCGTCATATTATTTCAAGTCTATTGAAAACGTTTTTTGATCAACCTATGTTAAATCAAGTCAATTGTAAACAACTCCGTCGTATGTGTGACACTTTCGATGAAATCGTTCGTGGACTAAGGGCTTTAGGCACAGAAGTCGAGAGCAGAGACCCATGGTTGATATTCATTGCTATCTCAAAAATGGACGCAGAAACGAAACAAGCATGGTCAACGAAAATAGCTGACAAGGATTTTCCTAGCTTTGACGAGTTTTTAGAGTTTTTAAACAAACGCTGTGATGCACTCGAAACTTGTGTTAGTATCACAAAAAAAAAAACAAATAACTGCTAAGGCATTACACATTTCTCCGCAGAACCAAGCGAGCTCATGTCTTAAATGCAAAGGAAAACATGCTCTTCATCAATGTGTTGACTTTAAAATTTGGCCAGTCTCTAATCGTAGACAATTTGTGACTTCAAATTCCTTATGCTTCATATGTCTACGCTCAGGACATTCTACTCATACCTGTCGATTTAAATTGCGATGCTTTCATTGTAGACGAAACCATCATACATTAATACATACGTTTTCGCCCTGTCCTTCGACACTCACCCCGTCTTCTGAACTCAACCAAATATCTTCAATCAACTCTGGTTCTAGTCCTTCAATCAACATTGCTACAAATGACACTAATCAATCAGCTTTGCAAGAGCCCCCTTCAACATCTTCAATCAACAACACTTATTCTTCTCTCAACACTTACGTGTCGCTTGAAGCCGCACAAAGAACATATCAGCCAAATGAAAGTAAGACTTCTCAGCTTAGTACTGCTTTACTACCGACAGTTGTTGTTGACATTCAAGATTCTCAAGGAGCTTTCAAGGGATGCAGAATACTTTTAGACTCTGCATCACAAATTTCTCTAATAACCGAACCTCTTGTCCGTCAATTGACTCTAAAAAGAACTCACGCTCGAATATTAGTAAGTGGTCTTGGTTCAACTAAATCTGGAATAACCAGGGGAAAGGTCGACCTCAGCCTTCATTCTCGGTTTGATAACGCTGTCAAGGTTAAATTTACTGCATTCATAATGTCCAAGAAGTTTGATGTGAATAGCTCCTCAGCCCTAAACTACTATTCATACAGAAAAATTGTCTTTTATAATCTTAAGCTTAGTTTTTTTCTTCCCAACTGTATTTCTTTCCTAACAAAATTATTTAAAAAATTATTTAAAAAAATTTATCTTAACGGAAAGACTGCGATTCCTCAAACAAAAATGCTCAACTGAGCAATAAATGCCTATGTGAATGTGCCGTAGTCCGATGAATTCGAACCAATCTGCCTACAGATGCGGACAACGGCCGCGCATACAATTTTGCATTTATTACTTAGCTGAGATTTATTGAGAGTAAAATGGTAAGGTTATTTTTGAACCAAAACTAATTTATTATTTTGTTAAATAAGGTATATATAGTAGGAGCCTTTGGAAAGGATAGGAGCCAAGCTTAACAAAATCTATTTTCCAGTGCGGCTAGTAGTTTAGGCTCTATACCATCTATTATAAATTCAATGTCTAGTTACTTTTCCATAAGAATTAGAGAAGTATTTCTCGATGGTTTTGGGTCTCTAGCATATTCTATTCTTTAGGGTCCGTCCTGATCAACGCTTATATAGATACTGCCCACCACTCTCTCAAACTCCTCTTTAACTCCTTCATTCTTTTTTTAATGATAAAACTTTGTTTTCCTCTAAGTAAGGAGCACTTCCTAAATTTGCTATAAATAAGTCTTGTCAAGGATATCAAGTCAATTGATCAGAACACTAAAAAATCAATTGGAATATGCACAAAGAAAAGTTGCTTTTTGTTTTCTATTCTACTGAATTAAAACTGAGCTGATATGTCTAATATTGTTGCAATAGCTAGGTAGATGCACCAATTTTGTTTTTATGGAAGAGTGCTTGTGTTCACAACTCTACTATTTATAAGAAAAATATATTGACTTATTAGCTTTTATAATTTAGATTAAATAGTTTAAAAATACAGAATAGATAAAACCTAGATAACAATAACAATAATTTTAAATACCCTTTTGTATGAGAAAGTGTGCAGAGAATAGCGCAGTGAAAGGGCATGAAAGTATCATTTTTAGTTGTAGAACCACTCATCTAATTTCTAAGGAAGTCAAAGGCAATTATTGTAATTATATGTCCAAAGCTTGGAAATATCTTAAAAGAACGAAAAACAAGAAGTGTCTCAATTACCAATCCCTAGGATAAACTACATTTTTAGACCTCAAGGTAGGCATACCCACATCTTATAACTGATGCCAGCCAAACAAAATTTTCACATGCATTTTTACTTTTCATTGTGTAATGACACGGGTTATTGAACCGGTAGTTAAAATTAAAAGCAAAGAAGTCAGAATATGACCAATTTAATAGAATTGTATTTTTGTTGAATATCGAGAACACCTAACCTATTCAAACTGTGTTTAAAGTTAAAAATCTGGGCTTGGGCTGGCATTTTCACCCTCGCTTTTGAAATGAACGTGTATTCATCAATCAATTGTAACTAGTTTTCCAGTGATGGTAACATTGGCAAAGAGTTTTACAAGCCGGCTTCTTAGTATCATGAAAATTTCAGCGAGATAATTAAATTTTTTAATAAAAATCCCCATTTTTAAGTTCTTAGATTTAAAAAAACAAACATCCATCCTTAGCCTTTCTATATTTGCAAGCTTCTTGACCTTGAAATGTAGTGGGATTGGTTGGGAAAATTATCAATTCAACTAATGGAAATTATTTTACCCAAAATTTTATTAGTCAAAATTAACCGTGCCGGTTTAATCGTTGCCATATTTCATTGCATGTATATATGATATATATGTAAAATCTAAATTCCAAGCATTTTCTTCACTTTTTAGAGTATCGAATAGAACCACACATTTCATTTGAAAAACTTCCCCTTAAAAACTAATAAAAAAAAATTGCACTGTATATACTTTTCGGGTTTATTCATATTACAATTTTTTAATACTCAATAATATCACAAACGATGGAAAATGGCAAGAGAAAAAATGTCGCGCCATGTCGGCGTCACGCTTTCATTAAATGTGCGAATTTTTAAAACAATTTTGCGCTGTTATTACATTAAATTAACTCACCTTCTTTTCATCAGACATTTTCACTTTTTTATATTATTAAATAAACTTATAGAAATTCTAATCCACCGACAATTGTTCGATTAATTAAGGAAACAATTTCTCAAATGATCAAAGCGATTGACACAAGCGCACGGAAAACGGTGTGAATGGCGGAGTTGAGCTTGTGCCAGTCGTATTCGAGATAAATGTGCTCATTTTTATAATTTTGAGCAAATTGTCAGCCAGTGCCACATGTGATTCTTAATCAACGAGGTAATAACTAAAGTATAGTTCACACAAGCGAAGTTACTGTCCCAAGTAGTCTCGTCTTCAGTCCCTCGCCTCCTCTTGACATAGCCATCAGTTTACTTGCGCCAGTAAGAAAAGAGTTCACTCACTGTAGTCTTGGCCATAGCCCACACAGGGGTGGATATTGGCACTTTTTACTGGTGAGAAGTATTCGGGGGTAGGAAAATTCCGTGCTGTCAAGTTTCGATCGGGAGTACGGGTAGCATACCAATACCATATCAAGTCGGCAATTTTGAAATTGCAAAATTTCTCATCGGACGGCTGTATAGATGATTATTTGCAATTTGAGATGATAATATAATAATTTAATAATCATTATGTGTTGTGAATTTGTGATACAGTAATTGTTTATATCAAAACCTGTGATTAACTGAACACGCACACAATTAATTTCGGTAATCATATAAGGAAATACGCGAAGCAACATTATTGTTATGGCACGTCTAAGCCAAGTGAAGGAAAATTGCTTCCTTCCCTAAAAAGTTCTTGTCTGGGTTGGGCCTTAGCCCTAGCTTTCAAATTTAAATTTAAAATTTAATATTTCCTTATATGATTACCGAAATTAATTGTGTGCGTGTTCAGTTAATCACAGGTTTTGATATAAACAATTACTGTATCACAAATTCACAACACATAATGATTATTAAATTATTATATTATCATCTCAAATTGCAAATAAGCATCTATACAGCCGTCCGATGAGAAATTTTGCAATTTCAAAATTGCCGACTTGCTATGGTATTGGTATGCTACCCGTACTCCCGATCGAAACTTGACAGCACGGAATTTTCCTACCCCCGAATACTTCTCACCAGTAATAAGTGCCAATATCCTCCCCTGTGTG
Source organism: Dioctria linearis (assembly GCA_963930735.1). Taxonomy (NCBI): domain Eukaryota; kingdom Metazoa; phylum Arthropoda; class Insecta; order Diptera; family Asilidae; genus Dioctria; species Dioctria linearis. The sequence goes on along the minus strand of OZ005743.1, from coordinate 40,924,325 downwards.
GGCTATGGCCAAGACTACAGTGAGTGAGCTCTTTTCTTACTGGCGCAAGTAAACTGATGGCTATGTCAAGAGGAGGCGAGGGACTGAAGACGAGACTACTTGGGACAGTAACTTCGCTTGTGTGAACTATACTTTAGTTATTACCTCGTTGATTAAGAATCACATGTGGCACTGGCTGACAATTTGCTCAAAATTATAAAAATGAGCACATTTATCTCGAATACGACTGGCACAAGCTCAACTCCGCCATTCACACCGTTTTCCGTGCGCTTGTGTCAATCGCTTTGATCATTTGAGAAGTTGTTTCCTTAATTAATCGAACAATTGTCGGTGGATTAGAATTTCTATAAGTTTATTTAATAATATAAAAAAGTGAAAATGTCTGATGAAAAGAAGGTGAGTTAATTTAATGTAATAACAGCGCAAAATTGTTTTAAAAATTCGCACATTTAATGAAAGCGTGACGCCGACATGGCGCGGCATTTTTTCTCTTGCCATTTTCCATCGTTTGTGATATTATTGAGTATTAAAAAATTGTAATATGAATAAACCGGAAAAGTATATACATATTTCTATAAGTTCATTTATTAATATAAAAAAGTGAAAATGTCTGATGAAAAGAAGGTGAGTTAATTTAATGTAATAACAGCGCAAAATTGTTTTAAAAATTCGCACATTTAATGAAAGCGTGACGCTGACATGGCGCGGCATTTTTTCTCTTGCCATTTTCCATCGTTTGTGATATTATTGAGTATTAAAAAATTGTAATATGAATAAACCCGAAAAGTATTGTGGTGACAAGCTTTAGTTTATGGCGGCGTAAATGGGATCCGAGCTGTCAGCTGTTTCAGAATGAAACATTTGTAGATCTTAGGAATGAAGTGGGATATTACTGTGCGAGGTGGGAAATGTCCTATCGCAGTAGGCCGTAATTTTAAAATGAAAATGTGAAAAGAAAAACAAAAGTGTCTCGTTTTGAGTTTGGCATTGTAAAGACCTAAAAAAGTTTTACTCCTTGATTTGTTGGATGTAATAAAGTTTTGTTCAGTAGAAATTTTGTTAATAAAATTTGCATCTACGGATAACCAAAAAGTTTTACTGCTTGGATTGTTTGAGAGGTTAATAGACGTAGTGCCTAGGCTGGACACCCAGAGAGGCCCCCCCCGACAAAGGTCTCCTCATATCGTATTGGTCCAGACGACAGCATTCAACTAACTAAATTGGTGACCCCGATTGGAACAAGTAAGCAGCCTTCGATAGTCAGCCAAGTAATCATAAAAGGGACAACCGATTGGAACAAAAATCGATCTATTCTATCTTGGCAGCATTATAATCTGGCCTAATTACAGGGCCCCTAAAGACTATCGGACACATTCATTTGAACAATCGATTTGTTCAAAGCATAGTCGCATTCGGCATTTGCCGTCTTATTTTGATCGATAGTTCAACTCTCATTACAGATATCAAGATGATCGCTGATTGCCCTCCAGGCTGGCAGTTCAGTTCATATTCAGCTCAATTCATACTAGCAGTGCAGACCAGAGGGAAGTTGTACCATTGCATGTATCGTTGGATCTGCAGCAGGCTCGCACTCTAGCTACCATTTCGGAGTGCTACTACTACAGCTGCTGAATTTTCTGGAACAGAAGTTAAACTTTTGGGCAGTAACTTTTAAAGGATGCGGTTTAAGAACCATATCCGCCACATTTACAGCAACAATAGCAGCTTCAACAACAGTTGCAACAGCAGCAGCAACAACAACAGCTTCAACAACAGTTGCAACAGCAGCAGCAACAACAACAACAACCGCTTCAACAACAGCAGCAGCAACATCAGCAGCTTCACCCACTAATCAAGAGCAGTTATTGTCATAACCGCACGCCAATACACAAGAAAAACGAAGAAACAAGAATCACGTAAAGATCGAGAACATTAAGAGTAGGGTAATGTAATTAATTTTTCTTCAAACAATTTACATATACATAATTTTATTATATACCTATTGTTTAAAATTTTTTATTGTAAACCTTTCGCACTTCGCACAGTCCTATTCCTCTCCTTCGTTGTTTCCTAGTTTTCCTAATTATAATGACGGAGCCTTTCTATTTGGCGAACGATAGTGAGTCAGTCGACCCAGACCGCCGTTATGATATAACAACTTCTAGTGCCAACGTGTCAACGGGGACAGTTCCTTCAGCTACGCTGGGAGCTGTGTCGGTGAAGCATGTTGCTTTCTGGAAGCATAATCCAGACATGTGGTTCGTCCAGCTCGAGGCGCAATTTGAGCTCGCTGGCATCACTCAGGACAAAACAAATTTTTTTCACGTAATAAGTCAACTAGACGAGAACATATGTCGACATGTGTCTGATATTGTTAAAAGACCACCATCGGATGACAGGTATAAGATTATTAAGGAAACGTTGATAGCCCGTCTTACAGGAAGTGCGAACCAGCAAATCAAGCAGCTTTTAACGGAACTTACATTGGGTGACAGCCAGCCATCACAATTACTACGTGAAATGCGTACCCTTAGCACTGGTCGCCTTAGCTCAGAGGCTTTAAAGACATTGTGGCTTCAGAGATTGCCCCCTCATATGCAAGCTATCTTAGCATGAAACCCAGGTCCATTAGATGATTTGGCAGCTTGCGCGGATAAGATATCTGAGGTTAACCATAGGCCTGAAATTCAAGCAGTGGCTTCCATCTCCCCGAACCAGAGTCATATCATTGATCAACTCGTCAATGATGTAAGGAACCTGAAGTTATTGGTCGAGAAATCTTTGGTATCTCGTCGCGATGCTTTTCGTGATAAACCAGTTGACAGTCAGAGAAGGCAAAGGTCTTCTTCAGGCTCACGAAATAACTATTGTTACTACCACAGGGTATTTAATGTTAAAGCAAGAAAGTGTGTGCCTCCCTGCTCATTCCAGGTTGCGAAAACAACAAAGGATGGTTTGCTTTCTTCGTTAAAATAGATTGCCCTCCGCCATTAACGACGGGTGGATGTGGCGTGTTTAAAAGTCGTTTATATATATATGATAAGTCTACAAAAAAACATTTTTTAATAGATACAGGGGCAGATGTGTCTGTATTACCGGCTACATCAGCTGATCGTAAGTTCAAAAATAACTTGCAGCTCGCAGCAGCAAACGCATCTACTATAAATACATTTGGCAGGAAACTGCTTTCATTAGACTTGGGACTTCGCCGTTGTTTCTCTTGGCAGTTCATAATTGCAGACGTTCCTAAGCCTATATTAGGTGCAGACTTTCTCTGCCACTATGGCCTACTGGTAGATGTCAAGGGAAGACTTCTCATAGATCCATTAACCTCCTTGAAGGCTCAAGCTCAGCGTGTTCATTGCCAATCATCAGCTCTATCAGTCCTTATAAATCCAGACTATGACCCAAAAATCGTTAAATTACTTCGTAAATACCCAGGCATTACAGTAGAGACTGGTTTCATTAAAGATGTAAGGCACAAAGTCACACATCAAATCTCTACTACTGGGCCTCCTATTTCGGCTAAAGTTCGTCGCCTATCGCCCGAGAAATTAGCAGCTGCAAAGAAAGAATTCGACTTTCTGTTGAAACAAGGTATTTGTAGACCTTCCAATAGCTGTTGGTCATCACCACTACATCTGGTGCAAAAGAAGAATGGTGACTACAGACCTTGTGGAGACTATAGACGTCTGAACTCCTGCACAATTCCCGACCGATACCCCATTCCGTTGATTCACGATTTCGTGTATCATCTTCAGAACTGTAAGTTCTTTTCGACATTAGACCTAGCCAAAGCATATCACCAGATCCCTATCGAATCCGAGGACATTCCAAAAACTGCAATTTGCACCCCATTTGGACTCTTCGAGTTTACGCGAATGACCTTTGGCCTGTGCAACGCAGCTCAGACGTTCCAGCGCTTCATTCATACGATATTTCAAGAATTTGAATTTTGTTTTGTGTATTTGGATGACATTCTAGTCGCATCCAAATCTGAAGTTGAACATCTTACTCACTTAGAAAAAGTTTTTAAGCGCCTCGCGGAATCTGGTCTCATCATTAACGTCGACAAATGTTCTTTCCTAAAAGCACAAGTAAAATTTTTAGGCCATTTGGTCACACCACTGGGAATCAAACCATCGCCTGAGCGAGTAGAAGCAATCACTCGTTACAAAATTCCCAATACTATTAAGGATCTGCGACGCTTCCTCGGCATGGTAAATTTTTATAGTCGTTTTTTGCCGCACGCTGCTAGCCATCAGGCTATTCTGAACACATATTTGACTGGTCCCAAAAGAAAGGGAGCACAAAAAATCAGTTGGTCCAATGAAGCCACCGAATCATTTAATATTATTAAAAACCAACTAGCACAGACTGCCCTACTCGCCTTTCCTATTTCGTCTGCCGAATTGGCCTTATGGGTAGACGCCTCTGATAAGGCCATCGGAGCGGCGATACAACAGAAAGTTGGCAAGGACTGGATGCCTTTGGGATTTTATTCGGTGAAACTAAACAACGCGCAACAAAAATACAGCGCCTACGACCGGGAACTCCTAGCAGCCTATAGAGGCATTAAATATTTTCGCTATCTTTTAGAGGGTCGTACATTCATAATTTTTACAGACCATAAGCCATTAACTTATGCATTTCTACAAAATCCTGATAAAGCATCACCCAGACAGCTACGTTATTTAGATTTCGTTGGTCAATTCTCTACTGACATTAGACACGTTGCAGGCAGAGACAATGTAGTAGCAGATGCCTTATCCAGAGTGGAGGAAATTCATCTCCCCAGTCTAATAGATTTCGGATCCATTGCAGATGCGCAACCCAACGATCCCGATTTCCAACTACTACAACAAAATTCACAGTACAAATTAGAAAAGCTTCCCATTTTCGGCACTGGCAAAGATTTATTTTGCGAAATTTCACCAAAAGGAGCAAGACCATACATACCCTCAGACTTTAGAAGGAAGGTTTTCATAGCTTTACATAATCTTGCGCACCCCGGTATCCGGGCTTCTAACAAAATGATCACAGCTAGATACTTCTGGCCTTCAATTAACAGAGATGTTAATTCTTGGACGCGTGCTTGCCTCCAATGCCAACAATCCAAAATATCTAGACATGTTCATAACACTGTGGGTACATTCCCAGCATGTACGGATCGATTCCAAAACATCCATATCGACATTGTAGGACCACTGACCCCTTCCGAAGGTTTTAGGTATTGCCTCACTGTAATCGACAGGTTCACTCGATGGCCGGAGGCAGTTCCGTTGACCGATATTCATGCGGAAACAGTCGCAGAGGCCCTCTGTCGATGCTGGATAGCACGCTTCGGTGTTCCAAAGACGATTGTCACAGACCAAGGTACGCAGTTCGAATCTGCACTCTTCGCAGAATTATCTAAATTGTTAGGCTTTCAACGCAACCGTACCACAGCATATCATCCTCAAGCGAATGGATTTTTGGAACGATGGCACCGCACATTAAAAGCAGCTTTAATGGCTAATCAAGAAAAAGCCTGGTCGAAAAGTCTGCCCTTTGTTCTGCTTGGCTTGAGAACAGTTCTCAGGGAGGAATTCCTAGCTACACCGGCAGAACTTGTCTACGGACAAAATTTACGACTTCCAGGCGACTTTATTCAAAATTCAAAATCACAATGTCAAAGTACATTCGTCAAAACACTCCGCAATATTTTTGCCGACATAAGACCTATCCACGCATCCAACCATTCGAAGCTAAGCCCTTTTAAATTCAAAGAACTTAGCTCCTGCTCGCATGTTTTTGTTAGGACGGACTCAGTTAGAGCACCACTGCAACCACCCTACGAGGGACCACATCAAGTCATCAGGCGTTCCGAGAATTATTTCACTCTCCAAATTAGAAACAAGGAGGTCAACGTTTCCCTTAATCGTCTAAAACCATATTATGCCGAAAATGACACAAATTTAGCAGTTGGCTCTGAAATTGATACCCACAACCAGTCAATTCCAGATTCATTTTCTCCATCACTAAGTGAACATCGTGAAAACTTGGTTCAGGCTGAACCTGAACATGCAAGTTCTACAAACACCACAGTTACAGACTCAAGCACATTCTCACCACCTATGACACAACGTCAGATTAGATTTACCACTGACGGACACATGGTACTACCACAAAGAACGACACGGGTTGGACGAACCACCAGGCTGCCGCAGCGCTTCCTGGATTCGCTGAAACCAAAGGTTTCGCTGGCGGGGGAGTGCTGTGGTGACAAGCTTTAGTTTATGGCGGCGTAAATGGGATCCGAGCTGTCAGCTGTTTCAGAATGAAACATTTGTAGATCTTAGGAATGAAGTGGGATATTACTGTGCGAGGTGGGAAATGTCCTATCGCAGTAGGTCGTAATTTTAAAATGAAAATGTGAAAAGAAAAACAAAAGTGTCTCGTTTTGAGTTTGGCATTGTAAAGACCTAAAAAAGTTTTACTCCTTGATTTGTTGGATGTAATAAAGTTTTGTTCAGTAGAAATTTTGTTAATAAAATTTGCATCTACGGATAACCAAAAAGTTTTACTGCTTGGATTGTTTGAGAGGTTAATAGACGTAGTGCCTAGGCTGGACACCCAGAGAGGCCCCCCCCGACAAAGGTCTCCTCATATCGTATTGGTCCAGACGACAGCATTCAACTAACTAAAGTATATACAGTGCAATTTTTTTTTATTAGTTTTTAAGGGGAAGTTTTTCAAATGAAATGTGTGGTTCTATTCGATACTCTAAAAAGTGAAGAAAATGCTTGGAATTTAGATTTTACATATATATCATATATACATGCAATGAAATATGGCAACGATTAAACCGGCACGGTTAATTTTGACTAATAAAATTTTGGGTAAAATAATTTCCATTAGTTGAATTGATAATATTCCCAACCAATCCCACTACATTTCAAGGTCAAGAAGCTTGCAAATATAGAAAGGCTAAGCATGGATGTTTGTTTTTTTAAATCTAAGAACTTAAAAATGGGGATTTTTATTAAAAAATTTAATTATCTCGCTGAAATTTTCATGATACTAAGAAGCCGGCTTGTAAAACTCTTTGCCAATGTTACCATCACTGGAAAACTAGTTACAATTGATTGATGAATACACGTTCATTTCAAAAGCGAGGGTGAAAATGCCAGCCCAAGCCCAGATTTTTAACTTTAAACACAGTTTGAATAGGTTAGGTGTTCTCGATATTCAACAAAAATACAATTCTATTAAATTGGTCATATTCTGACTTCTTTGCTTTTAATTTTAACTACCGGTTCAATAACCCGTGTCATTACACAATGAAAAGTAAAAATGCATGTGAAAATTTTGTTTGGCTGGCATCAGTTATAAGATGTGGGTATGCCTACCTTGAGGTCTAAAAATGTAGTTTATCCTAGGGATTGGTAATTGAGACACTTCTTGTTTTTCGTTCTTTTAAGATATTTCCAAGCTTTGGACATATAATTACAATAATTGCCTTTGACTTCCTTAGAAATTAGATGAGTGGTTCTACAACTAAAAATGATACTTTCATGCCCTTTCACTGCGCTATTCTCTGCACACTTTCTCATACAAAAGGGTATTTAAAATTATTGTTATTGTTATCTAGGTTTTATCTATTCTGTATTTTTAAACTATTTAATCTAAATTATAAAAGCTAATAAGTCAATATATTTTTCTTATAAATAGTAGAGTTGTGAACACAAGCACTCTTCCATAAAAACAAAATTGGTGCATCTACCCAGCTATTGCAACAATATTAGACATATCAGCTCAGTTTTAATTCAGTAGAATAGAAAACAAAAAGCAACTTTTCTTTGTGCATATTCCAATTGATTTTTTAGTGTTCTGATCAATTGACTTGATATCCTTGACAAGACTTATTTATAGCAAATTTAGGAAGTGCTCCTTACTTAGAGGAAAACAAAGTTTTATCATTAAAAAAAGAATGAAGGAGTTAAAGAGGAGTTTGAGAGAGTGGTGGGCAGTATCTATATAAGCGTTGATCAGGACGGACCCTAAAGAATAGAATATGCTAGAGACCCAAAACCATCGAGAAATACTTCTTTAATTCTTATGGAAAAGTAACTAGACATTGAATTTATAATAGATGGTATAGAGCCTAAACTACTAGCCGCACTGGAAAATAGATTTTGTTAAGCTTGGCTCCTATCCTTTCCAAAGGCTCCTACTATATATACCTTATTTAACAAAATAATAAATTAGTTTTGGTTCAAAAATAACCTTACCATTTTACTCTCAATAAATCTCAGCTAAGTAATAAATGCAAAATTGTATGCGCGGCCGTTGTCCGCATCTGTAGGCAGATTGGTTCGAATTCATCGGACTACGGCACATTCACATAGGCATTTATTGCTCAGTTGAGCATTTTTGTTTGAGGAATCGCAGTCTTTCCGTTAAGATAAATTTTTTTAAATAATTTTTTAAATAATTTTGTTAGGAAAGAAATACAGTTGGGAAGAAAAAAACTAAGCTTAAGATTATCAAAGACAATTTTTCTGTATGAATAGTAGTTTAGGGCTGAGGAGCTATTCACATCAAACTTCTTGGACATTATGAATGCAGTAAATTTAACCTTGACAGCGTTATCAAACCGAGAATGAAGGCTGAGGTCGACCTTTCCCCTGGTTATTCCAGATTTAGTTGAACCAAGACCACTTACTAATATTCGAGCGTGAGTTCTTTTTAGAGTCAATTGACGGACAAGAGGTTCGGTTATTAGAGAAATTTGTGATGCAGAGTCTAAAAGTATTCTGCATCCCTTGAAAGCTCCTTGAGAATCTTGAATGTCAACAACAACTGTCGGTAGTAAAGCAGTACTAAGCTGAGAAGTCTTACTTTCATTTGGCTGATATGTTCTTTGTGCGGCTTCAAGCGACACGTAAGTGTTGAGAGAAGAATAAGTATTGTTGATTGAAGATGTTGAAGGGGGCTCTTGCAAAGCTGATTGATTAGTGTCATTTGTAGCAATGTTGATTGAAGGACTAGAACCAGAGTTGATTGAAGATATTTGGTTGAGTTCAGAAGACGGGGTGAGTGTCGAAGGACAGGGCGAAAACGTATGTATTAATGTATGATGGTTTCGTCTACAATGAAAGCATCGCAATTTAAATCGACAGGTATGAGTAGAATGTCCTGAGCGTAGACATATGAAGCATAAGGAATTTGAAGTCACAAATTGTCTACGATTAGAGACTGGCCAAATTTTAAAGTCAACACATTGATGAAGAGCATGTTTTCCTTTGCATTTAAGACATGAGCTCGCTTGGTTCTGCGGAGAAATGTGTAATGCCTTAGCAGTTATTTGTTTTTTTTTTGTGATACTAACACAAGTTTCGAGTGCATCACAGCGTTTGTTTAAAAACTCTAAAAACTCGTCAAAGCTAGGAAAATCCTTGTCAGCTATTTTCGTTGACCATGCTTGTTTCGTTTCTGCGTCCATTTTTGAGATAGCAATGAATATCAACCATGGGTCTCTGCTCTCGACTTCTGTGCCTAAAGCCCTTAGTCCACGAACGATTTCATCGAAAGTGTCACACATACGACGGAGTTGTTTACAATTGACTTGATTAAACATAGGTTGATCAAAAAATGTTTTCAATAGACTTGAAATAATATGACGGTTTTTGCCAAATCTCGGCTTTAATTTATCCCAAGCTTCAGCATAGTTTGCATCAGTGATAGCTAAATGTCTGACCAATACTGCCGCTTCCCCTTTGAGTAAGCCCTTCAGATATTGAAATTTTTGACAAGGGGTTAGAGAATCCTTATTATGAACAGGGAACAATTTTGTTTTGCGAAGTTTATGGAGCAAGTGGACATACAATCGAGGTGAGTGATATACCGATAACGCTGGCGGTTTCTTTCGAAGAGTTTCAGTTGGGAGGATTTGTTTCCTTTAAATTTTCAATGAAAACAACTCCACAAAACGGTGATAGACCTTTAAGAAATTTGAGACCAAAACGTAGCTTTGGAATTTTGGAAACAGGTCACTACACTGCTGTCCTCAGGCATAAAAATGGACAATGGTCCGAAATCGATGATATGCAAGTTTCAGAAAAGCCTCTTAAAAATAGAACGGTAATACCGCATTTATTGATATATACACAGAAAGCACTGAATCCGTTGTGAGCAAGTTTTTTCATATAATTAAAAAAAAAAAAAAATCGAATATCATTGATAAAAAAGTTTTCTAATGCAACTGCTGAATTATAGTAACAATTTTATTTTCTGATGAAACTACATTATTATTTTGATTAGGTATCTACTTTCTTATATTATAAATGTATTTAGTTCGATATTTTCAAGTTTTTTTATTTTATTTCCTAAGACTAGCAAGAAACTGCAATGCCGAAATGAATGTCTCACTGGATTAGAGAAAAAAATATAAAGAGGTAACTGCCGATGAAGCAGAGAGAATCGAAGCTGTAGAAATGTAAATATGGGGCAAGAATGAGAGGTAATTAAAAAATTAATACATAAGCCATGAACAGAATGAAAATGTTATTTTTCCCTATAGTTCCGCTGATTTAATGAGAAAGAAGGCTTCACATCAAGTTCGATATGGTAAACGTACTGCAATTTGAGCAGTTGAAGAAAGTACACATCAAAAGTGCTGGGAAAATCACCAAAAATAGTTTATGTTTCAAGTGTTTCGGCCGAACACGGGATTGAAATGCCGAAATATATGTCTCACTGGATTAGAGAAAAATTATAAATAGGTAACTGCCGAGGAAGCAGAGCCCCATTGGATGAAAAAATACGATGCATCAGTGAATACCTGCAAATATGGAAAAAGAATGTGAGGTAATTAAAAAATTATTACATCAATAGGATGAAAATTTTATGCTTGCTCCTGTTTTGTAGGTTGGCTTGAGACCTCGTTCTTTTACTGTGCTGGCAGGCTTTGTACTTTCCGTGAGACCATTCTGAGTTTAAAATGTAGCGTGGCTAATAATAAAATTCAAGTAATACGCTTGAAAAGCACCGAGGGTATTAAAATCGTTGGAACATTAATACCAGCAAATTCCGTTGAGGCTCTTGTTCAAGATTTGAAATTTGATGGAGAAAAATTTGAAGAACAATTATTTCTTACAACATAAAATGTATAAAATAAAACAAGACAACGAAACACAAAGCAAGCAAGCAGATTAATATTGCTACTGATGTACTGAAACTGGATAATCTTAAATATTATAACTGTTAGAATTAGTTATTATTCTCTGTTCTTAAGTACATATCTTTTTGTTGTTTTATTTTATTTCTTTTCAATTTTATTGACTACTTTTGTTCTAACAGCCTCTCGATTTGATTCTGTTTTTATTGTAAACAAAACTTCAATTTTCAGTAAAAATGTAGATATAATGAGAAAGAAATTTTCAAACACAAACACGCAGTACTTTTATAAACTTGTCGGGGTAATATCTGCTTATTTTATTGAGTTATATTGGATTATTTAAAAAATGAAAAACTTTTTTATATATATATAAATTAATTATAAATTAGTGATTAGTTGGTATATATGTGCATATAAGAAAAAAGTTAAAAATATGAGAGAAAAATAAATATACGGAAGTCCACCAATAGTTTTTATGGATTTTATTTTATTTTTGGTATTATAAGTACTGCGTCTCGCGGAGATATTTGTGAATACAAATTAGGAATACCACGCTCAAATCGACTAAAATTCAATAAAAAAGCCGGGAGCCGTGTTTAGCCGACAGGGCTCCAGTAGAGTGAGCAGGCTGTGATTTTGCAAAACTTTGTGCAAATCATATAACTTTTCTTTTTGACAGTATTAAGGCCACTACACATGCTCAAGAAAATCATACGACTTAGTACACACAAGCCAAGTCGTACGATTTGCTTTAGCATGTATAGCGAAAGTCGGAGCTTGAGTTGACTGAAGTCTGACAAGAATGAAATCGGCCGAAATTATTCCGAACAACAAATCTTACGACTTTGCTATAGAGTTGAACTGAAATCTGTATAAAAGTCGTTGCTTGTGGAGGAAAAAGTTCACATCCAATTTTGTCTAGTTCAATTTATAGCCAATCCCTAAGATTTGCCTGTACGCAATAGTTTCTGCCAATTTCATTCATACCAGACTTCAGTCTCAAGTTTCGGCTTTCAATACACACACTCATGCAAATCGCACGACTTTTCCATGCAAAAGTCTTACGATTTGCTTGAGCATATTCATCGTAATAATCGGTCTTATACCAATTCTAGCTTTTTTCCTTTTTGCATATTGACATTTGTGTCATTTATTTGCAGAAACAACCCCTAAGCCTGAATTAGATTACCACAGCACCGATAACGGCAGCAAATTATTTTCATTGGTTGAAAGGGGTCAGCTGATTGAGAAAAAGCAGCACGAACGTCCGCGCTGCCGATTCATTCCAAAATTCTAAATTTTCCGCTGCTGTTTGCATAGGCAGCATGGATATGCTGTCATATGCATATAGAAATGTCAGAAGATTCTGCTTGCTGCTTAGAATATATAGTTTGATATATATTCTAAGGCTTGCTGCCTTGTGCTGCTGTATTACACTCGACAGAAAACTGTTGTTTTGCGATGCTGCCGCTGCTGCTGTCGCTGTCGAGCAATCTGATTCAGGCTTTCAGTTTAAAAAGAACTTTCCAGCATCAAATATTACTACTGTCATGGCACATAAGTAGAATTAAATGAATTAAAAGATTTTATTTGGAATTTGTTTTTATATATCAATAAAGAACAGTTATTATGTTACAGTTCCGTTTATATAATACATGTACGCATACAAGAAATATGACAGAAATATGTTCGATGGACTTCAATGCTCCCAGTTCTCCACTGCCAGGAAAAGTGCAACACTGATTTGGTCCCATCAAAATCGACATTACGTAAGCTACTGTCGCATTGTACATGCACCATAACTGCCCCTCCACATGTATTCTTTCTTTTCAGAATAGAGTTCATGCGAATACTAGATTCTCAACTATAACTCTCGGGGAAACACTTTGGCAGCAATCCATTCTTTTTAATCAAATTAAATATCAAATCGCACGGGCTATACGCATTATATATACAGAACTAACGTAATAAGTCTTCTGTACTGATGTATAGAAACAAATTCCTTATTAAACTTTTTATCAACAAACCAAATAAAATCTTTTAATTACTCAAAAATTTCATTAAAAATATGACAGTCCATTTTGACAACGAGAAATGTCACTGTCATTTGACAATTTATTTTTGACAGTAGGGTAGACGATAATAAAATCGATTAATCGACCAGTTCGATTAAATTTTCGACGTTGCCAAATTTTGTCGCAGAAAAGTCCAAAAATTTGAAACGCCTTTCGAAAGCAAAAATTTTAGATTAAGCAAAAATTAGCACATAATTAGCACATAAATCTTAAGCGAATCAAAATTATTTTGTTATAATTTTAACTAGGGCGGGGTGTAGGAGAACGTCGTGCTGCACCCCGTATTTTGTTCTTTTTTTTATAAATCCATTAAATTTTCGAATTCTAAATTTTTAGATTTGATAAACAATTAGCACATAATCAGCACATAAATCCTGACTGAATCAAAACTTTTTTTGGCAAGATTTTAACTAAGGCGGGGTGGAAGATGGCGTCGTCCTGCACCCCGCATTTTGATTGGTTAAAAACCTCACCAAACTTTGGAGTACACAATCTTTAGATTTAAAAAAGAATTAGCACGTAATTAGCACATAAATCCTGCGTGAATCAAAATTTTGTTGGTAGCATTTTAAAGAAGGAAACATAGTAGAAGAAGTCGTCCTACGTCCCCTTTTTGGTTTGATAAAAACCCTATTAAATATTCGAGTATACCATTTTCCAATTAAGCAGAGAATTAGCACATAATTAGCACATAAATCCTGTGTGAATCAAAACTTTGTTGGTAGAGTCAACACTAGGGCGGGGTAAAAAATTACGGCATCCTGCACCCCCCCCCCCCCCCTTTTGATTTTTTAAAAAACCCAATAAATTTTTGAGTAAAAAATTTTTAGATTTGACGAAGAATTAGCACATAATTAGCACATAAATTCTGTGGTAATCGAAACTTTGTTGGTAGAGTTAAACTAGAGCGGGGTGCAGATGACCATCGTGCTGCACCCCCCATTTTGAATATTTAAAAAATGTACTAAATTAGCGAGCACAAAATTTTAGAGTTTGGCACATAATTAGCACATAATTAGCACATAATTTCCTTATATACCGTTTTCCCGGGTCACGATGGGCGGGGTCCAGTTAGTTGGACCCGAGCATTTTTCATGTTACAACCGACGAGGGAGTATTCCCTCGTCGGTTACAACATCACATGAGAACGCCTCGACCAGTTTGGCTAATTTTTTGTTGTTGTGTTCGTAAAAGGTTGTTAGGGGAAAAAATGGAATCGGCAACCCCTTCCTGGTGTTGCCATACAAAACTTTGGTTTTTCACTATGTATTTGGATATCGCCTGAGACCGCGTCGAGGTGGAGAGTTCAAATTTTGTACACGATATTTTGAAAAAAAAATGTAAATATAAGTTCAAAAATCGGGCAACTCCTTCGTAAGGTTGAAATACAAAAATTTCGTTTTTAACTATATGTTTGGGCACTGCCTGAGAACGAGTCGACGTAAAGAGCTAAAATTTGCTGCATGGTGTTTCATAGCAATAGCAAATACGATTTTAAAAATGGACTCAATTTGGCAGCCCTTTCTTGGTGTTGTCACATAAAAATTTTATTTTCACTATATATTTGGGTACTGTCTGAGAACGCGTCGACGTGGAGAGCTACACTCTCTCAAACATATGAATGCATCCACGCACCTCCCCCCCCACAAGCACGGGCGCACACACACATACACACCACACAGTGAAACCCCAGAGTACGGAATCGCACGATCGAGTCAGATGATAGCTTAGATATTATGCATCTCTAAACACCCCACGCCTTTCAACCCCCACCCAAACCCATTTAGGAATCTATATTATCGCCGTGCAATTATATTTACGGTAACAATTTCGTTTAACGATTTCACATATATACAAAACATAAAATTAAAAATATTTAATAATTTATTTTATTTATTTATTTAAATCAGTTTTATAATAAGTTAAAGAACAGAGGCTTATCCCAGCGTACACAGCCATTCCACATGAAACCGATAACCTTGTAATCCGACCATATCTGATTTGAATGAAACTTTCACAGTTTGTTGGGCATACCAAAATAGCTCACCGATATTTGGTTGTTTTCCTCTGCCACCTACTAACAGGCGCGTATCCAGACCTTCAGCCGGTGGGGGGGGTCACACCTAAAATGTTCGAGGGGAGAAAAAAGTCGGAAGTAGTCGCTTTTAATTTTTTTTTATCATATTTAAGTTATATATCACAAAACCCAATTTTCGGTTTGATTTTGAAAACCTGTCGATAATATTATCCACATACATTAATGTCGATCACAGAGTGGACAGACATTACGGACTCATATCCAGATTCTCTTTCTCGTGCAAAGATTGTAGAAATAGTTGTGACGCAACCGATTCTGTCACGGGTGAAGTAAATGACTGAGAGTAAGAGCTTGCACCTTGAATCACATTCAAAGGAATAGGAGTAAAATGTATGATATGTCACTGAATATATCTTTTGATGGGAACTTAACTGATCTTGCTTTCTTCTGAAAATAGTTATCAATGGTCTTATCAGTCTTTTGCTTTCCACTTTCGCTACTATTTCTACCTCCATCGCTACTGGTGTAGCAAGTTTATTCTTCTCCTATAAATTAAAAGTAAACGTGAAGTTAAATTAAACAGCACTACTTGAATTAAATACGAAAGTACAAGCAAAGCAACGGCAACTACCGCAGAGGAAAGCGAATGGTTTTTATTTTTATAGGCTTGTCGTAAAAATTGTAAAATCAGCTTTAGTGACATAAATCCAACTGATCGTTTTCAGCAACCAATAGTGTATAAAAATTCGAAAGAAAAATGTTTAAGTAAATTTCTAAGAACAAAATGTATGCTTGCCAACGCTTATAAATATCTTTAGCGACCCAGATCAGCCAAGGCACCTGAATCAACATAACTCTTTGGAATCATTGTCCGCCCCCAATAGTGCATGAAAAAACTAAAGAAAAATGTTCAGATCTTTCTAAGAAAACTGAATGCTTGTGCCCCTGTCCGAAAGAGTGAGCCACCAGAATCAATGCATCAATTCGTTTAGACCGTTGTTCTTAAGAACAATTTGCAATTATATTTCTAAGAAAAATTTAATGCTACGAACGTTAAAATTTTGAACAACTCTTGAATCAGGGTCGCTATGAAAATCAACGGTTGGCTAGACGTTGATTGCATGGAACTAGGGTTTTTCAGTGTTCCCAGATCTGAGGGATTTTAAGGGTTTTTTCCTTGAAAGTTCGGTTGAAGGACAAAACTTTCAAATTAAGGCATTTTGACTGAGTAAGCAAATTTAGAGTATTTTCTTTATTAATATCACATGTACAAAATATTTTCTGAGCCGAGTGACTGTTTCTACTTGATTGTGAGGGACTTGTGTACTGCCACTATGCTATACTATGTTATATTTATTACGTAATAATAAGCCTACCCCAATGCCCTTATTACGTGATAATAAGCCTACCCCAATGCCCTATTTTGCGGAATATCTTGTATTGGAAATAAATTAGTAAAGTAGAAAGATAGTAAATAGTGGAAGAAACATTAGATATTAATATGACATATTTCTTCATTAAAGCAAATGGCGAATTCTAAATTTCAACTCCTCAAAAAAAAAATTTTTTTAAATAAGACAGTTTAAAAAAGTTGAAAACAAAAAACATGTGAAGAAATTTTCCGATTGCTGGTTGGAAAACGAAAGTAAATATAAAGCCTGGATTCGAAAGCACAATGACCGAAAAAAAGCTAAATAGAAGGATTGCGGTTTTGAAATTTATTTATCATTCAAATCTTCAAATAATTTATAGGCTTGCAATAAAATTCTGATTTGTGGAACATCTGAACTAGAAAGACATTCTACTAGAAAAATGCATAAAGAAAATTTTAAAATTATGAGTGTCCCAAAACGTGAAGGCTTTTACTCAAATGCGAAAAATATTTATTTACTTATTCTTGTTACTTTTTTATTTACCATAGATTTATTCAATGTGATAACTTCGTTCTGAAATAAATGATTTTGTTCGAAATTGATTATGTCACTTTACAAACCCATTCTTCAGGTATTTTAAAAGATTTCTTTGAAATATGGTATTAAGGGATTTTAAGGGATTTTTATATCCAAAATGAAGAATTTTCGTTGGCAAGAATCTGGGAAGATGGAAGAACCGTAAAACAAAATTTTTAAGTCAAGGCTTAAATACAATTGCGACGGGCAAAGGCAAACGACGAAAATTTGCCGCTGTTAAAATTCTAAAAGCACAGCGTCTTATGCGAAAGCCCAAATTTCGACAGGTGACGGTCAGTGGTGGACGAAGCTGCCGCCGGGATTGATAATTTTGCCGTCGTCGCCACAAAATCAAAGGAATGAAACTGTTGTGGCATTTATTTTTGTCAAGGTTGTAACACGCGCGTCAATTTCAAAACAATAAATTTTGACGAAAAATTGATGAAGTGTCAAATCATAAAATAATTTATGATATATACCAGACATCCAGTGTAGACGTGTTGACACAAAATACATGGTTTGGATGAATATTTCGAGGCGTTTAAATACAAATGGTAAAATTGTGATATTTTTGGCATTTAGTTTGATTTTAATTTAGTTAATTTCTTTATTTTAAATTCTTCCTTTCCACACTTTGGTCCTTTGCAATTCTTTCAAAATAATATAAAATATTCTCGATAAAAATCTGTTTCAAAACAAATTACAAATGAAATCTCAGTATCTTCTTCTTTCACAATCGCAGCTTTACGACTACCTGTTTTGACAGTGAATTTCCCGCTGCCATCCACCGTCGGAAAATCAGATAGTTAAAAAAAATTTATGATCGGTTACCAATTTCTTAGAAACAATAACACTTTTTAAACTCGAAATTGTGTTCTTTTTCGTACATATTTGAGTAATGGGCGCAACAAAAATATAAAAGCATCTTCATAACTGCGCTGCTAAGTATTACGTGCCATTTTCTAAGCAACCAAATACTAAAATAAATATTCATTCCAAAATTACTTACTATCCTGTGATAGGTATGATAGATGACTTTTCGACACTATATAAAAACGCAAGAAAATTCTAAAAAATTTGTACACGTTTAAAAGAAAAGGAAGAAAAGAACTACGAGCGAATGACTATTATACCCAATGCACTATTACCTCTCCCATCACCGCGAAAGTTAGGTGTCGCGATTCACTGGGGGGTATACGCGGGTGCCTCCTAAGCTCCCGCTATGGCGGTTAGAAAGTTTTAGATTTTACTGTGAACCGTCATTTTCAAAAAATCATATCTCGAGAACGGATCAACCGATTTATCTGATTCAAATACGAAATGAAGTTTAATGCTTTATATTTTTTATAAAAAAATATAGCAGCACTGGATGAAAAAAGATGTTGTTAATAATAGTATTTTTTTCAAAAAAATAGTATTATTCACTAAATAGAACTTCTAGCACTTTTTCTCTCTATGATATGATATTTTGAAAATGTTGCGTCATCGAAAAATCACGAAATTTCTAAGTTCCCTAGAGTGGGGTAGGGGGCAGTTGGGGAAAACAAAGAAATATGGGTGAACTATTTTGGTATTTTCTACAAATTATGAAAGTTTCATCCAAATCGGAGTTGGTCGGATTCCGTTTAAAACTGTTCAAAATGGTACAAGTGGAGCCATCTGATATGAATGTTCGCAATCACTACATAGTTCCATACAGAAGGGCTCCACCGCCCCACCCTAGACCCGTTACTGAGGTCTATTGACATGGCTTTCGCAATTTTTCTTATTTTTCAATTACTGCATAAATGAACTTCTCGAGTAAACCGTAAAGCGATGTGTAGCGGTACTGATTTCAATTAACTATTCATCTTCAATTGAGTCGTTAGTTCGCAAACAGTATATCGAAAAAAGTGTTATAATAGCGAACGAAAAACACTGTATGTGCAACTTCTTCGCTATATACCTATTGTTCGAACCAAATTGCTTCGAATATATATTTTAACCGATAACTTCTGAAAAGAAAATATCCTGAAAACAAAGCATAAAAAATTTAGTAAACTTGTCTCTAATCTGATTTTTCTTGATAAAAATACAGGTACACAACCCAACAAAGCTATGTATTTGTCTTTTACATAACACATTGCACGAATGCAATACAAAATTATAAACCTCAACGAGCAGCAAATCAAATAAAAATTATTTCCATTTGTTTAAACCAGTTAGATCCGTGGTAAAAACCATTCCTGAAAAGGGATCGTATTACAAAATATCATGCTAAAATTGAAATCTGAAAAACAAAAATAAATTCAATCTAATTACAATTTTCCTAAAAATGGGTACGACATCTAACAAAAACATGTGTTGTCATGTAGCCTACAATGCATGGCACAAATACAATCAGATCAAGCCGATCAAGTACCATCCAACGGGAATTTCTTCGCAACGTGATAGAGAGAATATTTTTTGCAAATATAATTAATTTAACACAGCAGCATGTGAAGCTCAAAATTTCTTGTTGCTATGCATTTTTGTTCGTTGCTAGGCAAATTTTATCGCTAGTTCCGTAAGAGCACAGCTGCATTGCCAATTCTTGTAATCATGCGCCGCTGCTACTCTATCAGTGGTGTCGTGTGCAAGCAAGGGCTATATAAACGACAAGCTGACTGATCTCGATCTCTTTTTGCACTTGGCATCGTTTGGGATAAGTTGACATAGGTAGGGACTAACATTTTATATCGGATATCGACTGATATAGAATTCTTATTAACAAATCACATTATTTCGGGAGCTGACT
Organism: Dioctria linearis; assembly: GCA_963930735.1. NCBI lineage: Eukaryota > Metazoa > Arthropoda > Insecta > Diptera > Asilidae > Dioctria > Dioctria linearis. Next base: position 40,904,326 of record OZ005743.1, on the reverse strand, counting down.
GAAATAATCTTTACTAATATACATTTTATTTTGGGAGTTGACTAAAATAAAATTTCTTACTTCGGGAGTTGACTGAAGTTAAGATAACACTTTAAGCCAGGAGTTGACTGACTTAAAGAGTATTATTTCGGGAGTTGACTGAAATAATCATTACTAATATACATTTTATTTTGGGAGTTGACTAAAATAAAATTTCTTACTTCGGGAGTTGACTGAAGTTAAGATAACACTTTAAGCCGGGGGTTGACTGACTTAAAGAATATTATTTCGGGAGTTGATTGAAATAATCATTACTAATATACATTTTATTTTGGGAGTTGACTAAAATAAAATTTCTGACTTCGGGAGTTGACTGAAGTTAAGATAACACTTTAAGCCGGCGGTTGTCTGACTTAAAGAATATTATTTCGGGAGTTGATTGAAATAATCATTACTAATATAATTTTATTTTGGGATATGTGCATAATATCTATTTTACACATTTATTTATATTACATTTTTTGACGATCTCATATTATAACTTGGTGCTAATAAGTGTTTTAGTGTAACACAAAAATCTCAGACCCAAATTTATTTATAGAGTTTTGTCTCGACATATCTATTTCTAAAAATCATACATTATAAATCGGTGTCAATAAGTGTTTTTTCTAGTGTGTGTTGATCTCTGACCCAACAATTTATATAATTCTGTCTTAATACAATTACTCGAGATATTTCAGTTAAGCAAGTGTGCCAGTGTTTTGAAGTTAAATTATTCTAACTTTTGCTCTATATTAATCCTATATATTGAATATCTATTTTTATATCTATTATTAACAATCCTGTAAGTGTGTTTTCCCATACTTTTGAATCGTTGACCTGAAACCTTTTTATACATAATCTGGGAGATTCTAAAAACTAAGTGCAATAGTTTCTTGAAAGTCAAAGAAGGTCAGCAGTGTTGATTTGTTGTTAAGAAATAGACTACTTATCTTGATCCAAATTTACCAGTGTATTCATTTCAGTCACTTAATCAAATTTGCGTGTACGTTCTACTAACGGAAAGTACACCTCTAACATTATTTATCGTAGTATCAAAACGTCCTGTGAGAAACAGAAAAACAAAATCCACAAATTGATGATTTCCCAACACTTTTTCTGATTTTTTTCCACTTCTCCCTCGTTTTCTCAAAACTGGCTTTCTACAGATAACAAGTTGTTTGAAAAAACCACAGATTTATATTATCGAAGCAATATAAAAGCGAAATGAGCGCGAATATAAATTCTGAACCGACATTCAGCTTAGTCGAAATTGGCAAAAAGTGAGTGAAGTGAGTCACTTTTCTGCAAATTTGATTCTGCTGATAAATTCACTCACACATTTCACTCACCTTCAATTTTGCGGTGAGTTGGAGTAAAATCATCATCATTTATTTCAGAAATGGTAAGTAAATTAAGTTGTGTTTTTTTGGTTCCGTGCGGTGTTCTACAAAGACAAGAGATTGCGAATTGAATTTATTTGTAGGGTGCATAGAAGTGCTGCTTTTTTTTTTTTTAAGTATAGAGAAAATAATCAAAGTGTCATGATTTTATAAGAATACATTAAACCTGTCAAACTTTGTCTCGAAATTTATCAAGTTCTACTTTCACATTTGGACCCAAAAGAACACGGTTATAAATATTAATTATTAGGTACTAATAAATTGTAAATAAATTGTAATACACCATTTACAGGCTGGAGAGTTGTCCTTACATCAAAAGGCAACATTATGATGTATTAGAGGGGAGGTTTGCCAGTGCATAAGGAGCCTAATGCAAGGATAAAATATGGGAACAAATAGCAACAAAATTAAATTTTTGTGGTACAGCGAAAACAGCTCCACAGTCGACATAATGGATTGTTTTTTGAATTATTTACTTTGCACATAATTATTATGTTCTTTTGATCCAGTGCAGTGCACTACACTTCACTAAAGATTATGAATAAATTGCTTGAAAATATGCAAATGGGAAGTGGAGTGCACCCCACCGGACCAAAAAATGTAATATAGTGTATATTTTTCAGTGATTATAAACAAAAGAACTGTGCCTTTTTTAAGCTTTATTAATAAAAATTAGGGAAAATATCTTTCACTTAATAAATTTCTTCCGACCGATTGTCTTATGCTTCCCGCCGCGCCCAACACGTCTTTGGTAGGATCCAGATGCAAAGAAACTCATTGCTGACAAAATCCAAAAAAGATTTTTTCAACAGCTTTTATAACAATAAAAAGAGATAGGTTACTTGAAGAAACAGCATCACTTCTCGTGGCGTCAATAAGAAATGGTGTTAATTCCTCAATGAAATCCATTGCGATGCGTTGGGGAAACCTATACAGTTCCCGAAAACTGGAAGGTAAAATGTATATAATTAAAGCACTTTTTTTAAATAATTTTATTTATCGTGACTCAGGAATATCAAATGGATTATTTTCATCTCTTATATTCCTCCTTATTATCCGCATAAAGTGTTTAGCGTGATAATAATTCGCAGCAGCGCGGCGTTCATTTTTGAACATGAGATCGACAAACAGCTGTGAAATTGACATTCGAGGTTAATATTCGAAAATACTCACTTCACTTTTTTAAAGGAATCATTTTATTTTCAAAAGTGAGTGAATGAAGTGAGTGAAAAAGTGACTGAAGTGAATCACTCACAAATTAGCTGAATATCGGTACTGTTCTCTTTTATTTATCTTACATAAACACTTGCAGGTGCGTTCTTTTCTGCCAGAACTTCTGAGAATTTTATAGTTTCAAGATTTTCGGCTCTATCTTTCCATCTGAGTTTGCAGCAACTCAGCGTGAACTAATCAGAAATTTGTCGTGTTTGTGTTTCAATCAGTGTATTGTAAAAGGTGAGCAATTAATTAACATTAACGGTAAAATGAGAGTTTATACTTCTAAAAGTCTGGATTAGATAGGCGCGATGATATTGCTAATGATTGAGAAATAAATTCATTTTCGAATCGCTAAAGTTATCGTTACCACAGTAGATTAATATTCACTTGGGATCCATGTAAATTTATCACATTTTATGAATCCGAAGTGATACCACCAATGTGATACAATGTTCTGCCAACATTTGCTCCCGCTCGAGGTTTCGTTTTCATATCTCATTTGAATTCACTATCGAAATTTATGTTCCACTTTGTGATATTTTTCCGATTCACATTGACTTTGAAATGTTTTCTGGTTAAAGTACTTAACTTGCCGACTATTTCACAGGTTCAATTTTACTAAAAAGTAAGAATTTGTGGAATTCATTCCTGCACTGCTTTGAAAAAGCTAGCTCCATAGGATATGTAAAGAGGAGATGAGTGGCTGTAAATATTTTCACCAAATCCCACAATACATACCTATGACATACGGGTTGTTTGTAGGCATAAAAAGTTAGTCGTTCATTGAAGAGAACCGCAGTCCAAGAGAAGCACTTTTCAAGCCATGAAACAGAAAACGACATGTGTGTATGCTGGTGCAGTTAAAATGTTCTATTATATCGATACTTTTGGAAAATTGAAGGGCAAAACTCAATCAACGCAGCAAGCATCATAATGCTTAGCTAAACTCCAAGGCGAAATGAAAGCATCAAATGCAGTCCGGGCCGAACTGGGAGGTCAGGCGATCGGGCGCTAGCACTGCTGTCGTTTTGAAATGTTCTAAAGTTGTATCGTTTGCTGCCAAAGAGGAGTACTTCTAGAAAAAACGGAGTACATGACTAACGAAATTAAAATCGATCGTATTAAATTAAAATCTTATAATTGTTGTTAATGTAAATAATTATCAAATTAAAATTTTATTAAAAGCTATTCGTTTTATTATATTATATTCAGTGGCGTAGCTAACCTTTGTGCCTTGTATAAAAATTTGTTGGTGCTTTTTTTTCGGAAAATAAACAATAACACTCGCATAAGCAAATTCTTTTAAAATAACAAAAACAACAATGCATACGTACTTTTCTTGCCGCTTTTCGTCGAATGTACCTATATATTTTAATTTCTCGAGTTCTGTTTTTTTATGAGATCTTCAAGAATTCAGTAAAAGTTATTACAATCATTTATCTCCTTTTTATACTACAAAAATTCATTTTTTTTTAATGGAAGTTACCTCATAGTTCCGGTATTTCTAAACCAATTAAATTTTAAAATTTGGTCAAAAGCTGATGAAGACCTTTGGACATAAAGAATAGAACTCCTCAACGGAGAACAGCATATAAACCGCGATTAATGTAGTTGAAATGTTGTAGATAATAATGTTTTTAAACAAACAGCACAACAAGCGTCTGCGAATACATTAACCCATTTCGCCCCAATATTCTTATTTGGGACATTCTACTTTTCTGCAAGTACTTACATAAATGACAAACTTTGTACAATAAAAACATCTTGATTGGCATTACTACTTTTGCATCCTACCCGGTATTTATTTCCTATTATTATGGTTCTTTCGCATTAAAAAGATGTCGTTGTGGCACGTTTTTAAACACTAGGATATGAAATCCCATGAGGGCATACTAATTTGGTAGAGCAAAATTGGTTAGATACTCACTCAAATATTAAAAGTTATTTTGATATTTGTCTGTCCATATTTTCGTCCATCCATCCATCCGGGCGTCTGTCTGTCCTCATGGAAAGTGCGTTTTCGAGTTATTTTCCACGCGGCCTATTTAAATAAAAATTGTAGATTTAAGTTCAAAATTGGGAAAATCGGGTAACTCCTTCGAAGGGTTTCCGTATAAAAATTTAGTTTTTCACCATATATTTGGACATTTTGTACACGGTGTTCTCATAAAAATAGTAAATACAACTTTAAAAGTAGACTATATCGGAACATCTCCTTGATGTTTCCATTCGAACATTGTGATTTTTGCGTATACTGTGAAAATTTCTGGAAAGTTCTTCAGAATACAAAATGATAATATATTGGTTATAATTATTTTTGCTATCCGACGAACCATTCTAGAAATATATGTAAAAAAACACTTTAATAATCAAACTTACATACCGTACGAAATTACATACATTCAGGCATTCAGCTAGGATATCGTAAGAATTGATCTAAGATGAATCCTAGCTTTTGTCTTTGTTTTTATTATAATATAAATAACGTTGTTTGCTACTTGCTACCGCACTTGCGCAGTATGTGAAAGTTACATAAGGCAGCTAACATTTTTCCCTAGGGCATTTTTAACATGAAACATCGAGTTCCAGTATTCTTCAAATAATAGTGACTTTGCATAAGATGCCATTCTTCGTTTAAAGCATCGATATCACTCCGAACAATAAAGTTTGGGAAAAGTGTGATTACGCTTGAAGTTAAACAATTTGGATCGGTTCCTGCAACTGCCTTTAGTACTGGGTCCTAAAAGTTTATACGATGTAATATTCCTTTACATTAGATTCTTGTATGTATCTCTTGTTATTGAAGTAGTTTTTTATGAATTGACTCCTACACTTTAGAAAGAATATTCAACGGATTTGGATTTGAGCGCGTTCCTCAGGCAAACTTAACTTTTGCGAAAAAGGAAAGGAACATTTAATATTAAAGTTTTAAATTAAGTTCTACAATTCTAAATTCTTTGAGAGAGCATTTAAATTTGCACAGTTACGAAGCTGCAGTATACTTGAGTCAAGTATACTTGAGTCAAGTAAATCACAAAAAATGTTTGTCAATTTACTTGAAAACTTTCATATAAACGTAACTTCAGTACTTGAACATTTTTGATTTCTGCGAGTTATGAAAACGGCAACGAGTAATAAGAAGAAGATATTATTGTTGATAATTCAGGTTGTGAATTTCCGCACTTTTCTCAAAATATTTATTTAAAAATTCGTACCTATGTACTGAACCTTATGCAGAGTTGTCAAATGTAAAATATCACTTGAAGTAAATTTCAAGTCATGTAGCTAATTGGAATTAATTCAACCAAAAATCCTATTTGAGTTTCAAGTGGATTTCAAGTGAAGTATTCAAATATTCATGTAAACGTACTGAATGACACAAATTACATTTCACATTTAAAATTACTTTATTCTTTCCTTCCCTTCAAAAAGAGTTGTTCTGATCTTACTGAATTTGGTATATTTCAACGTAGTACCACTACCAAACCGTCGTTTCAACCTGTACTATGTACCGACATATTGTTATGGTCGTAGCGTATTGCATATAGCAATATTGAAAATATTGAATTTGCATCAAGAAATACTCGTGAGTTTTCTGTGATAAAAACGGCAATCCGATACAATAATCGAGGTAAACGATCTAAAACACAATGTAGATGGTAATATTATACGGATTCCGGGAAATTTGTGAGAAAAAAAGGTTGGTACTAATTACATAAAATTTATCTGTAAAATTCCATTCGCGAATCGCCAAAAGGTTGAACTAAGACGAAATACCAGAAAGAGGCATCGGTGAAGAAGGAATTTTCTATTTCCAAAATTTTCTGCACCAACCTGGGCGCGTACTATCATTTACTGCACCAATTGGGGATCCTCCCGAAGAAAGAAATAGGACATAAAAAAATTCTGGTGAGCTGACAAAAGTTAGAGAAACTGTGAGCAAAAAGGTTGGTACTAATTACATAAAATTTATCTATAGAATTCCTTTCGTGAATCGCCATAAACATTTTATTGGGTAATTGAATCGGGCTGACAGTTTTTGTACGACCAATAATACATAAATAAAATAAGACGGGAGAACAAATGCAGCAAACTGCGACAGGAGATTGATTAACTCGCTATCCTCCATTTATATCTTTGTATCGAAAGAGGAAAACAGGGGAAGAGGCAATTCGTAATTCACCTACCGTGCCTGAAAAAAATCCACATTGCCCAGCATTGAAGGCATATGCGCTTGGACCGCTCCAATTAGAAGTACTCGCCAGGTGCCGTTATACAAACACATGTCTTAAAGTCGATGATTAAATGGCAAATCAAACTGCACATTTTTACATAAAGCAAGCGATAAATATTTGGAACGGTTTCATATTGGACAGAGGATGTCTTTGGATGTCGCACTTGAAATTTTAGTCTTGAACGAACCTCACTCAATAGCAAGCATCCAGAGCAGAGTGACGATTGAGCTAATTTTTTTTATATAATCCTAATTAATACTTATTTAATACTTATTTACTACCTATTTAATACTTATTTAAGACTTATTTACTACCTGCTTAATACTTATTTAATACTTATTGGATATTTATTTAATACTTATTTAGTACTTACCGAGGTTTTCAGTGAGACTCAATTTCACTATATGTAACAGAAAGCGAACTAGAATTGTGTTTTTGTTTTGATACTAGTGGCATGCAAGAAAAAGGATCCTTTTTATTAATTGCTAGTTATCCCGTAGTTAAGAGATATTCGATTCGTCTATAAGATTTGTAACAGATTCCAAGTAGAAAGCTGGACACATATAATACACACATTCATGCTTATGGGTCATCGATATTCCAGCATTGGTAGCAGTGACCGCAATTACATTTAGATTATGATTCATGTTCCACAGATGAGAATAATATTCCTAGTTTCACGATGTTTCAATAGCGGTTTATGAATAATGAGTGATTGCTGATGCTTATGGAGACAACCATGTTGGACAAACTCTTACTTCAGCATCAGAAGGTCCTACGGTTCTGGAACTAATTGCTCTTTTCATTTCTGTTTTAATTTTACTATTGACAGTTCGGTAATCATTAAAGAATCCGATGGTAACTAGGTTTATGGTACTCGTCACAGTTTAAATAAAAGTATAGAAGTCCAGGTGACAATGTTCAGGTTAGTGTAATAATAGCGAGAATCTATGGTTTCGACACAACGAGGTAAGAACTAAAGGAGATGCAAATGAGAAAATTTAACGTACCCATTTCTAACACATTGACACTGATATTGTTTGTACATAAGCGCCGTAAAATTTGTACACCTTCACACAATTGTACAACCTGTTCGCAATTTTAATCGCTTTTATTGTCACATACTTAAAAGTATTTACTGAATTTGCAAACATGAACATAAAAAAGTTAATAATTAAGAAGAAAAGTTCAGTGATAAAAAGTTTTTGAGTAATATTTGCTTCATGCCCCTACGGTTATTTCATGAGTTTTCCTGCGTCAATGCGCCAAGCCCAAATCAAACCAAACCTATGTATGGATCTGACAGCGAAGACCAAAAATGGCGGAATGAAACATACACAAATGCAGGGCAATTTTGGGTACGCTCATGTACACGGATCGTACATATGATTGCATCTCCTTTAGTTATTACCTCGTTGTTTCGACAGGAAGTTTTATAAGAAGAGAGTCACCAATGGAGTAAATGTCAGAAGAAAGCCATTTTGCAGTTAAAACGTTAATGTTTTCACATGAAGTGTCTAATAACTTAGCTCTTGGACACATAGAGCCTTGGGGCATAGAGTTCTTGCTGTGCCGTATGCATAAGAATTTTAATATTTGTTTTCAATTATTGCCGACATTGTGAACAATTGATAATGTCCTAATGAATCCATGGCATGAAAGAAAAAGAAATATATCATGAACAAGGGCCGAAAGAGGTTTCTGTAAAGTTTTCTAATTGGAAATACTTAAATTTTTTTTGGATTGTTCAACTAAGAACAACCTATTAACATATTATATATATAAGTATACGTCTATCGCTCGTACTATAAGTATCATGATCATTCTCTCCTTTGAAAAGGTAATTAAGCTAAACAGTCATCACTGAACACTTTATGAGAGTCGAATACTCGGGAATGTTGTAACGTAGCTATATCTAAACAATGAAGTATTATAACGTCATCATGCTCTAGATATTTTTATTCTTCCTTCACTATCCTGGAGCCCTCTCATCCGAAGGTCGTATAGGTCCGCTCTAACCTCTTCCACAGGTCAACAAAGGGACTTTGGAAACAGTGCCACCCAAAGTCAATGGGAGGATGGGGCTTGGCAAGGAAGGCATGCCATCTGCGCCTTCAATGGAACGTAGGTAAGTGACGTAAAGGTCCCTTCTGGACAGCGTGAGTGCTAGGGTCGTTGTACGTAGGCACGAAATTTTTTTGATTATGGGTGATGACAAGCGGCAGGTTATTCCGGGAACTCCCCCACCCTCTCCGCCACCTTTAGCCGAGGTGCTAGCGTGCCGCCCTGTGCTATCGCTGTCATCGAGTGATCTGTCAGCTCATGCTGGCAGTTTGGACTTCACGTCCTGACCAATCACTCTCAAAATACTTCCATAACAATATTTACTCAACTTAGTCCTCCTTCCGAAGTGAATAGAAACTTTTGAATAAACTTGGTTTGATAACAATATGAGGAGTTTGAGAAATAAAATGGACTACTTTTATAAAAGGAGTAGTACCGGAGTACTCTATTACATTTCGGAATACAAATACTCCGATCAGAGTACAAACGACAGCACTGGGCGTTAGCCCAATGGACCGGTAGTCGTCGTACCAGTGGTTTCCGCGGTAAGCGCAGCCACCACCATTACCACCATTTACCACTTATTCTGGACTGGACGACCATTGCGGCTGCGGTGCACTATGGAATATATGGGTCAGTTGCTGATCAAAAATCTTTAGCTTTGTTATTTTTGAAGATATCGGCTTGAAATTTAGCACACGGCTATTTATAAAAAAAGAAAATTTAAGTTTGAAAATGGGATCAATCGGGCAACTCCTTCGTAGGGTTGCCATACAAAGTTTTCGTCTTTCACTATATATTTGAATTGAACACTGCCTGAGAACGTGTCGGCGTAGAGAGCTGTCATTTTGTAAATGGTCTTTTCAAAGTAATAGCCTTGTATATAAAATATATAGTGATTGAGAAACGAAGTTGAAGTTTGTTGTATTCTAGAGGTGCTTGCCTCGTTCCAATATAAAATAAACGAAGCCTCAGCCTGATGTAGAAAAGACATCAATTTTTTCTTAGAAATTTATTGGAAATTTTTTCCTTAAAGTTGACAACGGGTACTTGGGTTGGGATTGGTACTCTAAAATTTTTTATGCGTGGAGCGTAGATGCGTAGTTGAGCAATAAGCAATCATTTCTTCTTAGAAATTTACCCAGGGGTTACACGTAATACTACAGCTTGCATGCAAGCTGCACTGCCATACTTCTTGCACGTGTAATCTCTACTACCATGCTGGCAGCTCAGCTTTCAGCGAACTTGCATGATGAAAAACAATGGATGCTGAGGTGATAGTAATTTGACATTATACAGTTTTCAAGATGGCGGAAAAGAAATGCTTGAGAGAATTTGATAAATTAACTCTGGGAAAATGAGATTTTCTGGGATCATTTGCATTACATCATTTACCAACACCTTCCTCTTAATTTTTTCTTGGGTTTTTATCATTATGCTACTTCCTTTATTGCTATAATTTTCCAATATACGCATGACGTTACACCTCAATGCCATTTTTTAAATGAACTTGCATCTGCATCATGCATGCAAGATAATAAGAAATCTGATCTTCTGCTGTCAAGTTAAAAATCGAGTTGGAGGGGAGGCTTGCATGCAAGCTGTACTACTATCTCGTGTAATCCCCTGGTTACAGAAAATTTTTTGGCAGAATTTTTATTGAAAATGTTTCGTTTCGGCAGAATTTTTATTGAGTCTGGTGGGTGGCTGACTGGAGTTATTTTCAGATACAATGTGCTCCGTTGTCGGCCTCCAATTCTAAGAAAAAATTTCCAGTAAATTTCTAAGAAAAAATTGTGGCCTTTTCTACATCAGGTCGAGCGAGGAATCGCTAATTTTTATTGGAGTGAGGCGTTGCTGGCTTTAGGTTTAAGCGGGAAACAAAATGCGACGGCCATCAGCTCAGATTTCATTCTATTCTATTATAGGAATAAATTGAAATTTGAGCTGATGAACTCTGATGACCATAGTATTGTGTTTCCCGCTTTACCCTTTGGGTCTGCAGTAGCAGCGCCTCGAGAATACAATAATTAGTACCTTAAACTTCATTTCGCAATCACTATATAATTTTACGCACAAAGTAAATAAAATTTGAAAATGGGTTAAATCGGGCAACTCGTTCTTGGTGTTGCCATATAAAAATTTTGGTTTTACGTAAACTGTGAAAACGATCAGTCCTAGATGTTTTTATTGTACCAAAAAGTTCTTCAGAATATGAAATCCTATGAAATTTGTCGTAACCATTGTTAACCAACTAGATCAAAATCCCCGATCTAGTAGAATGACACTAGGAAGCTACAGGCTTGCTAGCCCGTTGTTGTGGGGGGAAACGCATAAGGACGTCGACCACAACCAAAAAGGAGTCAGTCGGTACCTGTTCTTTACACAGGACAGTAATTTATTTAAATCAAGGTGAAGTGTATAATAAAGAATAGGGCTAGTCGACAACGTCGTTTTGTGGAATCCTCCAAGGGGCGCACCAACGTGTTGAGCTAAGTATTCAATACCTGTAATAAAGTTTACACCATTTTTACTGTCATTGGCATTCATCTAGGCTAGGCTATCATAAGAATTGGTCTTGGATCAATTCTAGCTTTTTTACTTGTTCTTTCCTTGTAACCGTTTGTTTTCGTCATTCATCAGAAAGATTATATGATATGTGTAAAATTATCTCCTTGCACCTAATCTAGGCACGTAATGTTCATAATCCATTCTGGAAACAATTGTCATCTTTCGGCCTGCCAGCGACTTTCTATAAATTGTTCATTAGAAGTGTTGTTTTTCGTCTATCATTGCTAGGAAAAGTTTATGTTTGACCTGTACTCCCTCACCACTATTAATAAAAAATGAATATAAATTGTCAATTTGGTTTTGAATATTATCCCACAACAACTCTAATTTTCTCGGGAGTTTCTTTTGAAAACTCTATCAAAATAGGCCGACAAATCCTTACAGATGAAGCCACGGGATTTTGCCAGACAATAGTGCCAGTTTCTTCATCAATTAACCTTAACAAAAGAAGTAATGAACAAATTTGCATCTGAAAAAAGTTCAGCTTTTATTTGTCAGAAGAAGTTGAAGTACTAGGGATGTGTGTGTATGGGGGAGGCTGTATGGGTGAGAGGGCGCGCGCGTGTGTGTCGCTGATCTGTGCGAGACCCCACCGCCCCCACCCCTTCACCTATTACGTATACAGTTTTTATTTTGCATTAGAATACTTAAATGAATATTGCACTTTTTGAACATATACCGCGTGAAACTGCTACAATTATCCAACTTTTAACTAGTTTTATTCATGGTGTATTTGGATTACTGCCACTGGGAGTAGTTTCGTATGTTCTAAGAGGAGCACTTTCGTATGCTTTTTGTGAGCTCGTTATCATTGAGCTTCCGTCATAAGTTTCAACATCCTGTCGTGGGCGCGCGAAATACGTTTATCTGCAAGTAATTGAATAAAAAAAATAATAAAAATTTAGATTGAAAAAGCTTTAAGTTTTAATTGATAATTTATTTGAACTGAACGATACAAGAATTGCTAAAAAACTGAATATAAGCTATGCTTCCTTAATAATTGGAACTTAAGGTTTTTTATAATCACGCTGATTCTGCGGCTGGGTTGTTGGTGAGAAAGCGCAACGTTATCCGGTTCACAGGTTGATGGCCAGGTGCTCTACTTTATGTTTATTCCCGTAAATATGCAAGGTGGCTGATTTATGTGTGGCGGCAGGTAATAATATGTATATATGTAATATGTGTTAGTTGGTGGGAACGTAACTCCTCCCCCTTAGTGTAGTGATGGCAGAGAAAGATGGTCCTATGGGTTCCTTCTATAGGGACATCTGGAAGATTCGAGGATGTTGCATTGATTTCGATTTGTTGCTTAGGTTGGCCCCTGGAGTTGTAATTATTTCGGACCATGTATATTATTACTGCCGCGATGATCCCGATGATAGTTATAGAGGTGCTCATGTTTAGATGAAGTAGTTCCCCGGATTTCCTTGATAATAACTCGATAGCTTCCTTGTTTTCAATATGATAGGACTTCAAGTTTTGTGGGCTTAGATGTTGAGTTACAGATGAAGCGGTGATATTGTTGAATATTGCGGGGAGAATATGGACTTCATCCCAATGTATGCTACTTGTCGTTGAATAGGTGATACCATTGATTGTAACGTCGCAGTTGTCGAAATGAATCAAAACGGTTCCTTTTAGTTTTTGATGATTGAAGTCGCAGGATGAGTTTATTTCGGTTTCAGGAACATTGGTGAGAAGGATGAAGTTGGGTTCTGGTTCCAAGATCTCAGTTATGATTGTGGTTTCGATGAGATTACATCTTGCTGGTTCGTTTCGGAGTAGTCTTCCCATGCATTCTGAATCCCTGGTGTTTTCCTGTTGGGTTGATTCCTGACATAGGTATGTCCCTTCTATTTGTTGACACTTTTCATCAAAGTATTGAATATTTTGGGGATTGTGGATAATGTAGGGTTTTGTGGATATTTTCTTTGTATTGTTAATCGGTAATGGGATTAAGTGTAATAGGGAATAGTTTTCTTCGGAAATTATTGGAATTCGGACGTTAAAAATGATGTTAGTGTTATTATAGTACGCCTGTAGACCAAGTAGCTCATATAAATGTTGATCTGATTTTACTTTAATAGATTGATTTTCAAAATTTTGGAAGATTTCTAATATTTCATCTGGACTTAGAATCTGTTTGGATATGATGTTTAAACGGGCGAGAACTAGTGTTTCTGCCAGACCAGTCAAATGGGAATTTAATAGATCAATGTTATAGTTTATTACATTCAGATATTGTATGTGGTTTAAGAAGTCTTCTTCAGCTTTAATTCTATTCCTAGTTTGTTCATGGTAGTGATTCAGATACGCTTCAATCATTGTTTGTTGGCTATTAATATGTTCTGTTATGTTTTCAAATCTTTTTATCATTGCACTGTTTATACTTGTTTGTCTATTTAGGTCGGATTTAATTACAGATTGATTTGACACTATGTTATTTATTTCCTCATTAAGGTGTCGAGCATCTTCCGCATCCATATTACCCGTTATACTTTTCACTATTGAACCTAAACCGTCGATTAATCCCCTTCTATTTCTAATTCTAAGCATAAGTGTTGCTAATTTCTGCTTTAGTTCCTGAAGTTTGATTTATGTAATCTTGAACGAATCCTCTAATTCTTTAATTCCTAATATTTCTAGTGATCTTGATATTTTTTCCGTATTTTCTTCGTATTTACTTAAGTTAACTATATGTAAAAGATTATTGTAGCCCTTAATGGTTCTAGCTTGTCCAAGTCTTATAGGTAGTAGTCCTTGTGCGTTCGTGAGGTCTCGTATTTCCAGTCGTTGTCCTTTAATCTGTTCCGTCATTACTAGCCTGAAAGTTTTTTATTTTAATTTTTGATTTGTGAATCTTTTGATTTTTATCGTCTATTATTTTAACTAATTTATCTCTTTTAATTCTAGTTTTAGTAAATCTAGGCGTGAGCTTGTTTCTTCTATTTTCTTTCCTATAAACTAAAAGACCTTTTCTTAATTTCTTTGGGGGGCGTTCTGTTTTTGTTTAAAGTACTAATATTTTTATTTATTATTTTCTGCACTCTATTTTTAATTGAAGGATAAAGTTCTCTTTGGAATTCGTTTAATTTGTCAAGATATTCATGCACGTTGTTATGTTGTAAGTTATTCTCAAATTTGTAAGTTCTTCCGTAAAATATTTCGTAAGGTGTATGTTTGGTAGCAGAGTGGATAGCGTTATTGTTAATGTCAAATGCATTCTTTCAACTGGAGAGTTACTAGAAGTTTGTTGGAGGGAAGTTATGTGGTGGATGACATTGAATTGTTTACAAAAATCTTTAAAGATTGTTGCAGTGAATTCTGCTCCTTGGTCGGAAATTATCTTTTTAGGAATGCCGTGAAGGCTCATAAAATGTTTCAATGATTTTATAATCGTTAGACTATTTCTAGCGACAAGTGTATATGCTGAGGCAAATTTGGGAAATTTGTCGATTATAGTTAGCATCTTTTTATTATTTATACTGTATATATCAATATGTAAAATATCTAATGGTTTATTTGGGATTTCGGAAACTTGAAATTGTAACTTAGGTGGATTTCTATCATATTTAAGTGTTTGGCATGGTTCGCAATTACTGATGACCTTTATAATTTTGTTTTTCATGAATGGAAAATAATATTCGCGTTTTAAATGATTAAGGGTTTCGTGGATTCCGCGATGATTACTTTTTGTGTGATAATCGTTGATCATTTGGTCTTCCTCATCGTTATTTACTATATCTTTTAGAATTTCAATACATCGGATAAGTTTGAAAGTTTTAGATTGTGAGAAATATTTCGAATATACGCTCTGAACCATTCTAAATGTATCATTATCTGTATGTATGGCAATAAGCCGGTTTGGAGCTAAATATTGCTTGAAGAGGCTAGTGATGTTTTCCTCTGTAAATTCAGGTAGTCAAATAGATCGACGAAGGCGATTTTTAAATGGAACTTCTAGCGAAATTGGGGGTCGTTTATTTGATTTTTCAAGAATCAGTTGAAGATTAAATTCGTTGAGGTGTTCGGATATCGGTATTCCATCGTCGAGATTTTCTTCAGCCGAGTGTACTGTGGATCCCAAGGTACCTTGTACTGAGAAATTTTCATTTTCATTTGCATTAAGTTCTATATTGTCGGGAGTTTCTGAATCTTCTGAATTTTCTAATTTGATGTGACTTAGAGCGTCAGCATTAGAATTTTGAGTTTCTTTTTTATAGACTATCTCGTAGTCGAATTCTTCCAGTTTTAGGCGCCAACGAATTAGTTTGGAATTTGGATCTTTCAAATTCATAAGCCAGAGGAGAGGCTTGTGATCCGTGACAATCTTGAATTTGTTTCTGAATAAATACTTTTGTGTTCGGGGTATGGGAAAGTTTTGAATAGCGGAAATTTTGTCAGGGTTTGGCTTTACGCCCTTATCAGTGACTATGTGTCCTAGGAAATTGATTTCTTTTTTCAAAAACTCTGACTTCCAGCTGTATCTTCAGGTTAGCTTCCCTTATTTTATCGAATATTTTTCTAATATTTTCTAAATGTTCTTGGAGGGATGTTGAGAATATTATTATATCGTCAAGATACATTAAGCAAATTTTGCCTTGGAGATCTTTGAAAACATTGTCCATGACGCGATGGAAGGTGGACGGGGCGTTTTTCAACCCAAAAAGCATTCTGAGGTATTCATAGTGTCCTCCTTCCACTGTAAAGGCTGTTTTTTGTATATCCTTTGGATCCATTTCTATTTGGTGAAAACCACTCGCCAGATCGAGAGTGGAGAAATACATGCACTTTCCAAGTTTATCAAGAATCTCGTTGATATTTGGAAGTGGATAGCGGTTACTAATTGTTTTCTCATTCAACTTGCGATAGTCTATGACTAGTCGCCATTTGATTTTGCCGCTAGCATCTCGTTTCTTTGGAACTATCCAAACAGGAGAGCTTCACGGTGAATAGCTATGCCTGATTATATTTTGGTCCAGCATTTCGCTAATTTGTCTTTTCACCTTTTCTTTATGGACATAAGGGTATCTTTAAGATTTCGTGTGTATTGGGATTTCGTCGGTAGTTGAAATCCGATGTTTTATTCGATTTGTGAAACTTAGTTTTTGCCCTTGTTTGAAGAATATGTCTTGGTAATTCTTACAAAGTTTTAAGATTGATTTTCTTTCTTCTTGGTTTAAGTGAGTTGTACGAATTATGGCCAGTTTCACAGTCTGAGTTTAAACCAAATATTTAGTTTAAACTCGACGAATGAGTTTCACAGTTTGGCTTAAACCCCGGTTTGAACTAGAGTATAAACCGTGCCCTTCCTCGGTTTAAACTCAAGATAATTTTATTTTGACAGTAGCATTGCTTTTTTTGTATCAAGAAAATAATTTCATCATGGATTTAGATTTAGACATTTCTAGCGATGAAGAAGATCTTTTTGAGTTAAATTACAACTCTGGCGACGACTGAGAGTAATTAGAAATCGGCCAAATCATTTTAATTAGTGGGACGACGTTGATTTTTATGCTAGGTTTAGTTTAAGTAAAGAACTTTGTCACTTTGTCTTCGAATCTATTCTTGTTCGTCTTCTTGCGCTCTATTATATATCTCTTTTTTATGCATTAGTGAAGGCAATAGCTCAACTTCACTTATGCTAAAATGTTCATCCTTTTTTAATGTTGGCATATTTAAAATTAGAAAATATAACTACATATTTGTTATTTCTGATCTGTTTACTTTTTCCGATTGACAGATTGATTCATTGCAAACTTGCTTCACAATGGTGGCGATAACTAATTTAAAAGAATGCACTGTGAAACCCGATTTGATTTAAACTACGTTTAAACTTGGAGGGTGGTTTAAACTAAACCTTGCTTTAAACTCGACTGTGAAACTGGCCATTAGATTGTTGATGTCGCCAGTGTTAACTGTACTAGTATTTCCATTTTCAAATTGCACATTAAAATTATGTAGTTCATAAAATTCGGAAGATGGAAGGGAATCGACTTTTATTGGTTGCTCCAGGAATAAATCCAGATCAGAGCCTGTTTCGTTAGAAACTAGAACTGAGCTGAACCAATCTACAGCTTCATAAAGGCCTTCGGATATGAATAAACCGGGTTTTATTTCCGTGGTTCTAATAAAGATATTTCCGTTTTTGACATCTACTGGCTACTGGCTATAGATTTAGATTTTGAAGGAATGACGTATCTTTTAGAGATAAAATTTGGCTTGAAACGTAGTGGTATTACTACGTTTTTTGTAATTAACATTTGATCTGCCAAATCGACTTTAGCGTGTAGTAAAGTTAAGACATCAAGTCCTAATAAGCCGTCGAAATAACCGTGAAATTTGAATATTAAAAACTTTGTATTACCAGGCTGATTAAATTCTAGAAAGTTTGGTAAAGTAACTTGTTTCTCGATTTTATGTTTATTTAATGCTGTAGTTATATTGATAGGGTTAATTAATTTAACGTCTCTGGGGTTAACGAATTCTGGATTTATAAATGAGGAGGAAGCTCCGGTGTCTATTAAAAATCTTAGGGGTCTACCAAATGGGGATGCTATTTGGATATAAGGAAGAATAAATCCATGCTTGTTTATATCTATGTATCCGATTGGGTCGTCGAGGCGGGAAATTGAAAATTTGAGTCATCTATTTGAACTAATTCTTCATCATGGTGTTCAACATTATAGAAATTATCCAATTCTTGGACATGATTAGGTGTTCTTATATCCGGTCGATAAAAATTTTGGTTCGAGATATTGAATAATTCTTCACTTATTACTCTGGGTGGTCCGGTCTGTCTAAAATAATTGTTTTGCTGTTGTCTATATTGGGGTTGGTTTTGTCTGTTAAATCTAAGATGGGTGTTACCTGAGCTAACATCCATTGGTTCTGGGGATGGTAATGTTTGTTATTGCGGTCGAGAGATTTGAGGACGTGTGTTAAAAGGTTGCCTGTTAAACGGTCGGTTATTAAATGATTGTTGGTTGAATGAGTAATTTCTATTTGGGATGTAATTAACTGGCGAATTTTGATTGGAGGGATTAAAATTATACGAAGTACGTTGGTTAGGGAATGTTCTTGAATGAGAGTTAAATGGTACATGAAGTATTGAGTGAGAATTAAGCTTATAATTATATTATACACATTTCTTTTATTGTTACTATTATTACTATTTCCAGATCCGCTGTAATGTGGAGATCTCAAGTAGGAGCTGTTCTGTTCCTTTACACAATATGAAAAGGCGATTGGTAAAGTTTCAGGACGCATTGCACTCACTGTTGAGCCAAGAGGTTCCTTCAATCCTGTTAGAAATGCATTTAAACACATCTCGGAATAGAGGGCTCTTTTAGCTGTCACTACGTTCTGGTTATTTTCGTGAATTTGGACATAGTTGGATATGGCGGCTTGTACTTCTATAATTTCACTATAGAACTTTTCTACACTATTATTTCCCTGTCTTAAATTATGTAGGTCTCTAATAAGAGATGTCTCGTTTCTTTTATCAGAATAATGCAGGATTAAATTTCCTCTTATATGCTCCCAACTTAAAGAAGTTCCGTACATGTTTAAGACCTCGTTAGCTTGGCCTTCTATTTTATTTCTAATTGCACGTAATAATATCTGAGCATAAGGTGTGCCATCTGCTACAGCTATTAACGACAGAATTTCTTCTACATTATTGATGAAATCATAAAGAAGTCTAGGATTTCCATCAAATCTAGGGAGATCTTTAATTGCGTCAGGGACTCTCAAGGAGTCGAAAACATTTCTTACAGCTATTACTGGGTTTGGATTTATATTTTGAGCTTGATTCTGAGCTTCATTTTGGTTTGGAAGAGCAACTTGTATTTGAGGGTTTGGTACTTGCCCAGTGGCAATAGGGTTATTATTAACGTTAGCCATTTCGTAGTTTCTTAGATTATTTGATTGTAGGGTTTCTGTTTCACTACTCACTGATACACTATTATCACTATCACTTTCTTCACTTATCTGGTCTGAAATATTTAGAGGTATATTTATTAAATAGCGAGAAATAAATTTTCTGTTGTATGGAGCTGTTCTTGATCTATTTGCTTTAGGTTTGTTAGTAGACATGTATATATAAGGAGTTAATTGAAAGGAAAAAGAAATATTCAAATACTTGACTTACAGGTGAATTATAAGCATGAAAAATTTCATGTTCTTCTGGTATAGCCGATTCAGGTTGGAACCTTCAAGTCCTGGTAGCTTTTCAATCAACGATATTCCTTCGTCGATGTTGATAACGATAATCCTTCGTTATATAAATGTTTGTGCCACACTAATCACTTTGCTAATTAGCTAGGAAGCTAAGAGACCGTAAAAACCAACGAAAGTATAAAATAGCCAAGAATCCGTTGACAAATGAAAAATTTAGAACGATTAACCGTCGTTTTAATTTATCACGTACTTCCGATTTTTACTTTTTTAACCGTGATAGGACTTGTCGCCTATCCTACCGACTGCGCCAAATGCGTTTCTTGCCAAGTAATTGAATAAAAAAAAATAATAAAAATTTAAATTGAAAAAGCTTTAAGTTTTAATTGATAATTTATTTGAACTGAACGATACAAGAATTGCTAAAAAACTGAATATAAGCTATGCTTCTTTAATAATTGGAACTTAAGGTTTTTTATAATTACGCTGATTCTGCGTCTGGGTTGTTGGTGAGAAAGTGCAACGTTATCCGGTTCACAGGATGATGGCCAGGTGCTCTACTTTATGTTTATTCCCGTAAATATGCAAGGTGGCTGATTTATGTGTGGCGGCAGGTAATAATATGTATATATGTAATATGTGTTAGTTGGTGGGAACGTACGTGCGTTTTTAATTTTTTGTGGAGCTGAAGATATAAGGAGCGCAGTCGATATGTCGTTTCGAAACTCTAGTAGGTCCATACGTTCTTTATCAGTTATGTTGACAGCATTGTAATCGCGTCGATATTCCAGCCAGGAGTTACAAATGGCTATATCAATCATATGATCGAAGACTCGCAAAGTACTTTTATTGGTCCTAATGCTTATCCTGTAGAGAGAAAGTAAGAAGTCTACTTTAACGACGTGATCCATATGTTGGTTGTACATTCTTACAATTTCTTCTTTTCTTGGCAGAACCTTTCAACTTCATCCACATTTTCGTCTCCATAAATTGAAGAGGACATCTGAGCAAGACCGCTTTCATAGTATCGAGGTAAAAATACATTTTTAGATCTTTCCGCACGAAAATCGTAAGATCACCGACCTATTTTTGGGCATTAGAGATGATTTTCTCTTAAACGGTATTATCATTTCAACTATGCATAAATTTTCCTCCTTTGAAATGCTTGTACATCTTAATAAAATTGCGTCGATCAATTGACTTGCTTTCCAGAATTTATCATCCTGATTTTCACTAAGACAAAATTTCAAGCTGCTTCTAATCGAATGGAAACGATTTCTTGAAATAGTACCCGGAAAAGCACTCATTTGTGCTGCTTTTTCCCAATACATTTTAATACGTGGAAAATTTGTAACTTTCATATTATCCAGTACGATTATATCCGCTGCGTCATCAGCCTCATCCTCCATCTGTTCACATCTCAAGCTTTCAAAATCGGCGAATACCTTAGCCACATCAGAGTCCCCGTTTTCTTCATTTTCTTCTTCCGATATTTCCGAATCCTCAAAATCTTCTAAAATTTTCACCTCATTCTCTTTAGTTATTTTCGTATAATTGTTTGAAAGAGAAAATCATTCGTAGTACACTACAAAATATAATGTTGCCATATGGCAACAATTTAACTCACATAATTTCTACACAATAAAAGCAAATTGTTGTCAAATTGCACCGACCAAATTCGTGTAAATTTTGAGACCAGTAAAATAAAATTTACGCGGAATTTTTTAGCTGGAAGCCACAATTCAAGTTACTTCTTCATATGTAAATGCAAAAATTTAAAAATATGTAGGAATTGATGACAATATAAGCACACCAACTTAAACTTACCCTTTCGATTTTCCACTGTATTCCACTTATCACTTTAGAGCTTACAATCAGATTTTAAATGATAGTCGGAACTGAATGATTTGCTTTGCGAAAGTCTAATATAGTGAAAAATTACGACAAAAAGACTTATAACGAAAACAGAAAGAAAGAACAATAGTTGAAATGCGTGTTGCCATATGGCAACAAAAAGACCGAAAGGGTTAAGTATCATACATGAAGTACGAAGTGAATATTTAAGTGCGACTTCTTAAGTAGATAATAAAACCAAAAATATATGCAATTTGCAACATTTCCAAAAGTATTTATGATCAGGTCTTGTACTACCATATTCCATAGTGCGGTGGGAGGGGAGCTATGAGTTAAAAATACTCAGAAATGTCCCACAACTCATAAGCCAAGATAGCTTGTGGATGTTACCAAGATAGCATTATATATGGAAAATTTGATATTGTCGCGTCTTCAAAAGCATTAATTTGTTTATAAAATATTTGGCATTATTTTTAGCATCATATCATTTTTATTTCGAAAAACGCATGGAAAATGTGTTTTTTGTCGAAAGGGTTCAACAAGGCTTTCAAAGCTTTTCTTTACCTATGAGTACTTTTAAAACAAATTCAAAATTGAAAACGAATATATAAAATATTTTAAATTTTGTTTATATTTTCTACTTTTTAAAAAAATTAAGTAATTTTATTTCATGTAAATCAATTTTGAAGTAGAGTATATACATATGTAGTTGTCGTGTCCCCAGTAAAACACTCGCGTATTTCAAATATAAAACTTTATTTATTTACTTAAATTAGTTTTATTACGAATACAAGTTAAATGGAGTAATCACTCCATGACCGATACTTGCGATAGAACTCTCGAATTGAAACTAATTAGATTGACATCGAAACGTTATCTAAAAGACAATTCATCTTATAACTAAGCAACCTGATCTACCGAATCGACCGTGCTCACCTCCATTCAACTAGGCGGAAGCGACTTTGACCCAGTGACCAGCGCAATACAATAGTAATACAAAGTATTACGCTGGAGACCTCAATACTGCATGTAAACAAACAGTGAGCCCAGCTGAGTGTTTTACTATGCGAAGTGAATTACTTAACCATGACTCAATGCCCAGTTACATACAGCAGTGGATGCGACAGTTTTCAAGTAAACAGTTCGCAATCGCCAGGCGGTGCGAATTAATATGCCTAGTTATTGCAACTCGTTTAATTACTTGTACACTTGCTGCTAGCTCGAGTCGTGATGTCACAATTCCACCAATTGAATATTGGGTCACGGCATTCCTGCCCCGTGAGAAAAACTGATTCCCAAGAGGAATCACATCCGGGTGCTCAGTTAGGCTACAATACCTAACTTAACTAATTTACACAAAAACTAAGGTACAATATTCACTATCAATTAAACAATTTTTATAACTATGGTTCGGTTTACCTACCATTTCTGTTCTATTATTCTATTTTGTTTCTAATTACTTTTTTTTGTCATACTACTTGCGTGCTTATAGGTACATATACCACATGCATATTTTGTTGTTATATTCCTTTTCTGATTGCATACATAAATACCTATATATATACAGGGTGTGCCGTAAGTCGACGTCAAGCCGGAATCGGGTGATAGACCAAATCATAACAGTTACCAGAAAAATATAAAAAAAAATCTAAGTCATGTATTTTTCAAATTATAGTCATTTCTTTTTTTTTTCGAGAAAATGTAGACCTTGTGATGGTTTTTTAGCTCCTGTTGCTACAAATCTTTACTTTTTTTCAATTTTATTTTACTTATGTAGTCCCGAATAGTGCTTATGTAACTTATTACTTTAAATTCTAAGCCAACTGGTCCAGCTTGGAAGTAAATGTCACATTTTGCCGAACCAAGAATAGAAAATTAATATTTCAACCAACTTTAACTGGCTGTACTGAAAAAAAAATATACTACGCCAGTTTGGCAAGTAACTTTAAAAGTTGACGCATTTAATAAGGATGCTAAAATGGTATAATACTTGCTACAATATTTCTTAGATTACGGCAAAAAAAATTTTTCTTCAAGAAACACAGTTTCGAAAAATGTCTTTTTACCTACTAAAAATGATTCTAGTGTACGCAAAGCTTGCCGTAAGACCGTAACTTTAAGCTTCTAGTTTGACTGAGACGGAGAGTTATTACATGAAGTGTCAGTGAGACAGATAGTGATGCTTTCAAGATAGAGATCCGAACTTTTTGTTGAATTTATGACAAATTTTCCTTAAGTTTAAAATTAAACACCAATTATTTGGATGCTAAGATTTATTATTTACAAAAGTTGTTCAAACTGCCTTCCTTCAGCTGCAATACAAGTTCGACAATTTCTTAAAAAGGATTGGGTTATCAGATGGGCAAATCTTCCATTGATGACAAATTCAACTGCTTCCGTAATTCTGGAGCTCATGTTTTTGTAAAATTCGGTGAGCTATACTTTTAGGCACTGCTGTGCTTTCCTGGATTGCACGCACCAAAGCACTTGGGTCTTCTTCATATGCTTGAAATACTACGTCCTCATAAGGTAAGGAACTCTTTCTTCATCATGTACATACTTGGTTTGGAAGTCGGCCCTCTGTGGAGAGTAGACGATGCACATTTGTAAAAACTCAATAATTTGACGAGCGAGCGTCACTATCTTGCTCACTCACACTTCATGTAATGACTCTCCGTCTCACTGAAACTAAAATCTAAAAGTTATGGTCTTACGGCAAGCATTGTGTATAGTAGAATCATTTTTAGTAGGTGAATAGAAATTTTTCGAAACTGTGTTTCTTGAAGAAAATTTTTTTTTGCCGTAATCTAAGAAATATTGTAGCAAGTATTATACCATTTTAGCATCCTTATTAAATGCGTCAACTTTTAAAGTTACTTGCCAAACTGGCGTAGTACATTTTTTTTCAGTACAGCCAGTTAAAGTTGGTTGAAATATTAATTTTCTATTCTTGGTTCGGCAAAATGTGACATTTACTTCCAAGCTGGAGCAGTTGGCTTAGAATTTAAAGTAATAAGTTACATAAGCACTATTCGGGATTACATAAGAAAAATAAAATTGAAAAAAAGTAAAGATTTGTAGCAACAGGAGCTAAAAAACCATCACAAGGTGTACATTTTCTCGAAAACCAAAGAAATGTCTATAATTTGAAAAATACATGACTTAGAATTTATTTTTTATTTTTCTGGTAACTGTTATGATTTGGTCTATCACCCGATTCTGGCTTGACGTCGACTTACAGGACACCCTGTATATATTTATCATTTTTAATTAATAGGCTTGTAATTCTTGCACATTAACAGTATTTTCTGCCTTTTTCTTCTTCACAACATATTTTCTTTTATTGTTTCCTGATAAATTTTTTTTCTTTTCTGTATATCTTTACTTAACCATATTGTTTCATCAAACTTTTCACTCAGTTTCATCGTTAGATTCGAAATTATAATCTTCCAGTTTTATATGCTCTCAGGAAAAGAGTATTTCCATCATATTCTTATCTATTTCACACTATTTCTTTATGTTATTATAAACTGTAAGCTTTGGAATCTCATATAAGTACGATAATTTCTATGTTCAGGGCAGTAGCTACATAATTCACAAATAGAATTGTCTATAACAGTACAAAAGGTTATCTTCTTCTTTGTACATTACATGAAAAAAATTATTACTTCGCTTAATATAATTATACCTTAAGGCTTTTTATTACAAACAATTTCCTTATAGATAACGACACTAGATCTTATCCTTATTGCCCTTTCATACAATGAAATTTTCTGCGATCACTTCAACTGCTTGTTGATGATGGTGGAAAAGTATGGCCTCGATTTTCTCGAGCCCTGCGCCTTATAGTAAGTAGAATAACTAGTTTGGTGATATTGCTTTCAATTTCTCTACTGTTTTTAGAGATGTTTTCAAAATTTTTACTGCAAGCGATTTTGTGCTGTACTTATTCACCTTCCAGGTATTGTTTCCTTTCGTGAATATTTCCTGCCTAGTACTTATTTGCATCTTCTAATGAAAAAAAAAACATTTCGATTCTCATGTCAACACCTGTTTTAATAATCGGAGTTATCAACACTATACTAGCATTTTGATTCTCTTTGAATATACCATTTTAGATCTTAATATCCAACATTTTTGGCGACATGTACACACTTTAAAATTCAATGAGAAGAAAACATATAATAGCTTTCTGTTACATGGGCTCTCTAATTTGTCTTATTTTCGACGTTCTAAGAGGATATTTTTTCCAGGAGATGATTACCACGTAATCTGTATAGAAATACGTTCGAATATACAGTTGTCATGAGGTTTGGTGGGTTGATAATGATATATGTAAAAATATTGCTTATATATCATTGGTTTTCTTTTTTGGCACGTTGGTGCTCTCTCAATTATATTGAGAGTCCATCCGTACTTAAAGAAGTATTTGTTTTTGTAAAGCTTTTATATGTAGTACTGTACATCATATGACAAGTCTCTCAAGCTTAATTTGCGTGCTAGTAATTCAGTAATGTTTATTAATCTTCGAATTCCAATAAGGCGCTTTCCTAGTATTTAGCTATCTGTTGCGGGCTTTACTTACAAATTTCACATCCCTATCTACAAGAGCTAAATAGTCCAGGGATCCATATAATATTGTTTTCTTCTCTTTCGCTGCAGCTTGATACTTGCCTTCGTCTACGTACCTCTTTCATCTATTACCGTATTAATATCCATCGTTGAGCTCTACTAAAACTACACTACACTACGTTAATTTTTTTTTACACACATACTTTCAATCTTTCTTATCATCTAAGCCTTAAATGTATCTTATTATAAGTAGTAATAATTACTGTCATTTATTTGTAAATTATTACTATTACTTTTTTATCTTTTACGAAATTGCTCATTTATTTTAAAATTCCTATTTCTTCCTTTTTATTCAATTATACTTTCAAAATTTAAATTTTTTCTTTTTTATTCACTTATATTCTTATAAAATCTTTATTTTTCTTCTTGTTCTTCTATACGTACATATACATATTTCTGTTAAAACACCTTTTATTATCTTTTTATCTGTAAATTTACCTTTCAATTGGCACTGGGTTATCTTTATACCTCCTTTCATATCTTTCTGGCCATGGACTACCAATCCGGCTCATCGAATTTCTTCTGAAATTAGAGGGAATTTGTTGAAAATCTTTTTGGTTACGTACCCCATTTCTGGGTCATAATCGTTACCTACCTTGTACAGCCCGGTCAAATTTGTTGTAAGATTTCTCCTATTAATCTTATTTCTGACCGGCGGTGGAGCTACCATACGTATTTGACAGCTATGCTTTGGCATTTTTGACTTAATCCCCGGGGCTTTTCCTAGTTGAGGATAGAAATTGTTCCTACAATTATAGTGCCATGCGGTTCGTCTGTCCAACTTGTGAGGTTTCGTTTGTCCATGAAAAGAATTAGAATTTTTACGAAATATGCCCTTGTATTGGCAATTCTTACGATTGCACGTTCCTCCTCCAGCCTATTTCCGCTGTTCCCGTAATACCTGTGTTGTGTCCATAATTGGCTTCTTCTTTTCTTACCTTATCAAACCCGCACTGTCCTCAGCTGTGGTCGAGGTCTTCTGCCATATTAGTATGCTCTTCTCTCCGTGTCTTGAAGCTGGCTCTACATTGCATGTTATACCTTTCCCTTTGCTGTCTGTGTTATTGCTACTTGGTCTGATGTTTTCTGCCACACTAATTTGACCCTCCTCTACATGGCTTGTGAAGGATTTTCTAGACTATAACAATGAAAAGCAGTCGTGACAACTTCTCCACTAGCAATGCCGTTCCCATAAACGGCACTTTCTTTTTCTGCTTCAGTGCCTTGTATCCATAATTTCCTCTTCATGCAATCGATAAAAGCTTTATCACTGAGGAAATCTATGCCAAGGATGTCGTCTGCTGGAATTGAATCTGTGTCACCTATGGCGTTAAATCGATAAGCCTGCCGACTGTTATGTATTAGCAACTTCGCCTCACAAGTGCCTATGGAGCTTCTGGCAAATCCAAAAAGTCCTTAAATTCTTATTTTCTCGTGTGTCCGTATGAGCGTGTTCCTTTTTATTCTAGTGATTTTAATTAAACTACACGTGGACCCAGTGTCAATTCCTGATTGGGTTGGCCTCCGTACCGATGGAAAAGGTATTTGGGACTGGCTCTGTCCTTCAACATTAAAATTACTGGTCATCCATCCTTCCTGTGCTGTTTCTCTGGAGTATTCGGGTGTTTTTTCCATACACCTGGAGTCATAGCTGAAGCCTTTCTGACTCTTTTTCGAAATAGAGAGCTTCCTCCCGAACCTCTTCCAATGCACTAAACCTTTTTCCGGTTAGGTAAATCCGAGTGAACTGACTGCTTACACCTACTTTGAAAGTTGTTACTGCGTCGGCCTGCAGTTCCGCTGTCAATTTTCCGTCTTTGCCTGGATACTTAGCCGAAACTGCCGCCATGATTTGACACAGTAGCTCCTTGAGCCTATCCGGATAGTATTTATGTCGTCACCGGGCCTTTGTACACATGCTATCACTTCACCTCGCAGCTCACAGTACGATTTTTTTGGCATATAGGCAGTTTGAATTGTCTGCTGCAACGCCTCAAAATCCTTCGGCACCTCTGAACTTACTAGATAATATGCGTCATCTAACAACCGATATCTTCCACATTTCATGAAGATTGGCTGTTCCTCGGCCTTTAAACGATCGTAATGATCTTTGCAGCAGCTCAAGAAACGGTGCACTTCCTTTGACAGTTTTGGCTTTCTTTCTCCGGAAACCGTTGGTATACATATATCTGCACACCAAGTCAATATCGTAAACATCAGCCATGGTTTTCCTTGCTGGTTTCTCTGAGTTTCTCGTGTTATGTTTCGGCACTTGTCCTTCACTCGTCCTTGCTAAGGTCTGCTTTTTAGCTTTCACTTAAAATGACTCCTCGTACCCGCTTCCGATTACGTTCAACGCGATTACGACCAACGCTTCCACGGAAATATGACGCTAAGAAATTTCCTACACCCGAATCACGATTTAAAATTATTAATTTATTACTAGATACCTCTGAACTTTCACACTTTCACCCTTTTTCGCACGCAAAGAAAATCAACCAAAAAGTATTAATTTCATAATAATAATAAAAGAAATATTTTAGGCCACTTAACGCAAAAACTAATCTCATTCAACCACAAAAAACACCTTTTCTTGTAGTTTCTTGAATATTTTTATATTTTCACCTTGCCAATTTTAATCTTAATTCCCAAAAACCATATATAAAATATAAAAATCACAATAATCCCACAAGTTAATTAATTTTCCCTCCTGTAAAACTAAACAACATACTACCTCGCCTCAGGCATACCACCGAAGATAACCAAATACTAATTTCCACTCAATCAACAGAAAATAGTCACATCTACAGATCGAAGCTGAGATTACAATGTGATACACGGGCACTATGCGCAACATTATCGCCCACAAAACAGAACTCCAATGAATAACTTATATTAATACTTTAAATTTTGCACTTGAAAACTTCCCAATGTCCAAAATTATATCACTTAATATACCATAAATTTCGGCTGAAAAATTACACGTAACTCACTTAATCTAGCACTTCTTAAATTAATTCTAGACAGTAAATTAAATTAATCACGGAGCAGCTAAAAATCATTAACTCCCATAATTTAAAAAAACATGGAGCAGCTAAAAAGCATAACTCCCACACTTAAAAAAAATGAAGCAGCTAACAAGCATAACTCTCGTATACTTAGATAGCTGAAATTTTGTATACGGACTTTAAAAAAAAAAGTAAAATTAAGTTCGAAAATGAGACAAATCGGGCAACTCCTTCGTGGGGTTGCCATACAAAAATCTCGTTTTCCACTATATATTTGGACACTGCCTGAGAACGCGTCGACGTAGAGTGCTGAAATTTGGTTTCATTGTACTAGCAAATGAAATTTCAAAAATGGACTAAATCGGACAGCTCATTCTTGGTGTTGCCATATAAAGTTGGTTATAATCATTTTTTCTGTGCGACAAACCGTTCTAGAAATATATGCGAAAAACCACTTCAAAAATCATCTACGATATCATAAGAATTGGTCTTAGACCAATTCTAGCTTTTTTACTTGTTAGTACCTAACAAGGTTACTCAAAAATATTAAAAATGCTTGAAAGTTAATCAAAATAATTAGTGGAAATTAAAATAAATTAATCATTTTTAAAAACAACTAAGCGATTATTTTTTATGATTAATTAATCACTGATGTTGACTTGATTTCTTTAAACGATTAAATATTTAAATCATTGTTCCTGATTGATGATTGGTACTTTTAATCGTAAGCATTAATCATTAATATAATTAAATTTTGCCCAACACTGTAGTATAGATCATAAGTAGCCGAAAGCAATAACGGTATCCAATGGAAGAGAAACAGAATCCATCAAAAGTTTCTCTTTAGCGTAGTTGGTGATAACAGTGTTTTGGGAAAAGAATTATTTATAATAAAATGATACATAGATTGTGTAGTTAGTTGAAGTTCAGATGAAAATGTTGATTTTGTATTCCGTATGTGGTCTGGCACCCGAAGGCTACGGATAGGTCATGCTTAGACAAACAAAAAATTGTATGGGTGGGGGAGGGGAATCCTAAAGGTTTCGGAGATAACGGGACTAAGATATTTCGGTATGTTTTTATATACATCATATTACGATGGTTTAAACTTTGCTGGATAGGTAATTGTTGGATCTTTCCAATAGTCTATCAATTTTTTCACTGGTCCTCTGGGTTTTGAAGCTACTAAGATTTTGTTGGAGCAATTATCGTTAAAGAACGAAAATTTGTTGATACCACAAACTAGATTTTGTTGAAAATAGGGAAATACTTCTTAAAAAAATTCGTTAATATAAAAAAAATATTTTCCCCAGAAAGACAGAATATTTTCCGTTAACAATGAGTGTTGAAAAAATAATTTTGTGTTGACTAAAAATTTCTTATGTACGAGAAAAATAACTTAATTTCAAATAAAAATTATCTTTTTCAATTTCAAAAAATCGAATTCGTTAAATTACAAAGTTTTTGTCTTGTTTTAAAATTAATTTTGTTAAATTACAAATTTTTTGCCTTTATTGAAAATTAATTTTGTTAAAGAACGAATTATTTGTATATTCTAAAGAATTTTTTCTTTCTGTGTCAACCATACTCATTCACTACGCAGAATTTTTATTAGTTGATTGAAATAAGGTGAATATATTTCATGTTTTATATAATATAATATAATTGTGCTTTTTGTTATTCGTTAGAGGTTTTTCCAATATAAGGAATAAAGCAAGTGATTTTTAATTTCTACGGTACGGCAATATTTTTTCATTTTACAAGTTCTCCACATAAATTGTACATTTGCGTTACAGTAATGATGTGTTTTATTTGCAATAAAATATTTTGCAATATAAACGAACTAATTATACATTTTCGTATTTTTCACGGCTTCACATCATACATATCTCAAATGGAATCAATATGACAACAGATTTGTGTTCACGTTTAAGTAAAAAAATAGTTTCCCTCTCTCCATCTGAAATTGAAGTAAATGTATTTTTTTTATTGTTATCAGAAGTAGTATAGCTATGCGGGTTCTAGCGCAATTTCCTGTGTATTTTTAAAGGGGCCTCTAAATTTACAAAATGGTCCCAAAAGCTCTTCGTAGACGTGAAGGAGCATAGTTGTGGGTGACGACGTCATGAAAGCTCTAAGGTTAGGTTGTTAGGTTAGTGCGTCCCCGCCCCTGAGCCGTTTCCCCTGGGCTAATGTCCCCGCCCCCTGAGCCGTTTCCCCTGGGCTAATGTCTCCGCCCCCTGAGCCGTTTCCCCTGGGCTAATGTCACCGACCCCCTAAGCTGTTTCCGGTAGGCTAATGTCCCCGGGCCTCTCAGCCGTTTGCCCTAGGCTTTGCTAATGACTCCTCTTAAAAGATTGATAACACTGCACAATATGCAAAAGCTATCAAAACAAAACGTTATTCACTCTCGCTGCTTCAGTAAGTAGCTGCAGATTTTATTAAACCTGATTTAGCGCATAACAAGAATAGCACATCACATCGTTCGTTGCCACTGCTGCTTCACCCAATTAAATTTGCATAACATCACAAGATTGTGACTGCTTCGGTATTGTGAGCGTGTGTAGGACTGGGAGATCAATGATATTTTATTTGTATGAAGGTGTGAATGCAAACAAAAGCGGTTTGAATGAAAAAACAAAACAAAATTTGCCGGTATGTAAAGAGTTTGACAATTCAGTAAACTTGACCTGTGAGCTGAAAGCGAAAGGTGGGCCATATTAATTTTATTTAATTTACCGATCCTTTGAACGTCACATCTTTATACTCACGTTTAACTTATATGCTCCTGCTACTCCACATTTAAAACCACTTCGTTCATTCAATTAAATTTGCATAACATCACAAGATTGTGACCGCTTCGGTATTGTGAGCGTGTGTAACAATGGGAGATCAATGATATTTAATTAAATGAGTAGAATGGTAGGAATGTGTGAAGGCAAACAAAAGCAGTTTGTATGAAAAACAAAAAAAGCTGAATCACATTGCCGGCATGTAAACAAGGGGCAGATTAAAAATGGCATTAATTGTCAAACTAAGAATAAAAGCATACTGCTCACGTTTTATAAAGACTCTTTGTAGTTAAAAACCATCAATCTGGCTAAAGCAAAGCTACAACCGGTCCACGGATGAAATTTAAGGCTTTCGTGATGATTTATGTTGTGTGCCATGCTAGCAATAAAATTTTGGTGATAATCAAACAATTCTTTGATTCAAACTTGTTCTTCACGTATCGAAATTTTGTTTATACATGTGGATCACGCTGATTAAAAATGAAAATAATTAGCATGTTGTGCACCTCTTTGCGACCGGCATCATAAAGTATATGTGATGGGGCTGTTGCTCGTTAAAACCGTGAAAATTTTGAAATAAAAGCTGAGACTACTTTGAAATAAAACTGGTGGGATATTATCGCAATAAAACAGATAAAATCAAATAAAAACATTTATTTTTCTTAATATTTGAAATTTTTATTAAAATTTAGCTAACTAGTTTATAAAAGTTATCAACTTAGTCCACAAGGAGCCACTAAAATTTTTACAAGATTGCTCAGATCTCTTTCGCAGACGCATCAATAATGCTCTCAAAAAAGAAATAGCTTTGAAGGTTAATGCGGTGTTTGGTGGTAAATTTAAAATAATAAAAGGAGGTGAAGAAATCTTCGAATTTAAATATATGAACACAAAGAATGCACCAATATATAGAGATATAGACATTAATGCTTGGTTTAAAGAAAACATCCAAGATAAAATCCTGAAACAGTTGGAGGAATTTCAAGAAAAAGATAGCGGTTGGGCGTTAGCAGAAATTATAAACTTGAGTATTAATATTAACAAATATACGCCACAACTAGGATCCTCATACATTGAATTACCCAAGGAAATTGAATATAAAAAAGCTTGCGTTAATGTAAAAAATAATGATGACGTCTGTTTTGCCTGGGCAGTAATATCGGCCCTACATCCTGCAAAGAAGGATCCGCAACGTGTAACAAAATACCCTCACTATTCTAATGTTCTTAACCTCAAAAACATTACATTCCCGATGACAACTAAACAGATACCAAGATTTGAAAAACAAAATAATCTTTCGATCAATATATATATTTTGAAAATGTCGTCAGATGCTGTGAAAAAATATTATACCACTTTACCAACTTACTTGACAAAAGATAAAAAAGAAAAGCACGTAAATCTACTCATGATACAAAATGTATATATTACAATGATGTAGAAGAACACAAATATATTTACAACAAAGATGAAGAACCAATTAAATACCACTTTGTTTGGATTAAGAATTTATCCAGGCTTTTGTCGTCGCAACTCAGTAGTCATAAGGGAAAGAACCATTTCTGCGACCGATGTCTTCACTACTTCCGAACAACTACAAAACTGGAGGAGCATACAAAGAATTGCAAAAAAGTCAACAATGCGAGAATTCGACTACCATCAGAAAACGAATCAACTTTAGTGTTTAAAAACTTTAAGAATAAGATAGGAGCACCTTTTATTATATATGCAGACTTGGAGTGTTTATTAATAGATTGTAGTGTTAAGAACAAGTACCAAGAACATGTTCCGTGTAGTATAGCGTATTATATAAAGTGCTCATATGATCCCACGCTATCGTTTTACAAGTACTACAGTGGCGAGGATTGTATTAATTGGTTTGTGAGCGAGTTAAATCAATTTGCAGAAAATTTAGAAAATATTTTCAATAACCCACTACAAATGGATCGCTTAACTGAAGAGCAGGTCAACAACTTTTCTGTAGCTCCACTCTGTCATATTTGCGAGAAACCATTTCCAGAAGATGATAGAAAAGTGCGTGATCACTGTCACTTAACAGGTAAGTACCGAGGACCAGCACATGCTGGGTGTAATATAAATTTTAAAGATAGTCACACTGTTCCAGTTAATTTCCATAATCTTAGCGGTTATGATTCACATTTTATTATAAAAAATTTAGCTTCAGACTTAGAAGGGAAGGTTGATCTTCTTCCTATAAATAAAGAGCGATACATATCATTCACAAAACATTTAGATAATCTTCCAATAAAATTTCGATTTATTGATTCTTTTCGGTTTATGGCTAGTAGCCTTGATACCCTTTCATCATATTTAACTTCTTTTCCTATTTTAAAATCTCAATTTCAAAATTTATCTGACAATCAATTTAATCTCTTAACACGTAAAGGTGTATACCCTTACGATTACTTTAGTACTAATGAAAAATTTTTAGAGACTACTTTACCCACCATTTCTGAATTTTACAATAAGTTGAATGATTGTGATATTAGTGAGGAAGATTATACACATGCCTGTAAAGTTTGGAATGAATTTAATTTAAATAATTTGGGCGAATATTCAGAGTTATATCTAAACACAGATGTTCTTTTGTTAGCAGACGTATTTGAGCAATTCCGTTCAAGTTGTTGTAAGACATATGGATTAGATCCTGCACATTATTTTACATTACCTGGCTATACTTGGGTTGCAATGCTGAAACATACAAATATATCGTTAAAATTGTTGTCTGATATTGATATGTTTATGTGTGTAGAGCGCGGTATTCGAAGTGGTCTTAGCCAATGTTCTAAACGTTACTCCAAAGCAAATAATAAATATCATATGGCTAGCTATGACCCAAATAAATCACAAAAATTCTTACAATATTATGATATCAACAATCAATATGGTTGGGCAATGTCGCAACCTCTACCTTACAATGGCTCTAAGTGGGTAGAAAACAAAAACAACTTTAAGGTTGAAGATGTGTCTAATGATTCACCTATTGGATACATTTTAGAAGTGGATCTAGAATATCCACAAGAAATTCATGACACCCATAAAGATTTACCTTTTTGCCCAGAACGCGATTATGCTTTTGGATCTAAGCAAATGAAACTTTTAGCTACAGTTAAAAATAAAACAAAATATATTTTACATTATAGAAATTTAAAGCAAGCTCTCCAACATGGTTTAATATTAAAGAAAATTCATAAAATTCTTCAATTTAATCAATCCACATGGCTCAAGTCATACATTGATCTAAACACTAGCCTTAGAGCATTAGCTAAAAATGATTTTGAGAAAAATCTCTTTAAACTTATGAATCAAAATCATCAAATTAAATCAATTTGCAGAAAATTTAGAAAATATTTTCAATAACCCACTACAAATGGATCGCTTAACTGAAGAGCAGGTCAACAACTTTTCTGTAGCTCCACTCTGTCATATTTGCGAGAAACCATTTCCAGAAGATGATAGAAAAGTGCGTGATCACTGTCACTTAACAGGTAAGTACCGAGGACCAGCACATGCTGGGTGTAATATAAATTTTAAAGATAGTCACACTGTTCCAGTTAATTTCCATAATCTTAGCGGTTATGATTCACATTTTATTATAAAAAATTTAGCTTCAGACTTAGAAGGGAAGGTTGATCTTCTTCCTATAAATAAAGAGCGATACATATCATTCACAAAACATTTAGATAATCTTCCAATAAAATTTCGATTTATTGATTCTTTTCGGTTTATGGCTAGTAGCCTTGATACCCTTTCATCATATTTAACTTCTTTTCCTATTTTAAAATCTCAATTTCAAAATTTATCTGACAATCAATTTAATCTCTTAACACGTAAAGGTGTATACCCTTACGATTACTTTAGTACTAATGAAAAATTTTTAGAGACTACTTTACCCACCATTTCTGAATTTTACAATAAGTTGAATGATTGTGATATTAGTGAGGAAGATTATACACATGCCTGTAAAGTTTGGAATGAATTTAATTTAAATAATTTGGGCGAATATTCAGAGTTATATCTAAACACAGATGTTCTTTTGTTAGCAGACGTATTTGAGCAATTCCGTTCAAGTTGTTGTAAGACATATGGATTAGATCCTGCACATTATTTTACATTACCTGGCTATACTTGGGTTGCAATGCTGAAACATACAAATATATCGTTAAAATTGTTGTCTGATATTGATATGTTTATGTGTGTAGAGCGCGGTATTCGAAGTGGTCTTAGCCAATGTTCTAAACGTTACTCCAAAGCAAATAATAAATATCATATGGCTAGCTATGACCCAAATAAATCACAAAAATTCTTACAATATTATGATATCAACAATCAATATGGTTGGGCAATGTCGCAACCTCTACCTTACAATGGCTCTAAGTGGGTAGAAAACAAAAACAACTTTAAGGTTGAAGATGTGTCTAATGATTCACCTATTGGATACATTTTAGAAGTGGATCTAGAATATCCACAAGAAATTCATGACACCCATAAAGATTTACCTTTTTGCCCAGAACGCGATTATGCTTTTGGATCTAAGCAAATGAAACTTTTAGCTACAGTTAAAAATAAAACAAAATATATTTTACATTATAGAAATTTAAAGCAAGCTCTCCAACATGGTTTAATATTAAAGAAAATTCATAAAATTCTTCAATTTAATCAATCCACATGGCTCAAGTCATACATTGATCTAAACACTAGCCTTAGAGCATTAGCTAAAAATGATTTTGAGAAAAATCTCTTTAAACTTATGAATAATGCAGTCTTTGGTAAAACTATGGAAAACGTTCGAAAATATAGTAATGTGAAATTGGTAACTAAATGGTCGGGCCGATATGGAGCTGAAGCCCTAATTTCTAGTCCCGACTTTAAAACTTCCACTATATTCAATGATAATTTAGTAGCAATAGAACTAAATAGATCTGAGATTTTCGTTAACAAACCACTTTATGTAGGTATGTGCATTCTCGACTTGGCTAAAACTACCTTATACAATTTTCATTATGATTATATGCTTCCTCAATTTGGATCTAACTGTACAGTTTGTTATACAGACACAGATTCTCTCATTTATGAGGTAATCTGTCCTGACTTGTATCAAGTTATTAAACGTGACTGCCATACTCATTTTGATACTAGTGACTATCTGCCAGAAAACAATTGGAATATCCCCCTGGTAAACAAAAAAGTGTTGGGCCTCATGAAAGATGAAAATAATGGTAGAATTATGACAGAATTTGTTGGCTTAAGATCAAAGATGTACGCGATCCGTGTAGAGGGTAATGATAAAACAAAAAAATCTAAAGGTATAAAAAGAAATATTGTTAAAAATGATATAACTTTCGATGATTATGTTGAATGTTTAAATAGTAATACTGAAAAATCAATTACACAAAATTTAATTCAATCTCGGAAACATCAAGTTTCTTCCATTACTCAATCTAAAATTGCTCTCAAATAGATTAATTAATAAGAAAATATTGTAAATATGCAAAATAAAAGAATTTTATAGCGTTTTAAAAACTTGTTTATTTTAAAAAATACTTTACTATAAACATATTTTCAGAGCACATCGGCCTCGACGTATGATACAAGATGTTTCATTTGTTTCCAGAGTTGTTAGGTTTGAACATCCGGCGTTTTTCACATTTTATTCGGATAAAGCTTTTATGTTGGTAAATTTAGAGCCCCTTTAAAAATAGATATGAAATTGGGTTAGAACTGCGGCATAGCGCAGCAGAATATAATCGTCGAACGTGGATAACAGGTGCACTTAAAATTAGGATGTATAATAAAAAGTTTTGTAATCTTTTTAAACTTTTATAAACTAGTTAGCTAAATTTTAATAAAAATTTCAAATATTAAGAAAAATAAATGTTTTTATTTGATTTTATCTGTTTTATTGCGAAAATATCCCACCAGTTTTTATTTCAAAGTAGTCTCAGCTTTTATTTCAAAATTTTCACGGTTTTAACGAGCAACAGCCCCATCACATATACTTTATGATGCCGGTCGCAAAGAGGTGCACAACATGCTAATTATTTTCATTTTTAATCAGCGTGATCCACATGTATAAACAAAATTTCGATACGTGAAGAACAAGTTTGAATCAAAGAATTGTTTGATTATCACCAAAATTTTATTGCTAGCATGGCACACAACATAAATCATCACGAAAGCCTTAAATTTCATCCGTGGACCGGTTGTAGCTTTGCTTTAGCCAGATTGATGGTTTTTAACTACAAAGAGTCTTTATAAAACGTGAGCAGTATGCTTTTATTCTTAGTTTGACAATTAATGCCATTTTTAATCTGCCCCTTGTTTACATGCCGGCAATGTGATTCAGCTTTTTTGTTTTTCATACAAACTGCTTTTGTTTGCCTTCACACATTCCTACCATTCTACTCATTTAATTAAATATCATTGATCTCCCATTGTTACACACGCTCACAATACCGAAGCGGTCACAATCTTGTGATGTTATGCAAATTTAATTGAATGAACGAAGTGGTTTTAAATGTGGAGTAGCAGGAGCATATAAGTTAAACGTGAGTATAAAGATGTGACGTTCAAAGGATCGGTAAATTAAATAAAATTAATATGGCCCACCTTTCGCTTTCAGCTCACAGGTCAAGTTTACTGAATTGTCAAACTCTTTACATACCGGCAAATTTTGTTTTGTTTTTTCATTCAAACCGCTTTTGTTTGCATTCACACCTTCATACAAATAAAATATCATTGATCTCCCAGTCCTACACACGCTCACAATACCGAAGCAGTCACAATCTTGTGATGTTATGCAAATTTAATTGGGTGAAGCAGCAGTGGCAACGAACGATGTGATGTGCTATTCTTGTTATGCGCTAAATCAGGTTTAATAAAATCTGCAGCTACTTACTGAAGCAGCGAGAGTGAATAACGTTTTGTTTTGATAGCTTTTGCATATTGTGCAGTGTTATCAATCTTTTAAGAGGAGTCATTAGCAAAGCCTAGGGCAAACGGCTGAGAGGCCCGGGGACATTAGCCTACCGGAAACAGCTTAGGGGGTCGGTGACATTAGCCCAGGGGAAACGGCTCAGGGGGCGGAGACATTAGCCCAGGGGAAACGGCTCAGGGGGCGGGGACATTAGCCCAGGGGAAACGGCTCAGGGGCGGGGACGCACTAACCTAACAACCTAACCTTAGAGCTTTCATGACGTCGTCACCCACAACTATGCTCCTTCACGTCTACGAAGATCTTTTGGGGCCATTTTGTAAACTTAGAGGCCCCTTTAAAAATACACAGGAAATTGCGCTAGAACCCGCATAGCTATACTACTATCAGAGAAATTGAAATGAAATGTGTAATTACAATAGGAATATTATTTTCTCCATCGCAATAAGGCAGCACCAAAAGGAAAATTATATTATAAGTTTCATAACAATAAAACAAGATTTCGGAAGGGAGGCCTACGGTTTGATTCACCTTTTTCAAATAAAGACATATCTGCTTCCGTAAAAAAACGGATATGTAAGGCTTTGTATTAATTTCCAACAAGTTATTTTAATTATTCTATAACTTTAAGATTCTGAATCTGATGCTGAGTATCACGTGAGATGCTTAAAATTTGAAGATTACACTGCAGAAATAATGGATAAATGGCCTTATTATAAAAAATCATTTGGATCAAGACTCGTAAATATTAAAGTAAGCATTATATAAAATATTATGTAATCTCCACTACCTTTTCAGATAAACATTGATTATTGTGGTTGTTAAATCAACCATTTTTCCAACGTTCGTAATTTATAATTTCTCGAAATATTATAAATTACGCTATAATTGCGCATCGAAAAATTTTTCAGTCAACAAATAGCGACAATAATTTCCGTTCTCACAGAATGTGCATACCTACTCAGATTACGTCTTCAGACGACATATTACACCGCTTAAGTGGTGCAAGAATGAAAACATTCTGTGAGAACTGAAATTATCGTACATCAAAAAAAAAACTTTTGCGTAAGCAATTTTTGTTAATGTGAATTTAGTAAGTAAGTTGCAGCACCTTTTCTTTTGTATAAATTATTTTGACTTTTTAAATAAAGTGTCAGTCTTTGAATTTTACTAGTAAAAACAACGTCTTCAATTATTTTTCATCGACTAATAATCTAGTTTGTTGGTTTAGTACCTGCAAGCGACTTATAGTGCAAAGGTTAAGTACCTTTACACATTCGACCTGCAAGCGACTTATAGTGCAAAGGTTAAGTACCTTTACACATTCTACCTGCAAGCAATTTGTAGTGCAATGGATAAGTACCTTTACACATTCTACCAGCAGTCAAGTAAAGGAATTTGGTCGCAATATAAACATTTTGGTGACCCCGACGTGATCAGAAGACGAATCATACTAATGGAGCAGTTGGTATATCAACAGGAACAGACTGGAGCAGAAATCCAGAGGCTTATCCACGATTATAGATCAAAAACTCAGCATGAGAGAAACCTTACCTTCCTACAGAGAAGATTGGAACAACTGAACGAATAGTGGGAAACATTCGATGTCATCGATAGCAGCATACGTGACAAATACAGTAGTCAGCTCGATCAGGCATACTACAAAGATGGTTATTATGACAAAATAAATAACATATATGAGGCGTACAGGCTGGAGATCATGGACAATCTTCAAAGTAAAACTGCATCAGAAAATGTGGCTCAGGGAATAAAAGAAAACCCACCCAAGCCAAAATCCAAGCAATTTATTTCAAGCCCATCTCAAGAATCCTCGGAACAACCAGCACTCACTACATTCCAAGGTAATCAAAGCATGGTATCCTCAAATACGGTAGAAGGTTTACGTAGACGACAGAAGGGAATAATGGCACTGTTGAAGCGAGTACTTTCAAACATTAATCTTGAAGGACAGAGTAAGCAGTATTGCATAGTCAAAATCAATGCAATCAACGAGTATTGGTCGCAAATAAAGACAATCAACGAACAAATTTGGGAGACAGCCGAAGATATGACTTCATACAGTAATGAAGAATATTGCAAGTTAGAGGATTCTACGCAAGATATCACCATTCAGTTATTAAAAAAATCCGATGAACTCTCAATGGAGAATGCTAATCAAAGCAGCACAATATCCACACCACAAATGAAGCTACCCTAGATAGCGCTACCAAAATTCGATGGAGAGTATCTGTAATGGACACAGTTCCATGATCTGTTTACACAAATGGTGCATGACCAACCTATTGGGAATTATCAAAAAATGTCGTTTCTTAAAACGAACATAACTGGTGAGGCTGAATTACTGATTAGACATTTATCAGTGTCCGAAGAAAATTATGTAGCCGCATGGGAAATTTTAAATCAGCGCTACAATAACAAGAGGCTGGTAACGACAGCTCTGCTGGACAGATTAGTAACCCAGCCTACCATAGTCTAAGAATCAGTCACAGCAGTAAAGAAAATTCACGACACAACGAAGGAATGTTTAATGGCACTTAGTAATCTTGGAGTAGTCACGACTGCTTGGGATCCAATTCTTTTACACTTGCTTATTAAGAAATTGGACAAACCTACTCATACTTTATATGAGCAGGGACTACAAGCTCCCAGAGAACTTCAATCTATAACGGAATTCTTAA
This sequence comes from Dioctria linearis, assembly GCA_963930735.1. NCBI lineage: Eukaryota > Metazoa > Arthropoda > Insecta > Diptera > Asilidae > Dioctria > Dioctria linearis. Next base: position 40,862,699 of record OZ005743.1, on the reverse strand, counting down.
AATTTTTGGAACAACGATTTCAGTCTCTAGAAACCTTAGGAAGACATAAAACTGAGCTAAGAGCGTTCAGCAGATCATCTGCGTTAGTGAGTTCAAACATGAAGACTCAGACCTTACTGTGTAAACTTTGTCACAAAAATCATGGGTTATTCGCCTGCCAAAAATTTCTCGAGCTAGAGCCATCAGAACGTTTTAAGACTGCTCATCAATTGAAAGTTTGTACCTATTGTCTCAAGAGCACTCATTTGGCAATAGATTGTCCATCAAGAGGCTGTGCTATGTGTATGCGAAAACACAACACGCTGCTGCATAGAGATCAGACAACTCATCTAACATCAAATAAGATCAGTTCGTCTAATGCACAGCCAAGCACAAGTCACACTACTACAAGCACCAATTCAGTAATATTGTCAGCAGAGGCAAGACAGTCGCAAAGAAATTATGTCATATTAGGCACTGTACTCATCGAGGTCCTAGACTACAAGGGAGATGCCGTGAACTGTAGAGCGATCCTCGCTTCCGGATCACAATTAAATTTCATCACCGAAAGGTTGGCCAAGAAGAAGGAAGATTCGCTGCACATTCAAGGTATTGGGGAGGTCAAGCAACTTATTCAACACAGAATAAACATGCGAGTACAGTCTAGTATCAATGACTTCTCAGCCCACATAGAAGCCTTCATCCTTCCTCAAATAACTGCTCAACAGCCAGCATATAAACTGAACATTCAATCCTGGCCAATTCCAACAAACATAAAATTGGCCGATCCAGGATTTAACAAACCAGATCGAATAGACCTGCTCTTAGGCGCTGAAATTTATTACCAATTACTTTCAATTGGGCAAATACTGCTTGGAACTAACTTACCCACGCTACAAAATACTATTTTTGGTTGGATTGTCGCAGGAAGCACACCCAGAAGCTCACATCAAAGCAGAATATGTGGTGTCTCGACCATTGAGGAAACCAATTTAGAAGCTCAGGTTGAAAAATTTTGGAGATTAGAAGAGGCAACAACACCTTGTCAAAGACTCACAGCCGAACAAGAAAAATGCGAATCTCACTTTTCGCAAACAGTAAGAAGAGATCATACTGGGCGATTTGTGGTCAAGCTACCATTTCTTCATGATCCACATAAGCTTGGCGTATCCAAGGACATCGCACTCCGACGATTTCTGGCAATGGAGCGACGACTGTCGAAAAACTCTGAATTGGCCATACAATACAAAAACTTCATGAATGAGTATATAAGTCTCGGACACATGCGTGAAATCGATCTCAACACTGTTAAGGGTCCTCACTATTTTCTACCACATCACGCTGTGCTTAAGCCGGACAGCACCACGATAAGTGTATGAGTTGTGTTCGATGGCTCCAGTAAGACCTCAACAAATGTCTCGTTAAATGACATATTATGTACAGACCCGACTGTCCAAGATGATTTGTTTACTATCCTTCTTCGCTTCCGAATGCCACGATTTGCATTCACAGCGAACATTGAGAAGATGTACCGACAAATCATGGTCGACCAAGCAGATAGAAGATATCAACTAATCTGGTGGAGAGATGAGCCAACACAATCTATCAAATGCTTTGAGCTATGCACCGTAACTTATGGCACCATAACAGTGCCATACCTAGCTACTAGATGTCTGCTACAATTAGCAAAGAACTCAGATGCCAGATATCCTTTGGCTGCTGCAATCAGTAAGAGCAATTTTTATGTGGACGACTTAATGACGGGCACAGACAGTCTTGTCGAAGCTATAGAAACACAGAAGCAACTACAGGAAGCGTTGAACGCTGCGGGATTTAAACTTAGAAAATGGTGTGCTAATCACCCACAGTTACTTAAGTCCATTCCTACCGAAGATAAGGCCATACAACTCGACATACACGACGAAGAAGAATCCATCAAAACACTAGGGTTAATCTGGACCCCAAAATCAGACGAATTTTGCATCAAAGCAACATACACTGAGCAAAACAAGGTAACAAAGAGGACAGTGCTATCTGAAATTGCTCATCTATTTGATCCACTGGGGTTATTGAGTCCAATAGTGGTTACAGCTAAGATCTTTCTCCAGCATTTGTAGCGCCTCAAGCTTGACTGGGATGCAGCGCTCCCTATGGAGCTCCACTCTTCTTGGCTCCAATTCCACCAAGGTCTCAAAACACTTGCAGGCATAAAAATACCTCGACACATGTTTTCTGGAAGGGTACCCAAATAAATCGAAATGCATGCTTTTGCTGATGCTTCTGAGAAAGCATATGGAGCAGCCGTTTACTTACATGCTAACAATGAGGATGGAATGAGAATTGTGCGTCTCCTTTGTGCTAAATCTTAGGTAGCTCCAGTTAAGCCAACTACGCTTCCACGGCTAGAACTATGCGCAGCTATACTCGCAGCTAAGCTAGTCAGCCGGGTTAAAGCAGATCTAAATATTAAAGACCTTTCATGTTATTATTGGAGTGATTCAGAGATAACATTGGCATGGATAAACGCAGAAGCAGCATCATTTCATACATTCATTGCAAATCGCATTGCATCCATCCAGGAAATCTCACTGCCAGAACAATGGCAGCATATTCCTTCAAAACAAAATCCGGCCGATATTTTATCGCGAGGAGTACCACCGGAGAGATTGGCATCTTGCAGTACATGGTTTTATGGACCTTTATTTCTGCGCGGCCCAAAAAACTCATGGCCTTCCAAGTACATCAAGCAGAGCATTGATTTGGAGAAGAAACCTCCAAGGGTTATCCTGGCAGCTTCAGAGGACACCCCACACTTTATTCACACAATTGATCATCAAAACAATTTTAGTCGCTGGCAACGAATCGTTAGCTATATGTTACGATTTGTACGAAACTGTCGAATTCCGATAGGCTCTCGCAAAAAACAAAAATATCTGTCAGTCAACGAACTTGCGAAGCATTTACCGTCATGATCCGCACAATTTAAGGAGAAGAATTCAGAAACGAAATAAAACAGCTACATCAAACAGGTACTCTTGACAACAGTAACAGTCTCAGCTCTTTGAGTCCCTTTATTGATAACAAGTGCGTAATAAGAGTCGGAGGACGTCTAGAAGCTTCCAAATTAGCTACAGATGCAAAGCATCCAATGTTAATTCCGTACGCGCATATCTCCACCAGACTATTGATGACACGCATTCATCTGGAGAATCTGCATTGTGGCTCACAGATACTTTTGAGCACCACGCGACAAAGGTACTGGCCTATCAAGGGCAAAACAACAGCAAGGTCAATAGTTGGAAGATGTATCCGCTGCGCTCGAGCCAAACCAAAACTTTTAAGCCAGTTCATGGGAAATCTTCCCAAGCATAGAGTACAACCAGAAAGACCGTTTGTTAACACAGGAGTTGACTTTCTCGGACCTGTTTGCATTCATTACAAACTGAGAGGCAAGAGGCCACAGAAAGCATATGTTGCAGTTTTTTGCTGCTTTGTCACAAAGGCAATACACTTTGAGGTTGCAAGCGACTTGAGCACAGCTGCTTTTATTGGATGTCTTAGACGATTTGTAGGCAGAAGAGGAAACTGCAGAAACCTGTACTGACAACGCTACAAACTTTGTGGGGACCAAAAACCAACTTGCCGAAGTCAAGGAGAATTTACATAGTGAAGGCTCTCAGCAAGAATAACCACATATTGCACGCCCAAGGGAATTGATTTTCACTTCATACCACCTCGAGCGCCACATTTAAAATCGAGTTCTCTAACCTACGAAGAGCTAGAGACGCTCATGATAGACATAGAGGCAATACTAAACTCGAGGCCTTTAACGCCATCCTCAGCTGACCCAAACGATTTAAGTGCTCTCACTCCTGGCCATTTCCTAATAGGGGAACCATTGACAGCAATCGTAGAACCGGCGGCACAACCATCTAGACTTAATTCGCTACAAAGATGGAAACTAGTATCATATATAAAAAATCAATTTTGGCAACGATGGTCTAAGGAGTATCTGAGTGAACTACAGCACCGTTATAAATGGAAGCAACATTGTAACAATGCTCAACCAGGGATGCTGGTTGTTATTAAAGAAGATAATGTACCTGTAACAGATTGGATATTAGGCAGAATCAACCAAACAATAAAGGGACACGATGGCCTAGTTCACGTAGCAGACGTCAAAACATCATCTGGTGTCCTTCGAAGGCCCATACACAAACTAGCCAGCCCCATTACCAATGGAAGAAGATACCAATGCCACCGATTCAACCAAAGAATCCACATCATCTGAAGAAGTACATTCAATAAAACGTAAACGAGAAGCAATCAGCACTCGTTCTGCCTCCAGATCTAGGCGCGAGGTGGTGACATCAAATGAGCCTCAATCATCATCCACAGCATCGAATACTGAATACACTACACCATCTAAAAGAAAACATCATTCAAATACAGCTGTGAGTGCATTTCTACTCACCTGTTTAATCTTACCAATCTTTGGCCAAGTCGACATTAAACCATTCAAGTCAAAACCAGGGTTGTATTTTGAATCCATGGGAAATGCTCATCTCATATCTAACGAGTGGAACATTGTAGTACATTACAATTTGAGCGCACTTTGGAAAGAGTATGATACTATCACAAGTGGAGTACACAAGCTAATGGATCTATGTGAAATGATCAGTGACAGACAATCATGTGACCCCATCCTAAAACAATTTGAGAGTATACTCATAGAACTGCAATATGGCAATGAGCTACTACTACACCAACATAAAAATATAGGAGCAAGAAGAAAAAGAGCTCCTCTCAATTTCATAGGAAATCTGGCTAGCTCACTTTTTGGTGTTTTGGATACAGAATATGCTGACAAAATGGCACAAGTCATAGAAGACCTTAATCATAACGACAAACATCTTTTAGAGTTAATTAGAAATCAAACCTCTATCATTGATTCTACCTCTAATATCATAAAAAACTCCCAAGAAGCCATAGCAGGTCGTCTTGGAGATCTGGACAAATATCTCAACTTAACAATAGCTAAACTCAACAACATGAACCATGAATTACATCAGCAAAGATCCAGTCAGACATTCACAGACTTGTCGTTACAACTAGTTCTAGCAATCAATCGCTTCGAACGCATGCAATCAAACTTATGGGATGTGTTGATTGATACTCATCATGGAAAAATTAATCCCTACTTGTTAGCACCAAGCCAACTAGGTAGCGAGCTGACACGCATACAGGAGCATCTCCCTTCGTCGTTGAGATTACCCGTCAAACCAGATGACTTAACAACTTTATATAAGCTTATGAGTGTCCAGGGGTGCATTACTCCTAATCAAATGATGTTCCGTATAAAGCTCCCATTATTTTCATTCGAGCACCATTCAGTACCATTTGTCACAAACAAAACACTTATGGCAATAAAATCTTCAACACCATTTCTCATTATTAATCTGCACAGGGATCAGTATTATCCATTGTCAGAATCAGACCTTAACACTTGCACAATAAGAGAAGAAGGGGTCATCTGTAAACAGCATTATCCACTATATAATAAGTACTCCGACAGAAGCGCGTGTGAGATCAGCATTATCACACACTCAACACCCAGAAATTGCGAAATTATCTTAGCATCTCACAAGCCGAGATGGATACAACTGACCAATCCAAATCAATGGATCTATACAGTGACTAAACCTACAGCAATCAACATTGTATGTGGAGATTCGGCTACCCAGACAACTCTTCAAGGGTCAGGAATACTCGAACTAGAGTCGCAGTGCATCGTAAAAGACGAAACATCAACTATATATGGACATAATGCAATCTATAGCAATATAACAGGACGTCTTATCACATCAAATTTCACGGAACTCTCACCCTCAGAATCGACGGAGGACATTCTGTATCAACCTAAATTTACTCAAAATTATACGAACGACATTCAAGATCTTCAACGGAGGATCAAATCCCTTCTGACAAGTGAACACGTACCTCTCAATAGCTTATCGCAACATGACATCCATCAGTTTGCCATAGGATACATGAGCCTGTTATTAATAATTGCTGCCTCTGGCTATTTAACCTATAGATTCATATCAACACGAAGACGTGATGCTCTCTCCAAACCTCCAATTCCATTGCCGAGAACAACTTCTCAATGTAATGTCAGACTCCAAATAGATCCAGAATTATTGAGCAACCGCTCAACGCGGGGAGGATGTTAAATCAACCATTTTTCCAACGTTCGTAATTTATAATTTCTCGAAATATTATAAATTACGCTATAATTGCACATCGACGAATTTTTCAGTCAACAAATAGCGACAATAATTTCCGTTCTCACAGAATGTGCATACCTACTCAGATTACGTCTTCAGACGACATATTACACCGCTTAAGTGGTGCAAGAATGAAAACATTCTGTGAGAACTGAAATTATCGTACATCAAAAAAAAACTTTTGGTCTGTAAAATAGAAATTTCACAACGCGTAAGCAATTTTTGTTAATGTGAATTTAGTAAGTAAGTTGCAGCACCTTTTCTTTTGTATAAATTATTTTGAGTTTTTAAATAAAGTGTCAGTCTTTGAATTTTACTAGTAAAAACAACGTCTTCAATTATTTTTCATCGACTAATAATCTAGTTTGTTGGTTTAGTACCTGCAAGCGACTTATAGTGCAAAGGTTAAGTACCTTTACACATTCGACCTGCAAGCGACTTATAGTGCAAAGGTTAAGTACCTTTACACATTCTACCTGCAAGCAATTTGTAGTGCAATGGTTAAGTACCTTTACACATTCTACCAGCGGTCAAGTAAAGGAATTTGGTCGCAATATAAACCAACCTACTCTATGACACATGGGAGGATTTCAAAAATAAAATCCTCAAAATATTTGATCAACAGGTGAGAGATCCTAACAGTCGCCACATATTGGAAGACTTAAAGAACTCAAGTGATAATATAACAGAAAGTAAGTTCCAAATCGTTTTTTAATCTTATCCTTATCTCGCGAAACATAAATTAATAGAATAATAGATTGTTTATAGTGGAATGTTAATGGGACACTTTATGAACCATGTAGACGTATTGCTAAATGAAAATACGAAATTGAAAATTACTCGATTCATTTCATAAATGTCCAGATGGTTTATGAAATACGTTACGCCAAGTATATGTACTTAAATTCTCTAATTAGTATTATGGTTTAAAACAGTTCGGTTGAGTAGCTTAAAGTATTTCACAGCTGTTAAGTCAATGAAAACTTTAGAATTTCGATGCGAATACGCGGCAATCTAGCTTTTTCAAACCTTATCAGGATTAGCTTACATTATGTACATATGTTTATTTATAATTTTTGTAAAAAATCATAATAAATTTGCTCACTTATACATATATAATTATTTATAGATGGTTATAATGCTGGAAAATTTTGTATTCTCCATGGACTTTTGATACCATCAACAAAAAAGGTGACCCGCGATGAAGATGGAACTAAATCAGTTTTAAAATATAAAATTAAAGATTCCCGAAAATCCTTTATTTTTTTGGAAGAACTACGGCAGAAATTGAAGCGCACATAAAGAGCCTTCAAGAAAAAGGAGACCCAATACAGCCCTTTGTGATTATCATTGGCAAATCTTTAACCGATCCCTCAGATATCTCATATAATAATCACCGTTTTGATTTTAAGAAAGATCACACGCCCGAATGAACAATTTTACTTTAAAATGCGCCAACCACTATCCATGCCCGACAGCAATCTAATCAACTACTCAAGTCCTTTTTCCACACAAAAACTGCAACACATCATACACATTAATACTTCGTCGTTTGCTACCTAAACCCTAATTTATGCCGGCAATAAACCTAACTAAGCTCGTTCGCATTTATGCACACATTTTCAAGCATTCAGTTTCCTTGAGATGTCAATATTACTGCTCATAGATAGGGGAAGGTGCTTACGCATCTTCTGGTTTTGGCTCCAGGAGGGCTTTTACCTGGGTTCTTTTTCTTTGTTATCTTGCCCGCCATTTGCTACACTTATTATATTTTGATGCAACAAAATGCAAATTTTATAATGTTTTGAAAGCAGTGGATACTTGTTTCAAACTGTTCGAAGTTTTTAATTTAGAATATCCCTTGCAATGTTATTCTGTTTGGCAATTTTAGCAAAAATATTTTTATAAAATTAACCACAAAAATGAAAAAAAAATTCCCAAATGTATTCATGCTCTTAACAGAGCTACAAAAGGAGCAAAAATCCTAAATTAGAATGTGATTAACTAAAACGCCAAACGCCAATGCTAATAAACCCAGATAAATGAATAATGAAATTAATTTTACTATTTTTTTGTATTATTTTAAATGGAGAAAATTATAAAAATTAAGATTATTGATTTAAAATTGCGTAACAGAAAAATAAAAAAATAAATAAAAGATGCAAATTGCTAAATACGATCAATGCGATACCAACTCGTGATCTGATCTATTCTCCTGCAGGCACCATCCGCATACTCTATACTACCTGTTTCTACCTGTAGTTAGACTAAGCATCTACTTGAGGGTTAGGTTAAGCATGCAGCTGCGGAAATATTATTATTACAGGAATTTCTATCTACCTTTCATCAGGCCGACAGTACGTACCACCTAAATGGCAGTTATACCCTCGGTTTATTTCTTAGATTACTGAGGCAAATATATTATTTATGATGGTGACCTTCAGATATCGGATTTTATCACTCACGGTGACGAGAAGACAGCGGCATTACGCTTCTTAAGGCTCATATTCAGGAGGGATTTTCCTGTTTTCTAGCTACTGCTAATTCAATACTTACAATTGTATAACTTTTTATTTCATAACCTATTTCTCCTCCAAAATTCGTTTACAGGTTGTGAGGGTAGAATAAAAGTATGTCGTGGATTTTCAGATACAGACAACAAAGAAACAAACGGAGCACTATGCAATAAAATGGGTGATAGAATATGGCTGTGCCTTGCTGAGTTTCAATGTGACGCTGTCGCGAGACGCGGTCGCTGTCGTTAAACCTGTCAAAAGTTAAACTGTATGTATGAAACTGCCCAAGCGCAGGTACAGTGTGTCTCTAAGGGTGTTGCTGACGCTGGTCGCGTTGCTTAAAGTTGAAATATTTCAACTTGAGACCCGCAACACCTTGACAGCTGTTTTAGAAATTGTTTAGTTTTGCGGGAAATAAAATTTGCAGTGAAAATGGTAAGTTTTAAAAAATTGTGTACTATTTAATACCTAGTCAATTTAATTATTTAATATTGATGATGGAGAGAAAATTAATACATGTCATGATGATTACATGTTTAATATCGTTTCCATCTAGAAATAAAAAGAACATTAGTTTTTACTGTTTACGGTACTAAGAATATAATACTATAATTTATTTATAGGAAAAACAGGATATCGAAAAATTTAACGAGGATGTGAGGGGTCACCCCATACTATATAATTTAAGCCATCCTGGTTATAAAATTATCCGGGATAAATGGAAAGTTTGGGCACAAATTTCAGCTGTACATAAAATGTCAGGTAAAGAAATTTAATAAATTAAATAATACTACACAGTATATTACTATAAATAAAACATGTGAATATTTCTTTAGTTAATACATATAATAAATTACAATTTATTTATGTACGATTATCTCTATTTTCAGTGGAGGACTAAAAAAAACGGTGGAAGCATTTGAGGGATTGCTACGCCAGACATCTGAGGAAGAAGAGTGTTTCAGGGCAAGCGGCTGAAGATCCGGAAGACTCCGAGGGGTGGATCTACAGTGCGCAGATGGATTTTTTAAGAGATCAGCTAAGACCTAGAAAGTAAGTAAATGGCTCGACAAATCGAACCAAAAATTTTCCAATGTAAATAGAAGAATTTATTTATTATAACTGAACATTGTAACTCAGCCTTTAATGATATCTATCGTTGTATGTTATTTATAATAATCATAGAAGTAGACATTTGAAATTTTCCAGCAATTTACGTTCATAATTAAACCTTTTTTTATTTTAAACTTGTCATCAAAATATTATCCTTGGATAATGTCCTGCTTAAGTTATCAATAACGCCCAATTTATTATCAGATAAGATATTCAAAACAGTGCGCTATACATATACCTACAATGTAGAGGTCCTAACAATATTCTTCTATTTGATAAAGCATGTAAAATCCTAGAATTTAAGTAATGGTTGAATTTTTTTGGTAGTCGATAAGTATCATGCAATACTAACGAAACCAATCTTGAAAGCTGATAAAATTGGGCCAGTGGTGAATAATCGCCATAAATATTATTGTGATATTCGCAGAAAGATTTGTTTACTCTAAACTAAACTCTACTCTAAACAACTGCATTGTTGATTGAAATGAAACAGTTTTTACTATTTACAAAACGAAACTGAAAGCTTAACAATAACATTTTTATGTAACAGGTTATATTTAATATGCAATTAAAATTTTGTTCCACTAAAAAATATATTTTGTCTACTTTAAAATATATTTCGTAGAATATGGAAAATGTTTTAAAATTAACAAAATTGTTGTTAAATAAGTTTCGATAATCCGAAAGTCGAAATGAACTTAAATGTTACTATTAGAAAAACTTGTTTTTAAATGACCAAATATTTGTTGGTTGAGAGGGGAAATGGAATTTAACCAAACCGAGTTAGTGTCAATAACGAATAGTCTTGTCCGTTGTATAACAACAAAATTTTTTCATGATAACATCATTTTTTTTGTTATTTACATAGATATTTCTCTGGGTGTAGGTAGAAAATTCACTGAGTTTCTACAGGCCATGATGGATTTTTAAGTCGAATTATAGTTTTCTGGTACAGTAAGTTGTACAAGTCAAAATTTCCCACTTGTAGAATTATCGTTGTTCAATATATTGAACAACGATAATTCTACAAGTATTGCATTGTGGTACACAAATTTTCTGACTTGTTGAAAAACACTTGTAGTCAAATACTTGTAGTCCGCCCAGATAGCTTTTTGGTTTTCAGAATAGTTTTTATCAAATTTCTTTTTTCCTCTTCTATCTTTATTTTTTTTTATATATAGACTTTGTGACAATGCATATTAAGGGGGAATACCAGTGAACAGAAAAATCAAATTTTTATCCTATCCACGACTTTAATGGTTTGAGCATGAAAAACAAATTATTTGTGCTTTATGCTTTTAAGCACTATATCCTTGCTCAGGTAACACAGATACTACTATCGCAGATTATATACAGATGGAGAATTGGAAGAATTTCCTTTCTGCTCACCATTTGCATGCGATAGGAAGATTTCTTCCCGCCATTTTCGATTTAGATAGGAACTATGTACCTTGACTCGTGCGCTTGTGAAAGCAGTTGAAAAACAAAGTATAGTTACATTCACTGACATGTATAATATTGTTGCGAGCGTGGCCTTTGGTTCGTTATTTAAAACACAATATTAAATAATGAATATATAAGTTCTTTATTTCACTCTAATCATATAAAATTCACAATTCCTTAATTAATCAACTCAACTCTAATTATCGCTAACACTGTACTTTCATTTAGCGCAATCTAATTACACACTTTCGCTTCTTTATTACTTTCGCTTGTTAACACTGCAACGTCTAAGACAAGACTCTTTTTCTGGCGACGACAACGGTTATATTTATACCCTAGAAACTCTCCGGATTATTCTGGAGTGTCCTATTCCAAAAGCTTCTTGACTATTCTATTTGTTCTATTCCTGAACTTTCCTGTAGCTTTCATAATCGATTCTTCGAACCTGAAGTCGTTTACTTTCCATTGCCAGTAGATGTCACCAGTTGTCTCTTTCTATGCACGTAACACTGCCCCCTTCTTAAATTTGTTCGTCTCGAACAACAGGTGGTCCACGGTCTTGATGCTCGTAGTATTGACACAAGCGGTCCAAATGAACAATTTTATGCTTGCCTCTTGTGCCACGCCGAATCCTGTATACCACGTCAATAATTCTAGTTACTACTGAATACGGTCCTTCCCAGTGTTGTTGCAATTTTGGTGAACGTCCCTTACGTCGGTTCGGGTTGTACAGCCAAAAAAGATCACCTTCGTTAAATCCTGCGGAATTAGCACGTAAGTCATAGCGGGTCTTCATACGATCAGTATTTGTTGCTAATTTCGTCCTCGTGGCCTCGTGTACATCAGCTAATTGTCGTTTGTGCTCCGATACGTAGTCTTCTGGTAACTTTTGCTCACCTCGGGGGTACCGAATTTGAGGTCGCTAGGTAATCGCATCTCTCTTCCGAATATGACTTTAGCTGGGGTTTGTCCGGTAGTACTATGAACGGCTGATCTATAAGCCATTAGGAATATAGGAATACGTCGATCCCAATCGCGTTGATGATAGTCAACTACTTTCTTTAGATGCTCGATCAATGTTCTGTTGAAGCGCTCTACCATGCCATCAGATTGAGGGTGTAGAGGAGTTGTTCTAGTTTTTCTTATTCCCAACATTTTACACATCTCCTGGAAAGTACGCGATTCGAAGTTCCGTCCTTGGTCCGAATGAAGTTCGTGAGGCACTCCAAACCTACTGACCCAATTCGTTATTATTTGTTCCGCAACTGTGGTTGCCTCTTGATTAGGGATTGCATAAGCTTCAGGCCATTTACTGAAATAGTCAATGGCAACTAATATATATCGGTTACCGCCATCCGTTTCTGGAAAAGGTCCAGCGATGTCTATAGCTATCCTTTCAAAGGGAGCTCCGACATTATACTTATGCATTTCTCCTCTGCTTCTGTGTTGCGGCCCTTTGCAAGCAGCACAGACAGTGCATTTGCGGCAGCACTCCTCCACATCTTCTCGCATATGTGCCAATAAAACTTTTCTCGTATTTTGGAAATGGTTTTGTTCACTCCCAAATGTCCTCCAGAGGTTCCACCGTGCATTTCTTCTAGAACATCTTTGACGTTTGATGCCGGCACGACTATCTGCATTCGGAAAGATTCGCCATTAAGTGCTTCCCACTTGCGTTTTAATATACCACATTCAACATGAAGAGAGTTCCATTGAGCCCAGTAACTTTTCAGCTTCTCACTCCGTTCCGAAATATCCTTCCAGTCTGGTCTTTCCATGTCTTCTTTCCAAGCAAGAATAGGTGAAATGTCCGGATCTTCTCGTTGTGCTGCTCGCAGGTCCTCGTTGCCCCAACCCGTAGATGGTTGTTGTTGTTTCTTTTTCTTCTATTCGGGCGCAATGTTTGCACTCAAGTTTACATGGACATCGTGAAAGGGCGTCTGGATTTCCATGGATACGACCTCTTCGGTGTTGTATTTCAAAATCATAAGCCTGGAGTCGCTCTATCCATCTAGCCACTTGTCCCTCAGGATTCTTAAACTGCAGAAGCCATTTAAGCGCTGCATGGTCGGTGCGAAGGATGAATTTCTGCCCGTAGAGATATTTATGAAAATGCTTTGTTGAATTTACAATAGCAAGTAGCTCCTTTCTTGTAGCACAATAATTTTTCTCTGACTTTGAAAGTGCTTTGCTATAGTAAGCTACTGGAAGTTCTTGACCATTCTCCTCCTGAGAAAGCACTGCACCATTACCTTCATTGCTAGTATCCGTGTCTAATATAAATGTTTTTCCCAGCTTTGGATAGTGAAGTACTGGCGCTTCACAGAGCTGTTGCTTGAAATTTTCAAAACTTTCGTTGCATTTATCCGACCATATGAACGGCTTTCCCTTTTCGGTAAGTTGATGTAGGCTTCTTGCTATATCTGCAAAACGCCGAATCGCCTGTATTAGGTAGCTAAACCAAGAAAACTCCGTAATTGATGTTTGTCCATTGGTGCTGGCCAATTTTTGACGGCTTCTATCTTCTCTGGATCGGTTCTCACACCTTGTGATGAAACTATGTGCCCTAAATATTTAACTTCATTTTTGAATAGAGCACATTTACTCGCACTGAGCTTCAATTTAACATCTTTGAGTCTTTGATGTACGTCCCGTATGTTGTTTTTATGTTCCATTAATGTCCTTCCGATTACTATTATGTCATCCAAATAGACAAGACATGTTTTCCAGGTTAAACCAAGTAGAACACATTCCATTAGTCGTTCGAATGTGGCTGGAGCATTACATAACCCAAATGGCATTACTTTGAATTGCCATAAGCCACTGCCAACTGAGAAAGCAGTTTTCTCTCGGTCCTCGGGATGTATTTCCACTTGCCAGTAACCACTCTTCAAATCCAGCGTGGTTTTCCATGCGCTCCGGAAAGGGTATCCAATGTGTCATCAATCCTTGGAAATAGATAGCTATCTTTTCTCGTCACGTTATTTAGTTGGCGGTAGTCTACACAAAATCGGGTGCTGCCATCGTTTTTCCTAACCAGAACACCCGGCGATGTCCAAGGGCTGTTAGATTCCTCTATTATGCCTTGTTTCTTCATGGAGTTCATCATGTCTGCAACTTCTGGTTGTTTGGCTAATGGCAGTCTTCGTGGTGTCTGTCGAATAGGCCTGGAATCTCCTGTATTGATCCGATGCTGGACAAGATTTGTTTTACCATAGTCATCATCATTTATTGCAAATAATTCCGAAAATTCATCGATCACCTCTTTGGCATCGTTGTGTTGTTGTTCACTTAAGGCACTGGACGAAAGAAGTTTCTGAACCTGTTGAGTAGTAGCTGGTATAGTTTTTGTCTCCTTGACATTACTACCATTATCCAAATTGACGATTTGGTAAACGGGTTCACAATTTCCAATTATAGCACCTTCTTTTAGTTGTACCTCATTTTCGGATGTGTTAAGCACTCTGACTAGTATTAATGTTGCACCTTCTGCCTTCACTAAAGTCTTGCCAACGATGATGTTCGATGTGACTTTTGTGAGGTTAGGCTCCACCAGATAGAATCGGCAGGTCCCGATGTCATCAGTAAGCTTTGTCCATATTATTGTCTCGGAGCATGGCGAAAGAGTAATATTTTCGCAGACCACCGTCCTTACTTTTGCAGGATAATCTGCTCCTTCCCCCAGTCTCATAGGAATTTCTATATTGCCATATTTGAGAATCCGCTCTCCGACATCCAGATTTATTTTGTATGTGGTCATGAAGTCTATTCCAAGAATGCAGTCATCCATTATGTCTGAAACCAGGAAAGTGTGAGGAAATAGTAGTTCGACTAGTTGAACATCTAAAGTTATTTCTCCAAACACCTGTGCTGCTGCTCCAGTTGCTGTTCTTAGTAGATATTTGGTGGTTTTGTGAAGCCATTTGTTCTTAACAAGATCTGCTCTAATAATTGATCTTGAAGCTCCAGTATCGATAGTAACTGCCCAGTCATTTTTTCCTACACTTCCATATATAACAAGACTGCTGTAATTTCTCTGTAACTGACTTACTTGGATGATGACTTCGGGGCTGTTTATTCCACCAACCAACTTCTGCCCCACGAAGTTGGTTTTTACTAGTTTTCCGACTGCTCAAGAGGAGAGACAATGCGACTAGTCGCTGTTTGATAACTAGTCTCTCCACGAATTGCTTGTTCCCTGGCTCGACATCTTTGGCACTTCTTCTGCTGATTCCACACGTCGACGTTTTCTGCAGTCTCTTTGAAGGTGCCCTGGTCTATTACAATTCCAGCATCGAAGGACACCACGTGAAGGTGGGCTCTGTGATGATTGCACTCTGCTACAAGTACATTCTTCCACTGAAATTTCTCTCACTCGTACTGCACTCCGTGAAGCTTGTCTGGCGGATTCATACGCTAATGCATAGGCTAGCGCTTCTGCTGTTGATTTCTTTCCTGCTAACCTTAATGGTTGTTGTAAATTTTGATCTGTAATAGCGCTCACAAATGCCTCCGTCACCACTTCATTGAGAAAATCCGCATTCACGCTGGAGTATGACAGATGCGCTAATCTTTCTACATCTGCCTGCAGTTGTTGTAGTGATTCGCCATGTTTTTGAATCATGTTGCGCAACTGTAGGCGATATACTTGCTGCATGTGTTCATCTCCGTAACGTAATTCTATCGCCTGTACTAATGAAGAGTAATTACGTTGATTTTCAATCGGTACAGTTTGTAAGAGTTCTGACGCAGGACCTCGAAGTGCTAACACCAGAGCTATAGCTTTGTCTTCATCATTCTATCCATTTACCTCTGAAGCTGCCTCGCATTGTCTCTTGAAGATATGCCACGAATTTTGTCCATCAAATATGGGAGGTTTCATTCTATCTGCACCGGATATTTCAGTTGCTACGCTTAGAGGCTGATGATGCTTTATTCTTTCCAGATCTGCTTTAAAGTTATCAAGCTGTTCCGTGACATTTTGTTGTACTCCCGACATTTGTTGTCGAACTTCCGACACTTCCTGCTGTATTCCTTCAATTTTCACATTTTGTTCGTCTAGTGAAACTTTCAGAAATTTCTTCTGTTTCTCCAAACAAGTTTCTATACAATTCTGCACAGAATTCTTTTGTTCCTCAAAAGCATTCTTTTGTTCCTCAAAAGCATTCATTTGCTCGTCCAGACGGGTTTCCATAGATTTCTTTTGTTCCTCGAGAGAATTCGTTTGTTCGTCCATAGATTTCTTCTGTTCATCTAAACGTGATTC
This sequence comes from Dioctria linearis, assembly GCA_963930735.1. Lineage (NCBI taxonomy): Eukaryota > Metazoa > Arthropoda > Insecta > Diptera > Asilidae > Dioctria > Dioctria linearis. Next base: position 40,846,095 of record OZ005743.1, on the reverse strand, counting down.
CAGAGAATTCTTTTGTTCCTCGAGAGAATTCTTTTGTTCATCAAAACGGGCTTCCATTTTGCTCATTAAAGTACTCAAAAGCTGTTCCATTTTCATCTCAGGCTCTTCTTCAAATTCGGTTCCTTCCACGTTCTCTTCGAAAACAAATGTCTCAGAATTCTTTCCTTCCACTATCAAAGCTTGTCTGAGTCGCTCGACTAGAACTTTCTTTGCACCTGTCTTTTGTAATGAGCGGTTCCCTAGCTCCACTTTCAAATCCTGTATTCGAAGCTCCTCCACCTTGCGCCCCATTACTGTAGTAATTCACTCACAGTTGAATATAAACTATTTTCCAGAACTTTTAAAATTTAACACAATTCCACAAAATTAATCACACTTTTAATTTTTCAGTCGATTGCCACCACTTTATTTCTCAAATATATTTCACTTCTGACACCAGTTGTTGCGAGCGTGGCCTTTGGTTCGTTATTTAAAACACAATATTAAATAATGAATATATAAGTTCTTTATTTCACTCTAATCATATAAAATTCACAATTCCTTAATTAATCAACTCAACTCTAATTATCGCTAACACTGTACTTTCATTTAGCGCAATCTAATTACACACTTTCGCTTCTTTATTACTTTCGCTTGTTAACACTGCAACGTCTAAGACAAGACTCTTTTTCTGGCGATGACAACGGTTATATTTATACCCTAGAAACTCTCCGGATTATTCTGGAGTGTCCTATTCCAAAAGCTTCTTGACTATTCTATTTGTTCTATTCCTGAACTTTCCTGTAGCTTTCATAATCGATTCTTCGAACCTGAAGTCGTTTACTTTCCATTGCCAGTAGATGTCACCAGTTGTCTCTTTCTGTTGCACGTAACAATATGGACTGCTTGATTTTCTATTTCATATGGGACTAATTCAGTTTGCAGGGATGTGACAATTGGAGAGCTGACTTTTTGTACACAGCGTTTTCATAAAAATAGTAAATATATTTTCAAAATTGTGTTGCCATTTTTATTGTACTGAAAACTTCTTCAACATATAAAATCAAATGAAATTGGTTGTAATCATATTTACTATCCGACGAATTGTTCCAAAATTTGATACGAAAACCACATTAACAATGAAAGTTGCGAAGAAACTTACATTTACGTTCATCTATCTATGGTATCGTAAGAATAATTCTAGCTTTCTTTCCTTGCTGCATATTTACATAGTTCGATAAGTTTTTGTGTTGCAAACTTTACAAATTCATCTGGCTAACGGAAATACACAATAAAATGTTTTTTTTTAATGTATCTCACGTTTCTTTTTATAAATTTTGTAGAAATAAATATTTCATAAATGTTTTTTTAGAAATTTTAGTTAATTAACAACGCTTCGCAAAACTCTGACTATTAAAACAGCCGTTTCGGTCGAACCGCTGGGAACCAGCTGAATATCAGCACTGAGTTAATTAACAACCGGTTCGCAAAACTCTGATTTTTTTAACAACAGTTTCGGCAGAACCGGTGCCAACCGGCTGAATATAAGCGTTAAGTTATTTATCAACTAGTTCGCAAAACTCTGATTTTTTTAACAACCGGTTCGGCCGAACCGGTGCGCACTGGCTAAATATCAGCACTAAAAATGGTCAATAATTGTTCCCCACTTGGAAAGCAATTTCGTTCGTTTTATTTTGTTGGTAGTACTGCAGCGATCGACGATCAAATTAGAAAAAGAGTATGTCTTTCCAAATGTTGATATTGGATACAGCATATTTGCATACAGCATATAATGTGATAACCAATTGTTCAACTAATCAGTCATTTTTTCAGTTTAACAGAACAATGAATGAAAGAAGGCAGGCTTGATGCTTTATCTGTACATTAGTATAGAAGCATATGGCTTGCGGAAAATTAGTTTTGAGGATGTTATCAAAGTTTTTGTCACTATAAAAAAAAACTGGGAATTTACGAATATAAACATTATATTTTATCTAAGTGTAAGATTTGTTTACAAAAATAAAATTTTATTTTACCGTTTATATTTGTTAATATTTGCAATATTGAGTTATATATAATATAGGGTCACCAACGTTGTTTCAGTGCTTGGGGCCTCTAAGGATTATAATGCGGACCTGCTTATCCGCTACTTTGAGGTTCATTCTTAAAATATGAATTCCACAATATGTCCTTTGTTCCCTATCAATCGGCAGTAGGTATCTCAAATATCTGTAATTCCAATATCCCGAAAAAGAACTCAGGTAATTTCGGATTCAAAACCGAAAACCAACAGATATGGATTTGGAGGCGAATTGTACCATACATAACTAAATACGTCTAGCCATATTTGCAACGCTATCACATCAAAGCAGGCGTTTTCTGCGAGGAATGTCACATAGAAACTGCCATATACCTCGAAAGCCATGTCACGGTTTTCCAGTCGGAGGTCAAGGCCATCTTGGAAGTGGGAGGATATCTTCTTAACTCAGACATTCAAGGATATTTCCAGTCAAGCAGCTGTCAAGGCCTTGATAAATCCCTTTATAATCTTCTAACTGGTATTGGAGTGTAAAACCACCCTGAATTCCCTCGCGTGAAGTAACAGAGTACACATCCTCTGTGTGCCAGGTCACAGAGATTTTAGCGGGATTGAAAAGGCAAACGAACTGGCCCGTCTTGGTATAACCTGGGAGGCATACTCCTCCACAATAGGTATTGTACCAAAACACCTTGCCTCTAATATTTCGGTTTGGGCAGATTGCCAACACAGTCGCTTTTGGTTAGATAAGCCAGCGGATAGAGCTAGAAAGGAGCTGTGGGGTAAGCCAAGCTTTAACCTGACGAAAAAGCTATTAAGGCTAAACAAGCCAACCCTGAGAACTATAGTGCCAATTCTTACTGGACCCTGATTTTTCTCAGGGGTCACCTTCACAGGATGAGGCTTGCTGATGATCCGGTATACAGAGGCGGAGAATAATCTGAGACAATGACTCAGTTTCTTTGCCACTGTCCGGCACTCGCAGGAAAGCGTTACAAATTTCTTGACTCACAGCTCCTGGATGAACTGCATGAAGTCGGTAGGGAGTGCTAGGGGTCAATTCTGAACTTTGTTAGAGCGTCCGGCTGGGACATATATGGGCAATTGCTTATAAGTCTGGACGGTGAATAATGGGTCTTGTTATGACCTATGTGTAATAAATGGGCGCACTTCTACTGGAGTAGCTTGTGTCAAAACACCATGCACTGCCAATACCATTGCTAATACATAGGCGGCCGCTGTTTTGTTGGCCAATGGAAGAAAAGGAAAAGTTATTTCAGGGCTCCCAACCTATCTTCAAACCAACCAACCAGCCAACGCCATCTTGAACTTCTAAATTTTGACAAACAAATCGTAATACGCGTTTCCGTAAATGCAAATCCTTAGATTTTGAATCAAATTAAACAATAAATAAATAAATATATATATATACATATAATAAATATATATGTATATAATAAATAAATAAATTTGTTCTTTAAATTAGCGCCACCCTCATTAAATTTTTTAATTTTGACCAAGGATTCATATGCCTCGCCTACAAAAACTCCTAGTATCGATTTTGAGTGGGTTTAGATTCGCCTAGCCAATTGGAGGCAAAGAAGAACCACAAAATTATACTTCAAGGTTAGAGTACATATTGTTTCCTATGTAACTTATCTTATTTTGTGTATAGATAGGTATATTGTGTCCTTCTGACCTCTGTATAAAAGAATATTGCTAAAATGGATTCAATTAATGAATTTACTCTTGGATAAATCGCGTATTTTCTTCTATTCTGAAAGTGACACTTTGAACTCTGCACTCTGCGGTCTGGTACGAAATAACTGATTACGTGATGATTTGGTTCTTCGATGAGAATATAAAGTGCTTTCAATTCGTTTTGCTTTCTGAAATCTCTTTAAAATTAATTTTCTCTTGAAAGAAATGTAATTTCGCAATATCGGGTCGTGCGGTTTTTCGTTCTTCCACACCCTACGGAATTCAATGGTCCTTCCGAGTACAATTAATTGAAGTACCTACCTAATCAGAGCAATAATACAACATCTTACAATGAACTGAGGTGTAAACAAAAATTGAAAATAAATTGGATTTGTTGTATCCATACCATTCATATGTATGTGTGTACGTACATTTAATATGTAACCTCTAAAGAGTGTGTTCAAATTTATTTCTATTTAGGATGAAGCCGTAAACCAAAGACCTTTGTTTTATTATGCAGAAAAGGTATCGAACCCAAATCACATTCGATAGAGAAAGAGTGGCGGCAATAATGAAACCTTTGTCGACAGTAAATGGTCGTTTAGTATGCACAGCATTTATTTATTTTTGCCGATTGATGATATACAGCGTTCCGAAAAATGTCAATTATTCACTGATTTTGATTAAAAATGCAGAAGCTAACATTGACCATCGGGGAGTTGACCCTTTTTAAAGTTGTGCCTATTTTTTTCTGCAGGTACGTACATGTTACCTGTATCTCTCTCTTAGTCATATTAAATAAATATCTGTTAATTGATTTTATATTTCGCAAGATTTCACATTTTCTCTAACTATAGTTTGAAATAGTGACCGTTATACCTACCTAGACTGCGTTCGTGGTTAGAGTTATGGTGGTTACTGTTGCCTGGACCTCAAAACTTGTATTAAAGAGGAAATTTTCCAGCAAAATGCATTCTAGCAATTAGAAAATATTTTACCTTCGTGCATGAGAGCATATGCTGTTTTCATTATATGCATGTCCTTTCTGGGAACCCTGATTCTGAATGTACTTGTATCCTTAAACAGCAGGTATACTCCACCTACACAATGCACACAATTTTGAAGGGTGTATCCTCATAACACAAAACCAGAATTCACAAGTGTCCTGTCCCATTTGACTATTTGAGAAATTTCATAAAAACGCACAGCAGGACAATATGTACATGTATGTACCTATAATGTCCGCATAGGTTAGGTATATACATATACCATGGGTATATGCTTGTGTGATAACACATGTGTTTATGGCTGGAATTCCTATTATGGCTACAATTATAAAACTAAAAAGGATCTCTGTTATATTTTAACTTTGAGGCGAAAAGATACGTGAGTTGATTATTTATTATAAAAATGTCATCATTTAATGAAGATTCCATGTATAAAACGGCTTTATCACAATTTATTATTGATACAATTGGTAATAGTTTGTCAGATAGTGATATCAGTGAGAATTCTGTTTGTGAATCAATGTTAAAAAAAATGAAAATTTCAAAATTAATTAGTTCGACGCCGGTAAAGCTGAATTCAAATAGCTTTGGTAATATCTTTACGAGTGTTAGTACGAATAAAAATAAAACAAATAATAGTGATAGTCAAAAGGTAGAGGAAAAAGTAATTTCTAAAGAAACAAATAGTGCCGAAGAGCGACATAAGAAATTGGTATTGAATTCACCTTCATTGCCACGATCTTCATCACCACCATCACCACCACCACCGCAATATAATGGAATTGTGAGAACAGATTCATTACCTAAATCAAAGGGGCTACCACCAAGCAAAAGAATTACTTTCAGGATATAAGATGGAATCTAAATTACTTAATTTTGAGATAATATAAATTAATTAATTATATAAAATTTATATTAATATGTAAGTAGATAGAAAAGCAGATGTAGATTAACAGGAAGTATTCATTATACAGGTAGTTATATATATTTTTCCGGTTCTATCGAAACAGCGTGCAAAATTTTGATGGCTTGTTGTGTGCAGCATTTATAGTTTGTAAGAAATATTCTGTACATATTTAATGTTAATTAAAACTATTTTTATGCATATAAATTATGGTGTTTTATATAAAATAAAATTAACTTAGAACCTATTTATTTATCCCGAAAATAGTCCGTAAAATTTTAAGGATATTTTAAAAATATTATCTTTGTGGCCAAGGATTACAAATTGGAGCTTCGAAACTTTAGTTTTCTTTCTGATCTAATTATATTCAGGCTTACATAAGTCAATGGGTATATTTGCGAAACGCACAACCCAAAATTAATCTAGTCAAAAATAGTTTGCGAGGCGCACACCTATTGTCAAGGGATTACGCATTGTTGTAGGTCGTATCTTTACCTGCCCTAAATAATATACCTATCCACGTAGGGTGTAGTTGCCAAGCGCAAACAAACAAACGCAGGCAGGCAGGCACGCACACACACAGGCAGGCTGCCTGTGTGTGTGTGTGTGTGTTTCTTTGTGTTTGGCGCGGAGCGTACTCCTCATATTGATATTAGTGGGTTAAAAAACTTAATTTAACTTACATAGATCAGGTAAAGATACGTACTATAACAATGCGTTGACCATAACCATAGCGTAATCCATTAACAATAGGTGTGCGCTATAGCGGAAGCTACATAATAATTTTTATTATTTTGTTGGTAAATAAAAATAGATTAAAATATAATTTGTGATTGTCAGACTAATATTTGCGCTGACTGTAAATAAAATATTGTCAGAGTAATATTTGCACTGACTGTAAATAAAATAAAAAAAATCAAATTTGACGTTTCAAGGAAAACACTTTGAAGAAAAAAAAAACTTTGAACACAGATACACACTACTGTACACAATTTTAGAAAATACACATCAAGACTTTTTAGAATGTATTTGTTTTTAGAAATATAGAGTTGTGTCAAGGATATTTTAGTTTTAAGTGAATCCCCAGAGGGCAAAATCATTTAATTTAATTTAAAACGCCAGAGGGCAAACTAAAAAAAAATAAATAATTTTATTTAAAACGCCAAAGGGCAAACTTATTAAAATAGTAATTTTATTGCCAAAAGGCATATTTGTAGTTTTCTTAATTCAGACGCCAGAGGGGAAAATCTGTTAAAGAATATTTTAAAGTTTAATGCTACACTTATAATAAAATATAAAAAGATTTTAAAAAGTTTTAAAATAAAAAATATTATCATAAAAATAAAAATAATTTAATTTCAATTTTTTCCTACTATAACTTTAGGATAAATATATATAGATATATATATATATAATTATATGTATATTAATAAAGAACAGTTGAATTGCAGCATATACATTTTGTTGTCTCGATCAATCATCATCTATCATATCATAGATATTAACAACAACCAGTTCAAATTGGCAACTCCAGCCTCCACCAACAGTTCAATTGGTGACCCCGAAAAGAAAACTGGATAAACCGTTACCCCGAAAAGAAAACTGGATAACCCGTTACCCCGAAAAGAAAACTGGAAAACCCGTTAACCCAGAAAAATAAGAAAACCCGCTGACCAGCACGTTGACCCCAAACAACAGGTCAACCATTTGACACCGAACATTAAAATAACCCGTCGTGTCAACAATTCTAAAATTCTAGTTAAGAGATACCACCCACCAGTGGTAAGGTACCTTATTCTAGAATTATAGAATAACTCAAGACAAGAATAAAGAACTTAAAGAAGAACTCAAGATTTTTTTTTTTTTAATAATAATTAAACAGAAGAAAAGAGAAGAAAAGAAAATAATTAAGAAGCAAAGAATATAAGAAAAATAGAAGAAATAATCAAGAATTCATCAAAGAAGAAAGAAGATTAATAATAGAAGAAAGAAGATTAATAATAGAAGAAAGAACATTTTATTTCTGTCAACTACAGAACAAAAAAAACAAGAAAAGAATATAGTAAGTTTAAATGTAGATTTAAATTAGATTTAGTAAGTCTCTAACCTTATCTGATAGGATATTTTAAAAATATATTATATTTTCCTTTTCCTTTTTACATTTAATTAATATTTTTAATTTATGTGAAAATATTGTACACAAAAAGACATTTACAACATACTAAACAATACAAAAGTAGAAGTTTGGTACAAGATATATCGGTTTTTAAAGGCTATACGTTTCAGAGTGTTTTCGGTCCAATGAAATAAGTTATTTTTCATTTTAGTATCGCGAGTGATTGTATGATTGAGTGAACCTTTCTTTTTCATTAGATATTTATATATATATATTTTTTGTGGTCTAAAACTTTTGTCCAAAAATGCCAGGAGACGAAATAAATATTGAGCAGAGTTATGTCGCAGCGGCATCTGTCAAGCTACCAACTTTTTGGACACCATGTCCAGAAGCTTGGTTTATAAGAGTAGAGGCTGAATTCCGAGATAAAGGAATTAGAACCGATGAGACGAAATACGGCCATATAGTGCAAGCCCTTCCGCTGGAGACGATCATGAACGTTTTGGACATTCTTCAAGTACCCCCAACTACAGACAAATACGAAAATCTTAAAAAAACTCTAATTAAAAGACTCAGCGATTTAGAAGAGAAAAGACTAGAACAACTTCTATGTGCCTCAGAAATAGGAGATAAAAGACCTTCTGAATTTTACAGGTTTATGAAAACCCTTGCTGGTACTTCCACAACATTTGGAGCAGAATTAATTAAGAAGCTATGGATGAGAAAACTTCCTGCTAATATAAACATAGCATTGGTTGCTTCAAGCAAAGAAAATATAGAGGATTTATTGGAACTTGCAGATAAAATATTTGACGTTACAAAGTTACAATATGTTTCCTCAATAAATGAAACTTTCAATTTACCATTACCCCAACAAAATTTTTCAGCGATAAATAACGATGTACAATTATTAAATAAAATAACCATTTTAGAAAACAAATTACAGAATTTAGAAAACTTATTTCGCAACTTTACAATGAATTATAATAATCATAACAACAATTTTTGTAAAAATGATTTCAGATACAGATCACGAAGTCGTTCACTAAGTAATTCAAAACCTGATAACAATAAACAACTTTGTTGACACCACTTTAAGTTTATAGAAAAAGCTACCAAATGCATTTCTCCATGCGCTTTTATTAACAAATCTAATCAAAAAAACTAATTGTCCCCACAGTGTCCAGTATGTCAAATAACATACTTTAAAAAGACTTTTTCTTTTAGACAAAGAAAATAAATTCAAATTTTTAATTGACACTGGGGCGGACCTTTCAATATTACCTAACGCTTATTTTAGCAAATTCAAAAATAACCCAAATCTAATTTTAACAGCAGCAAACGGTTCAACAATTAATACATATGGCACAAAATTGTTGAAAGTAGATTTCGGATTAAGACGAGATCTAACGTATCCGTTCATTATAGCGGGAGTAAATAAACCCATTATTGGGGCAGACTTTCTCGAAAAATTCAATTTATTAGTTGATATTAAAAATAAAAAATTAATTGATGGAAGCACGTCAATTGTTGTAAATAGAATTACGGTAAACTCAAATACCCCTTCACCACGTCATTACGCTTTTGATAATGAATACGGCAAAATTTTACAAAAATTTCCATCAATAACTCAAGCACCTTGTTACGATGCTCCTGTACGTCATAATATAGTACATCACATTTCTACAAAAGGACAACTTCCTTTCTCGAGACCAAGAAGACTCGATATACAAAAATTAAAAATCGCAAAGTTAGAATTCGAGCATATGGTTAAATTAGGTTTATGTCGCCCTTCTTCATCACCAGTTTCTTCTCCATTACATATGGTACCGAAGAAAGATTCAACAGATTGGCGACCTTGCGGGGATTAGAGACGCTTAAATACAAATACTGCACCCGATAGATACCCTATCCCACACATTCAAAATTTTTCATTGAATTTAAATGGTTCTTCAATTTTCTCAAAAATTGATTTAGTAAGGGCATATCACCACATTCCTGTAGCTCCTGATGACATTTTCAAAACAGCCATTACTACACCTTTCGGTTTATTCGAATTCACTACAATGCCTTTTGGTCTTAGAAACGCAGCACAAACATTCCAACGTTTCATGGACCACGTATTAAAGGAACTAGATTTTGTTTTCATCTACATACATAGATGATATTTTAATAGCAAGCAAAAATAAAAGGGAGCATGAATCACACTTAGAAAAAGTTTTTACACGATTAGATAAACATCAATCCCGCAAAATGCATTTTTGGAGTAAATTCTTTAGATTTTTTGAGCCATAAAATTACTAAAGAAGGAATTCTCCCATCTGGGAACAGAATTAAAGTAATTGAAGATTTCCCTTCTCCTAATTCTATCAGAAAAATTCAGCAATTTATAGGAATGGTAAACTATTACTATAGATTCATTCCACATCTATCTGAATTGATAAATCCAATATATATAAATTTAACAAAATTACTAAAAAAACCCAAAAATATTAAAAATTTTAATTGGCCAGAAGATTGCGAAACCAATTTTTAAAAAATTAAAGAAGCTCTTTCTACCTCCACAATTTTAGTACACCCACTAGAAAACGCGAAGTTTATTCTAACAGTCGACGCGTCAGACGTAGCAACGGGGGGAGTTTTAGAACAATACGATGAAAACCATTGGGAACCTTTAGCTTTCTTCTCGAAGAAATTAACTCCAGCCGAAACCAGGTATTCAACCTTTGACAAAGATCTTTTAGTAATCTATTTAGCCATTAAACACTTCAGACATTTTTTAGAAGGTCGAGATTTCACTATTCTGACCGACCACAAACCATTAACGTCCGCAATCTGGACCAAAACAGAGAGAAGTCCCAGACAAGCCAGACAGTTAGATTTTATAACACAATTCACTTCAGACATCAAACATATTAAGGGAAAATCAAACGTTGTAGGAGATTCATTATCACGAGTATTAATTACTGATGAAAATGATAAAAATATCTGCGAAATAAATAAAAATAAAATAGACTTAGAAACTATCGCCAAAAACCAAGAAAACGATGAAGAATTAAAACACTTAATATCCATTCAAGAAACTATTACAAGTTTAAATTAATAGAAACGGAATTAGAAGTTTCCAAAAACAAGATTTGGTGTGATATGTCGTTAAATACCTCTCGACCATTTATTCCTAAACTTTTAAGACGAGATATTTTCGAGATTATTCATACTCTATCACATCCTGGTATAAGAGCAACTAGAAAATTAATTGCAGCAAGATCCTTTTGGCCTAGTATGAATAAGGACGTAAATTTATGGGCAAAATCATGTTTATCTTGCCAGAAATCAAAAATTTACAAACATACTAAATCAGAAATTGGCCAATTCAAGATTCCAAAAGACAGATTTGAACACATTCACGTGGATATCATCGGCCCATTACCACCTTCAGAAGGATTTACTCACGTATTAACTATTATAGACAGACTCACAAGATGGCCCGAAGCATACCTGATAACGGATACTACAGCTAGTACAATAGTTAAAACAATATACACACAATACATTTCACGATTCGGAATCCCTCTTGAAATAACGACGGATCAAGGCGCTTAATTCGAATATAAATTATTCGATGAATTTTCAAAATTATTAGGAGCACAGAGAATCCGTTCTACACCTTATCATCCACAATCCAATGGAATGATAGAGCGTTTCCATAGGCAACTGAAGGCATCATTAAGAACAAAAATGACTCATAATAACTGGGTTTTGCAAATACCAGCGATTCTTTTAGGTTTTAGAACCACGATAAAAGAGGATCTTAATTGCTGTCCAGTTGATAGTTTATGGGCAGCCATTGCGCATCCCAGGAGAATTCTTTATAGATAATCCAAAACCAACGTTGGATCCATCAAGTTTTGTTAATAAACTGAGGAATCACATTCAAAATTTTGTACTAGAAAACAGAATAACAAGATTTTTGTACCTAAAGATCTAAAAGATTGTCAATTCGTTTTCGTGAGGATAGATCGTTCAAAACCATCATTAAATAACCCATACGAAGGACCTTTTAAGGTTGTTAACAGAAATGACAAAACGTTTCTGGTCGACTACAACGGAAGAGAGACCACGATTTCTATAGATCGTCTAAAACCGGCTTTTGTGGACATGAATATTAATGACCAAGATATAATGACAAACCACCATTTCAAGAAAAAGAAAGTTTCGTTCAAGTTATAATTTTTCTTTGTGACGCTTTCACTGAGGGGGGTGTTGATGTAGCGGAAGCTACATAATAATTTTTATTATTTTGTTAGTAAATAAAAATAGAATAAAATATAATTTGTGATTGTCAGAATAATATTTGCGCTGACTGTAAATAAAATATTGTCAGAGTAATATTTGCACTGACTGTAAATAAAATAAAAAAATTCAAATTTGACGTTTAAAGGAAAACACTTTGAAGAAAAAAAGACTTTGAACACAGATGCACACTACTGTACACAATTTTAGAAAGTACACATCAAGACTTTTTGGAATGTATTTGTTTTTAGAAATATAGAATTGTGTCAAGGATATTTTAGTTTTAAGTGAATCGCCAGAGGGCAAACTTATTTAATTTAATTTAAAACGCCAGAGGGAAAACTAAAAAAAAAAAAATAATTTTATTTAAAACGCCAGAGGGCAAACTTATTAAAATAGTAATTTTATTGCCAAAAGGCATATTTGTAGTTTTCTTAATTCAGACGCCAGAGAGCAAAATCTGTTAAAGAATATTTTAAAGTTTAATGCTACACTTATAATAAAATATAAAAAGATTTTAAAAAGTTTTAAAATAAAAAATATTATCATAAAAATAAAAATAATTTAATTTCAATTTTATCCTACTATAAATTTAGGATAAATATATATAGATGTATATATACAATTATATGTATATTAATAAAGAACTGTTGAATTGCAGCATATACATTTTGTTGTCTCGATCAATCATCATCTATCATATCATAGATGTTAACAACAACCAGTTCAAATTGGCAACTCTAGCCTCCACCAACAGTTCCTGCGCTTCACAAACTCCTGCTTGCGCGCTATGAGAAGTGTTTTTATATGGCTTGTGCGCTTCGCAAATACACCCAAATCAATTAATAATTGCAAAACTACAATACAACCAATGGATCCTTGTATCTACCAAGTTTACAAAAATTTCGTGCATAAAGTCATAAAAAATTCTCGAATACGAAAATGGCGGCTAATTTAAAACTGGTTAGATTTTAGTAATTACTTATTTTAGTTTTTTTCAGAACAAAAATAATGGATCTTTATACAAGTTTTATTTGATACAAACTTGAATACAATTTTTTATTAAAATTTTATGTAGGCTGGTCTTAGATTTTTATTATTTCATTTTTTTTTATTTAGATTTTTTAATACTGAATCTAGATCAAGCTAGAATTACCTGGGTCCGAGTCACAATTTTGCTCAAAGCTTACATCATCAAGTCGCACAGCATTAGTAGGTTCGGGTGGGTATAACACAATTGACGTCATGCGAATTATATAGGTTTGAAACTCAAAGCAGCAATCTTTTAGTGTGGTGTTTTGACACATTGAGCTGAAAGGTTCCTTTTGCGGTCTTTGTTGAGAGCCTGTTCTTTAGGTATGAATTACAATTATGACTGATCTGTCGACTGCGACTTTGCCCAAATGGTAAATACATGTGGCAAGATACAATTTAAACTTCGATTTCGACTGCAGCTACGACTGAAAGTAAACTTTGCTCAAAGTGCAAAGTTGTTGTCGGCTGCCGCCAACTTCAGTTCAATCACAGTAGTCGGCATGGCACGGCACTTCTGATTTGTTCAAGCAGTTGAAGCCTTAATTTAATTACAAATTTCACCTCAGCGTCGACTTCGAATGAAAATCAAGTCGTAGTCGACAGGTCAGTCGTAATTGTAATTCAGGCCTTAAATTCGGTTTTGTTAGCCTTGATAAAAAGTTTCTCGGTATCGGCATTGGAATGCGGAAAATTTAAAACGGATAACGCAAAATTGAGCAAGAACTGTATATTTCTGGTCTTCATTAATTGTGAAGATTGTGGAAAGCTTGTGCTCCAAAATACGTCAACTTTTTTCCTTGGTGACGTGGGGTGGTGGAAGTTGGTCCAGGAAAGAAGTCCCCATGCGACAGAAAATTGGTGCAGTTTTTTAAGGTCTGACGGCTTTGTTGTAGGACACAGGCCAAATAAAACCAAGAGTGATGAACTTTCGTTTCAGCGTTTTGGCGACAAAGCTTTTTCAGGATTTAAAACTGGCATTGCCACCAGTACCCAAAAAGGAAAACGTGCTTTAATTCCTGTTTATAGTTATAGCTATAGTTTATGCGAGCCGCGCATAAACGGTGAGGGAGGTGCGGCGTGTTACTCCGTTCACTGTTCAGCAGCAAGTGTACGCTCAGTCATTCAAATATTGGTAAAATAGTGGCGAGATTCAACAAGTGATAACCAAGCCTAGCATCTGATATTCCTTCATGTGAACAAACTCTGAAAATTCTGTTGACACTTTACATGAAATATGTAGAACAAAATTTTTCTGCCCAAATCTTCACATCCTCGTGGTAGCACCTTGTATGCCTTATTTAGAACTGATAATGGAATTATATTCTCCGACGTTATGCCTTGTAAGGTCACAACTAAAGTCCAGTACATTTTCCATTAACTTTAAGATAGCTCATCATCAGCTTGTAACGCCGTGCATCGGCGTCGCCTTCCTCTGTAGCAGCCACATCTCACTTTGGGAAAACATCATGTAGGTCATGCATTCTATACTGATAATACGCCCTGTACTAAAATCATAAAATCAGGAAATTGGGAATGATGCATCTTACACCTAGAGAATTCCATCTCAGATTGTCCTGATGCAGAATATCATTAACTAAATAAATAAAAGCAGTGCTCAAAGTCAGAATTATTTCTGTGGCTACTCAACAATACTTATAAAAGTAGATAATATATATATGATGTAAATTAGCAACGGCCCTAGTATTGAACCTTTTACTATTCCACATGGTAAATAAATAACATTGAAAAAATCATTTTTATATTTAAAAATAAATATGTAGAGTTAATTTATGTAACGTTTTCTTTTTTTTTTACAATTAGACAAGATTTTCCTTATCATTTGTGTCAAATATTTCACAAATTTTAGTAGAGATACTTTAATACTTGGGGCGCAAAACAGATTGCCGTCATAATAGTAGGGAGTGCATGCCCTTTGATAAAATGAAGTATTTGAGTTAAAGTTTCAGGCTTAATGTGTTGGAGATCAGGAAAAACACAATTGGCTGATAGACCTAAAGAACTTGAATATGTAACAGTTGGCACATTGGCACTTTCGGATTCACGTCATTATTGAGTCGTCGCATATATAATAATCAATCTAACTTCACTTTCCTACTACCAATTTTCACGTTGATATTGTCTTAATGTGACAATCTCGTCTGTATATTTTTCGTATTATAATAAAATAACTGTAAAGATTTTATCTTAACGACTATTTAGAAATGCTTGGCATTCTATAATATTGCTAAAAGGTTCAGAACAACATTTTGTTAAAGAATTCTGGAAAATTCACAGAACAGAAAGTTTAGAATATTAAATTTCTGAATAAAATTACTTCTACTGTAGGAAATTGACTTAATATGTTTCTTAGCATGAGTAGAATTCCATCCGTTGATATAGGAATATGTAGGTCAAAACCGAAGCAAATCTCAACTGGCGGAAGACTGCGATATATGTACAATCAAAACTGTCCAATAAGAAAATTATTACAATAAAAGAATTGTCTCAGATGTTACTAGTGGCCATAATACAATGATTTTGTCCGGATATAGCCAGTTCATCTAGTTCCAAAAAGAAGTAGTTATCGAGTAACCAATAACCTAATTCTTCTGGTCACCAAAACATTCGTAAAGCACAAGGTGAACTGATTCAATTACTTCGGGGATCCTTAACAGCTCCGACAGAAATATTTTGCCATAAGACTCGGCTGGTTATAGTTCAATGACCCCGTTAAAAACCCTACTATGTCTCTGGTATTGTATCTGCTACTCCTGAGGAGGATGATGTCCACCTTATGTCGACGATTTTTATGGAAATGTCCATCTTCAAACCATTTTTGACCAGTCCATCTGCACTCTCTGCACCTTGGAGCATATGAATATATCTTCGAAGGAGTGTGTCCATGCGGCGAATCTCAAATATAGTTTCATTTGATAGAAACGGATAAACTTTTTACGATTGATATTTTAAATAATAGGAAACAGTAGTTTAATTACGGTGAAACCGAAACAGGCAACGTCTGCCCCCTTTAAAGATGGCTCATTTAGAAAATAAGAAATCGGAATTTGGTGAAGCTAGTATTGCTCTACTTATATCAGCAATTTGCTAACACCATTCTCATTACAAAAAATTATTTGGAGACACACTGAAACCTACACCCTTATTATCTATCGTTGTCACTTTAAGTGAGAAATGGCGCTACGACACACAAATGATATTATGATTGTCGTTTAAAGTGACATTTGTCAAAAACATACGACTTTGGATATATATACAAACAAAACTGTCCAATAAGAAAATTATTACAATAAAAGAATTGGCTCAGATGTTACTAGTGGCCATAATACAATAATTTTGATCGAATATAGCCAGTTCATCTAGTTCCAAAAAGAAGTAGTTATCGAGTAACCAATAACCTAATTCTTCTGGTCACCAAAACATTCGTAAAGCACAAGGTGAAATGATTCAATTACTTCGGGGATCCTTAACAGCTCCGACAGAAATATTTTGCCATAAGAGTCGGCTGGTTATAGTTCAAGGACCCTGTTAAAAACCCTGCTATGTCTCTGGTATTGTTTCTGCTACTCCTGAGGAGGATGATGTCCACCTTTAGAGTAGGATTGGAAAGCTTATGTAGACGATTTTTATGGAAATGTCCATCTTCAAACCCTTTTTAACCAGTCGATCTGCACTCTCTGCACCTTGGGGCATATGAATATATCTTCGAAGGAGTGTGTCAATACGGCGAATCTCAAATATAGTTTCATTTGTTAGAAATGGATAAACTTTTTATGATTGATATTTTAAATAACAGGAAGCAGTTGTTTAATTGCGGTGAGTTCGAAATAAGCAACGTCTGCCCCCTTTAAAGATGGCTCATTTAGAAAATAAGAAATCGGAATTTGGTAAAGCTAGTATTGCTCTACTTATATCAGCAATTTGCCAACACCATTCTCATTACAAAAAATTATTTGGAGACACACTGAAACCTACACCCTTATTATCTATCGTTGTCACTTTAAGTGAGAAATGGCGCTACGACACACAAATGATATTATGATTGTCGTTTAAAGTGACATTTGTCAAAAACATACGACTTTGGACGTATTGCTGCAGTTGTCGTATTAAGTAGACAAATGTCGATGTAAGTGATAATCAAGTGTTAGATGTGTAAGGAAAAGAAATATGCAAGCGGAAGAAGATAAATTTTATGGTGAATTTTGAAGTTGTTCATTAACATATAAATTTCAATCGTTTTTTATAAATTAAATTATTATTTTTTTCATTTTTAGTATAAAAATTACAACAAAATAACAATTTGAAGTCACGATAGATTTTATGGTGAAGCATCCTTTTATAGCTTAAGGGCTGAAATACCCAGAATGCACCGCGTTCATTTTTTTTTTTAACACTTTCAAAAAT
This sequence comes from Dioctria linearis, assembly GCA_963930735.1. NCBI lineage: Eukaryota > Metazoa > Arthropoda > Insecta > Diptera > Asilidae > Dioctria > Dioctria linearis. Next base: position 40,828,600 of record OZ005743.1, on the reverse strand, counting down.
AACAACATTACCTAAAAATAAGACCGACTTCACTTTTGTCTACAAATGTAATGCATACCCTGACGCCAAGGTACACTCAGAAAAATATTTAGTAAAAACGATTAAAAAATACATTCAAATTGATGAAATTTGTCATTGAATACGAACGAGCCTATGAAATAGTTTGTCTTATTGATGCAATAAATTTCGTTGAAATTACAATAGATTTTCATTGATTCAACGATAAATGCAGTGAATTTAAGGGATAATAACAGTTGATGTCATTGTGCCATGAAGTTGAATCAGCTTCCAATGCAATCAATTAAATTGAATGTAGCAGTTGTTTTAACAAGGGAATGCTATAATTTGATTTTTCCAGAATGTTGAAACTACAAAATTTCAAACTAATACAACAAGGCGTTCCTGCCGACATAACGTTATCTTTGTAATAACTTCAAGTATAGTATAACCTCAATTTAATTTTATTTGCACTGTTGATACAACGAAGTTTACGAATAAAAACAACCATAGATCTGTACGTAATTCAGTTCTATTCTTGGCGCATAATTCAATGAGCGGCAAGAACAATTTCATTATATTGAACATCACAAATCATTTTGAACTATTTCGTAGAGACGACGCGAACAAACCTCATAAGACAAATCAGGTAAATAAAAAACATTATTTTGAGCAGAAATACGATTTGGTTGCAACAGAAGATGGCATGGATGCAAGAATATACATATCTACATGCCATACCTTAACAAACAATTTGAAATAGCTACTATTTAACTAAAACTTTATCCTGAAGAATTTAAGAAGAATAAAAAGAATCTGATAAATTAATAAAACAATCTTTCAATCATTAACATACATTTATATTCTTTAATACTTTTCCATTAGATAATTAATAATAGATAGTTTATATAACATTCAAAATGAGACTTTCAGCCGAACAACAGTCTTTTTAGTTCATACCCAGAATAAAGCTAAAAAAGTGCTCCAGAAATAAATTCTGTAAAAAACACTTCACCGCCAAGTTCTTTTAACTTTTCTAATAGTCCTTCGCTCTCAACTGCAGTATTTACAGTATTAATGACGTCGCTATTTCCAAGCAAATCACTGATGTCTTAATCTTCGATTGAATTTTTGTCCACCATCCCGGTTTATTTAATTTAAAAATTACCATTCGACTTGGACAACAAGTGTGTAAGGACTGAGATTTTGTGTAATCAAGAAGTCATTGCTTTGATGGGCACATGATTGTTTCAATGATGTAGTGTGGTCAGTTTGACTGCCATTGTGTTAGAACAAATGTTCATTTGACAACACGTAGTTGTTTCAAAGATTAGTGGTGGTTAACTTAACTGTACAAGTTAATTGGTTCAAACAAAAATTTATTTGTTGTAACTAAGATAAAATGTTGTGAAATCCATTATGCACTTTTGGCATTATGATAAAATTAATGATCATTTTCGTTGCTTTGAATATATTTTCATCATTGATTTCAATGAATATTTTGTCATACATCCAATGAAATGTTTTCCGTTTCGATGAAATGTGATTTATAGAAAGGCAGAGAGATGAGAGAGAATATTGTGTTCTCTGTACCGTACTTTTCTATACATTCCGATACAAATGGCGGAACGTGGTTCATAATGGGAATACCTTTTATCTCTGTACCGTGCCCTGACGTTATCTGTCACTTCAAGTGACAACGATAATAAGCCTTCGACGAAAAATGTTACGTCACACCGTTTGACAACGACAATAGTAAGCCATACACGCAAGGGATTACTCTCGCGCAATCCACTACATTATTGCGCGAAGCATTGCCCGCAGGGTTGCCTACGACACTGATAAAAGCTCCTTGCCCATACATCACACATTCTTTCCTTAACAATTGCGTGTACATGCTTAGAGCTTAGGTTCATGCGGTTATAAATTGTTGTTGTTTTCATTTTAGGCGCATGGCATGTGGAGTGTGCAAAATTTGTGCGCTCCAGGGCCGAGATGGAGGCTCATTTTACTTCATAAATATTATCAGTCGGTGAAAATGGCTTCAAAGAAGAGAACTGCAATAGTTAGTGCATTTATGTATTTAAATTTTTGCAAATTTAAAGTGTCAAATCGGAAAAGAGAATTGTGGCAAAAAAATTGGTTAATTAATAGAAGAAAATACAGTGACATAAAATTACTTAAAGAGCTAAAAACAAATAATCCAGAAGATTTACATAATTATTTACGAATGGATGCAGAAACATTTGATAATCTATTAAAATTGGTTAAACCAAATATTGAAAAGCAAAATACTTTAATGAGAGAAAGTGTTTCAGCAGAAGAACGACTCATAGCAACATTAAGGTTTTTAGCGACTGGTCGAAGCTATGAAGATTTAAAATTTTCGATGGGGATTTCTGCACAAGCATTAGGTCGTATAATACCTGAAACCTGTCGAGCTATTTTTGAGGTGCTCCGTAAGGAATACATGAAGGTAAAAAAAATAAATTTATTTCAGTATTTCAATTTCACTTAATTCGTGATAAAAAATTATACAAGGTAATAGTTTTTTTACTAAATGTCATTCGTGTACCCGTTGTATTCTTAAAGAATAGTACTGACACAGTGTATACTTTAAGATGATGCGTCTTCCGTATAAATATCTTGTGATGGCTGTGCTTTTGCATTACCTGCGTTATTAATCCTTCAGCCATAATTTTTTGCTCCTCGTTTTTAATGCTTCCAAGTTTTTTTGCTACGTACTGACCAAAGGCTTCGTAATGGTCTTCTACTTTTGCGTCACGGTTTTCTCTTCACGCGTCAGTACATGCTTTTAAAAATTCTCTTTGTTCGTTTTGTACTTGTTTTCCCTTATTGAACTGCGTTTTTCTGACCGTAGAACATGATGTAATTCCTTTGTCAATTTCAATAATCTGAAAAATAAAAATTTTGAGTACATACAACATTTTGTAATTTTCAGTTTCCAACTACAAAAGAGAAATGGGCGAAAATATCAGAACGATTTAAAACTAAATGGCACGTGCCAAATTGCGGAGGGGCACTGGTTGGTAAACATATTCGAATTAAAGCTCCGCCAAGAACGGGCGCTTTATACTATAACTACAAAAATTTCTACAGCATAATATTAATGGCATTAGTGAGTGCAGATTATGAGTTCCTATATATAGATGTTGGCAAAAATGGAAGAAATTCAGACGGTGTTGTTTTTGAATACACGAAATTAAATGATATAATGACAAATAATACAATAAATTTTCCGACGAATAATGACAACGAAGAAAATTTAAATTTTGTGCTCCTTGGAGATGAAGCTTTTCCCTTGGGGAAACATCTTTTAAAGCCATTCCCGCAAGCTGCACTGAATTATGAAACTCGGATATATAATTATCGTATTTCGCGGGCTAGGAATGTCGTAGAAAACACTTTTGGATTGATAACAACAAAATTTCGTATTTTACACTCACCAATGGTGGTATCAGTGGAAAATATTAAATATATTGTATCCACTATTTGTGTTTTGCATAATTTCTTACAACGCTCAGGGCGAAGAAATGTTAAACCAAAAACATTTGATTCTGAAGATACAACTATCCGCGAAATACTTAATAATGGAAGCTGGAGAAATGAAGACCCACACTTTTTCATTCCGTTAAAAACTAACAGACGAGGAGTCACATCAGATGCTACAGCAAATCGAAAAAACTACTTAAATTATTTGCTTGATAAAGGTCAAGTCTCTTGGCAAGATGCAATGGTAAGGAGCGGAAAAGCCTAAATTAGTTCGTTTACCATATAAGAAATAAAAAATCCAACCTAGCTTTAACATTTTTTCTTACCTCTTCACCTTCACCAGAACGAATATTTTTCTCCGTTTGGTTTTCTTCACTCTCCAGATTTAAAAATACTTCTTCACTGATGTTGTCGATGCTCTATCGTGAAAGTCAACAAATCATAATACCATAAAGATGATATGTATATTTCATCTGCAGATTTTCCACTTCTCTTAGAATTCTGCACTTTTTTTAATTCTTTTCTAAAAGAACTCCTTAAGGACTGTATTTTTTTTGTCACTGTTTCGCGATCAGCGGCATCATCATAATTTCTGTAGAATTCAACAAGCTCTTCGTAACCCTTATTTTTTAAATTTCTATTTTTATATTCGTTCGATTTTATTTTCCACAAAGATGGATGCTTTCTACATATGTCTATTAAGTTTATAATTACGTCTTTAGAAACACATCTAATATCAGACATCTTAAAATGTTTTAATGAAATCACTCAAAATCACTCAAAAATCACCTTATTTTATATATTTTGTGAATAATTTTCTGTCTTAGTTTTAAAACGTTGTTAACGTTACGATGCACACGCGCTGAATACAACCACACAGTAAAAAATAATGCAGCTTTACACTTGTTTGAGGTACGATTTTTCCATAAAAAAGTTACACAAATCCTTGTTATGTAGTTATTTATAGAAAATTCTATGGATGAATCACTAAAAATATCTAAAACAACGATAAATTCCCTAAAGTGTAGGCAAAAGTAAATTATACTGATTAACTGGTCGATAAGTGCTATACAAGAATCCATAAATTGTTAACATTTGCATTCATTTAATCATATTTTCCATTTTTTCGAGGTAATTTTGAAACCGGCAAAAATATTTATATATCAATTCTGTGTAGAATTCAATAGCACAATGGATTCCATGTATTCATTACATTTGTTTCCGTCACATTTCCATTAAACAAACTGAAAAATACCTGCAATATGGTAAGATTGTATTCAGATAGCTGATTAATTCCCATTTCTGATGGAAAGGCAATCGCGCTCGTGTATGGGCAAAAATCATACAGGAAAACCGTACGGTTTTCCAAACGGCATTACAGAGTTAAGCGTGGTTCGTGTTGTTGCCCATACACATACGGGCTTTCCTGTATGGTCGAGGAGCGTACGCGATTACGCGCGAGTAATCCCTTGTGTGTATGGATACCTAATGCGAAAAGTGAAGTGTAGGGAGAGTGACTGCGGAGCTTGTCACATCGGTGAGTCGACAACTATAATAAGGGTACTAAATTCCACTACCTTTTTCACTATCCTTCTGTAATAAAGAAAATAGGTCTACTCCGATACGAATGAAGCCTTAGATTTGAATTGAAGCACCGCGAAATAAAATTTATACGAACTCTATAAACTCAAGAAAAAACATATGTTTATCAGTGGGAACAAAATATATGTTAAGGTTTTCTTATCGGTTGTTGGAGCATAATGAACTGAAAAGTATGTATTCTGATCTGAAGGGGCGAAAAAACATTTGAAGACATCAAGCGGAAGTGCTATTTCAAAGAGTTAAAATGTTTTAGAGATGAAAGTTTTTTATTTAATTTTCAGATTCGACTTAATTTTAAAGGAATTTTTTTTTAAATTGGCGTTTTTTCTATTTACTGGAATGCAACTGTTTCAAATAGTTAAGATAGCTGTTTTAGAAGATGACATATTTTTAGTTTGTAGGGAACATAAGTTAGAGATATTTTCTAAGCATTTCCAAGATTTTCTAGTAAAGGAAAGAGCACGAAATTATTTTTGGTACGATATAAGATTTTTAAATTTTACTCCAGTTCATATTCATGAATCTTCAAATGGTAACCGATACTTAAGACCTAAATATTTTTGATACTACAAATTTGTTAATTTAAGACAAATAATTTTGAAGTTATGCTTTTCCTTATATACGATGTATATTAACTTTATGCTTTGATATTGACTTTATTTTTCTTTTTTTGATAATGATATGATTTTAAATGTATTTATAAAACTTATTTTTTGAAGCATAATACCATCGACATGCGGAGCCTTTACGATCACGTGCTTAAACATAATCAGCGAAATATTACAATAACTCGGTATGTAGATACCTATCTAAATAAAAAAATTCAATTACCATAATAATTCATTGTATTGAATGATTCAGTCATCTAGCGTATAAAAATGGAATATAAGATTGTTCCATTATTATAATCATCTGTTCAGTGATAAATATAGTTTATTTTGACACTAAAATTATATCTAATAATATTATAGGCATTTAGCTATGAAAATATCTATTTGGGAACAAAAAAGTATACATGCAATTTTATAAGTAATAAAAAAAAATACTTTAACCATTGGAAAGTGTGCATCGACTGCACTTCACTTCGGAAAAATTCCAACCAAGCTGAAAATTGGTATACACTTACCTCTCAGCCCTCTAAATAAGCTTGTCAGGTTAGGTATAATGTAATCTTTTTCTTCGTGAATATTTAACATTTATGGCATTTTGGAGTTATGTATATCAAAGTGTTTGAAAAAACATTCTCTGTAATTCTGTACTAAGTGCATAACTGCACCTCCCTTCAAAGAGATTAAAATGAATATGAATATGTTTTCGGTTAAAAGCGCTGAACCCGCAAGATTGACGATGGGTACTCAAAAACGGCATATTGGAGCCAATAAAAATATCGCAATCGCACATCGTAGTTTCCGGCAATTGTCATGGGACATCTTGCCTGGATCCTGTCCCAATCGAAGATTCGGTACATAAAACAAACAATATCGCGGACCAGAAACTGATTCTATTGATTTCGAGGAATCTTGGAATTTCCCACCAGTCCCGTGTTAAAATCAAGAACAAATCGAGAAAGAAGAAGAAAAAACTGAAATAGAATAAGTTGTCAGGAATTAGTTACATAAATAACCTTCATTTGTTGAGTTATGTATTGTTAAATATTCACGAAGAAAATTATTAGATTATGCCTAACCTGACAAGCTTAATCTTTTTACCGTAGACTTTTATATTTTTATAATGTTAGAATAACAAGATCAAAAACAAAAGCCTTTATTTTGTACCCGAATCTGAATGTCTATATAAATGTCAAAACGCGAAGATTCCGCAGAGAAACCTCGATTTCAATTATTACAATTTTAATAATTTAATTAAATATCCATACAAAATTTATATTGGAGTTTCAATGCCAGATTACGGGAAAACTATTAGTGTTATCAATAAACTTTATTGCACCTTTTTTGTAGAGAATCACCCGCTCTCTCTATTTCATATATATACACCATAGCCGTATGACCGACACGTACTAAGGTATTCCCAAAACACAAAAAAAAGGTAATTTTCCCCCCATTTTTGGTCTGTCACAAGTTATGGTAAGTGTATTGAAAGGTAAGTGTATATCAACTTCAGCTTGGTTGGAATTTTATCGTAGATGAACCTATTTTTTTCCGAAAGTTCCTGGACTATTAGCCCACAAACAAAATTGTATAAAACTGTTGGCAGGAAGCCAACTGAAAAATAATTAGTTGGTAAATATATTAGTAAGTATGTAAACCGAAAAAAATAGTATACCAGAACCATTTTGGCGCATTTTTAACCAACGATTTTGTTCATTTTTACCTACTTTTTTCTCTGAGTGGTAAAACCACGTGTCAAAACGATATGAATATTTGTGATTACTTGAAAATTTATGCTTGCAAAAATGTCCCTTCTCTCTTATTCGTTTGACAACATGAGCACGAGCTTATGATAGATGGCACAAGAACTAGATGTCGCATGCAGTATCTATCAAAAAAGTATACAAAATTTATATGGCTGGGTGATCCATTCCGGAATGGACCACAACATTTGAACTGACGTGTACGTCGAGTGATTCATATTTTTTCGTATCTGAAGTGTTGAGGAGGTCGATTAAAACGAATACAAAACTGCTGTTAAAAAAACATTTGCACTCGGCATACTCTAAACCGTGTTGTGGCCCATTCCAGAATGCACTACCCATTTCACAATTTGTATACTGAATACTCTGCTTTAGTATGCCATGCGACATCTAGCTCTTGTGCCATCTATGGTAGTAGTTAATAATCAGCAAAAACGATATAGTAATACCTCAGGAGTATTCAGCATAATTTAGAACCATTTAGGGGAATTTAGAACAAAACAGTTGTAAAGTGGAACTTGTACTTTCAGTCTTGAAAACAATATTTTATATTATTCGACTTGTCCGAAACAATTTCTTTTAGTCCCGTGGCACACGATGATACACACTCGAGACGAGACATGACGTAAAACCGGTTTTTGTATCGAATGTGTATCAGCCCATGTTACACGTAACGTAGTTTATACACGGTTGAAACACGTTCTTGAGGCAGCAAAGAAAATTCATCATTTCAATATGTTCTATACGTACACAAACGGAATACATGCATGCATATGCAATAAAACACTCGTGTATCATCCGAGTCTAACCCTCTGCCAAAGTTCCCTAATGACAAGTTGGGAAGCAGGCGAGATTTCTGAGTGTTTTACATTTAAAACAAGAAAAGGAAGAAAGAAAGAAAAAATCGAAAAAAATCAAACTCTCTTTAAAACTTTTTTGAATAAAGATTAAAAATGTGAAAGCGGTAATTGCATGCAACGAAACAGAATGGAAAATGTTTCATTTCATTTTCGTAAATAAATGAGAAGGGGCGGAGTTTTCACGTTTTACTCTCATAAAATGTTCCCGCGCTTTTGTGAAAGTGAAAACCGATTCCTACCGAAAAATTGAGAGAATCGGCCAATTTTTGTTAGAGTAATTTCTATGCTAATTGAGCAGCACGTGCTTCTGTATACATTCGTTTTGCTGTGAAGAGATTATTAAATTATGCAAAAAAAAGTGGAAGAAATTCTTGCTGGATTCTGTGCTATTTTTGGGAAAAATGAGAATTTTATTTGAGAGGAATTTTACATCTTCTTTCAGCATCTGGGCCAAAGCGAAATTTGTCTTTTTCTTAAAAATGGGAGGTAGAGTGACCTGGTGTACATTACCAAAGTTTACCTAATAATAAGTTAAGAAGCTGGTGAGATATCCGAGTGTTTTACATTTAAAATGCACACGGCAAGAAAAGGAAGAAAGAAAGAAAAAAAATCGAAAAAAATCAAACTCTCTTTAAAAATTTTATGAATAAAGATAAAAAATGCGAAAACGCAAGTTGCATGCACCGAAACAGAATGGGAAATGTTTCATTTTCGTAAATAAATGAGAAGGGGCGGAGTTTTCACGTTTTACTCTCATAAAATGCTCCCGCGCTTTTGTGAAAACCGGTTTTCATGAAATATTGATAATGTTTGGACACATGTTGTTGTTGTAAAAGGTTTAAAAGGACACATGTTGTTGCTGTAATCCTATGATATTTGAACAGCACGTGATTCTGTTTACATTCGTTTTGCTGTGAAGAGATTAAGTGGGAGAACTCATGCTGGATTCTCTGATATTTTCGGGAAAAATGAGAATTTCATTTGAGAGGAATTTTACATCTCCTTTCAGCATCTGCGCCAAAGCAAAATTTATCTTTTTCTTAAAACTGAGAGGTAGTGTGGCCCGAAGTACATTATTATGAATAGGTTGAAAGGATTTTGAGGTATTTAATAAGATTTTGTCGTTCGGGTAATCCTACGTTCTCTCGATTTTTGTTTTTAACTGGTTGTCTCAGTTGCACTACAATAGCGCATAGACAAGTTCTTTTCCCCCATTCATGCAAAAGACGAAAGTATATGAAATTACTTGTTTCATTCCAAAAAACACCAGAAATTGGCCCATTTTGCTCTACAACTTCTTAACTAAAGTGCCAAACACAATTCCGCCGTTCCGATTCAATTCGATTCGATTCAATTCGATCCGTTACGTGAATGAGCACAATTGTTCCGTTCAAACTTGCATCAGTTTTAAATTACTCATTGAAATTTTTCCAGATTTTGTCTTTTCTTTTTACATCCATGTAAAATTTGTTGCCTTTGTCATAAAGCTCTTCATAATTTTTAATTTCTTCAATAAAAACTTCTTCATCCATCTTTAGTTATACACAAACATTGTACAGGTAATTTTTCTAGGTTATGTCATCCGTAAAAGTTGAAATTTGCTCAACTTCTCCGTTTCGATTCGATCCGTTTCGATCCATTTCGGCGAATGTGTCCAATTACACGTTCGTCTCATATAAGCAAATTTGACATTTGTACGTATCGGATCGAAACGGTGCAATTGTGTTTCCCACTTTATTATTAGGTAAACTTTGAACAGGTTGAAAGGATTTTGAGGGATTTAATAAGATTTTGTCATTCGGGTAATCCTACGTTCTCTTGAGTTTTGTTTTTAGCTCGTTGACTCAGTTGCACTACAATAGTGCATAGCCAAGGACATTAGGTTAACTTTGCCTCTGCTCTAAATTGAGGTATACATGAAAATGTTCTAAAATATTGCTAAGAAAACCAGTTTTTAGTACGGTGTATGACGTGTGTATCATCGTGTGTCACCGGACTAAGTTTACTATAATATAATATAAATTATTGAGACCAAATACTTCCTTTGATGTAATTCTACAATGTAATCGAGAAGGCAATTACGTTTATGATAATTGACAGATCAACAGCTGTTTAATTTGGTATCTTACCACTACGTAAATATTTCGTGTATTTATATGCATTTTTCAGCAAACGATATCGTTTTGACGACGTGGTTTTACCATGCATTGTAGATTAGGCATTACAATTTGTAATGCATTGATGGCCACACAACTGTCAGGATATATGCGAATGTCCTCATCTTCTCATTCTTCAAGGTGGTCTGAAGATTTGGAACTATATTTATTTCTAAAAGACACTGCACTTGCGTGGGAATCTAAATGATTTGTGCTATTCCCATTTGCTAGTGTATAATCCTGCCATGCACTCATTTTTGATTTATCCACATATCTGAAATCTTTATTATCTACTACTTCATTCTCGTCTATTCCAGTACTCAAATCAATTCCTCCCAATAAGCCTATATTTGCATATTATGAATGTATTTAGACACAAAACTATCGGTAGGCATAAGCAATATCATGGAAATATAGGCTATGTGCTGCTATAACAGTTAATTATAACAATCTATTTTTTTGTCTTGATAATAAAGCCATAGGTAGGTTGTAAAATTGTTGAACTAAGCAATTAAATTCACATAGATTAGCTGCGTCTTCATTTAACTGTTATAATAAATATATGTTGTCATTAACTGTTATAATAACACGAATATATACATTAATAAATGAATTCAAAATACGCTTTGTCGATTTATTTTCATATCAACTAAACATTTTGTAATGAAAAATATACACAGAATTTGTATTTAAGAACACATCACTATCAATAATAACTGTTGTATACATATTATATTTAAATTCTAATAGTGTTTCTTCCAAACGGCTTTCTAATTATAAATTTTTTAGATTCCTCAATACTATCAAATGTCACATCTGCATGATTTTCTTCCTGTTTATTTTCATTAGTTAAATTTAAAGTCTCGTCCAAATCAAAAGTTAAATCGCACTGAACACTTCTCGTAAATTTAACTGGTGTTGATGATGTAAATTTTGCATATTGAAAACTACGAAAAGATGAATCGACTGCATTCATGGTAGTATCCTCGGGATCGTTTTCCTTATTTTCAATTTTCGGTGAATTGGATAATTCCACATTTGTAAGTAAATTAGAAATAGCTGTTTCATAATTGCTATTTGGACTAGATTGAGTCATTTTTGTTTAGTAGAAAAAAAATCGTTATAAGCTATTAAACTTTAAATATATCCCGATCTTTATAATAATTAAAAAAAAATCCGTAAAAAGCAATTCGCAATCTTGGATTGATTTGACGTTACTGATTTACCTACCGCACGCTCTAGTTAAACCGAATTTACACACACGGGAGAGGTCATTAACAGTGTGCACCTTGATTTTTCTTTTGCTTGAAGAGGAAAAACCCCTGTAAGATTTTACCTGCGATAACTACTTTACATTGGTACGTTCAAAATTAATTGCGGTACTTGAAAAATATCAAAACGAATTAAAGAAAACTACCTGTGTAACCACGTGCATTACCATTCCCACTTTTTTCCTACAGATTCGTTTTACCTGTTTCAGGTTAATAAAGGACATAGAATCAGAGCAACGGTATCTTCCTCTCGAAGGCCAATTGCAACTTACGTTTTAAAATTTGGGATCAATTTCTATAGAAATTTAAATAATGAAATCATAAAAAAAGATCTCATTTTAAATAGCAGTGGAATAGTGCCTAGAAATATCAAGAAATAAATATGTAACGGGACAGATAATTTCTGATCTGAACTGAAACTAGTAGGTATACACAACCTTTTTTCGGATATTAAATTGATACCTTCGTGAAAAATTAGTCACTTCCCATTAGAAACTGAAAAATTTGTAATTGTAGTAAGCCACTGGATACCATGTTTTAACTCATATTTGTAGTAGTAAAATCTTTAACTGCTTTGCCATAATAACGACACTTCGGGTAAACTGGAAGTGACTGTACGCTATTTTTAATGTTCAATATATCTCTCTATTACTATGTTTCCATGCAGAGTTCAATCCGGATTGAATCCGAATTAATGCTCATGGAAACGAGAATTGAGTTGAGTTTCGTTCAATCCATATTAAAGGTGAAAGCCCAATGCACGCGGCAGGCGTCGCGTCGCTTTGACAGTTCTCCGCGGCAGATGCGTGTAGGATTTGAGCAAGGCCCAATGGACGCGTTGCGTTGGTACTCTTAAGATTAATTTATAAAAAGAAAAAGTGATAGAAAACTTCAGTTATTATTTAAAAGTGAAATAGTGGATATATCAGAGTTATTATATGTGGCAGTTCTTGAATTTGCAGCTTAATAAGCATATAAACAGCTTAAAATTAATCAAAAGAACTGTCAAAGCGTCTGCCGCGCGTATATTCTATTGAACTGGGGTTTCGCCTTAACTCCACGAAACCAGTCGGGTTGAGTTGGGTTCTGTATAAGTATTAGTTAGAATAGTATGCGGATGGATGTTTTATCCAACACAAATACGACTACTTTGTATGAAATATATCATATGTCAACTCAACTCAAATCGTTCATGGAAACAGCATCGAATTAACTAAGCCAGCAAAACTTAACGCTGACTCAATCCTAACTCAATTCCGACTCATTCAAACATAGTCTATAAGCCTCCAAATAAAGTCAAAAACATTTAGGCATATGTTGTACTCTGTATACTATAGTCGATAGTGGTTACGTATTATCATAATGGGGGCTCATTATCTGTAGTCTATATGAAGTAGTTACTCAACACATTACTACAGAATTTTTGTAGCATGAGTTTCGCCCAGTAATATATTCCGCCCATCAACTACAGCTAGTCATAGTTCCACCAGAGCGATAAATTGTACCATAAAAATTTGAACACTGAATATTATTTCAGATTTTGATGATGAACTTCTCCGTAAAGGTTCAACTACAGTTTACGTATACGTAAATAATGTTATTTACGTAAAGCGAACGCTTACTTTAAATTTAAACAAACATTCACAAATGAATTGTAACTCGTGTGCGGGAAACTTTAGCTAAGTTTAAAAGTCAAATTGCAGTCAGTAAAGGTACGGTAAGAATCTCTCATTCCGTAAAAACGCGATGTGTCAAACAATTAAATTAATGCTAAATGAATAAAAGTGCAATGTAAAAATTAAATTGGATTAAAAATGGTACTGCGACTTAATAGAAAGCACAAATCTTCGATTAAATCAACTTCCATTTGTTAATTTTTTTACTTTTACCACTTTTTAAAATTGAACACATAAAATGTCATTACGGAACTGCCAATTAAGAAAAGGACAAATTTTCAATTAAAACAAATTCTATTTGTTATTTATTTTTTACGACTATTTGAAATTGAAAACATTAAATATCAAGATAATAACCCTTACGGAATCTCATATCTATTTCGGTTAAAAATATAAAATTTTCATAAGTAAACTCAGTCTCGTTCAAAATCGTAAGTTCCTTACTTCATTGTAGTTGAGCCTTAAATATTTCTACGGTGTGTACTATCCTTGTGTATAGAACTATATAGTTATTGCGAAACGCAATTTGACGTAGTACCTTGTTGTGTTCTATAGGCGCTGCTACTGCAGAGCAGACGTAACCAAAGGGTAAGCAGCAATGCCTCGCACCAATATAAATTTAGCGATGACTGGACCTGATGTAGGGAAAGCCGTAATTTTTTCTTAGATATTTACTTGAAATTTTTTCTTTAGAATTGTTATGCATTGGGGGGTAGCCGAAACATTGTCTGTAAATTTCTAAGAGGAAATGAATGCTATTTGCTCATCAGATATTCAATTCTATTTTAGAAAATTGAGTTCCAAAGACCATATGCCTGCAATTTCTTTGTATTATAGAATCTTTGGTATTATAAAAGAACATCTAATAGAGAGAATACGCATCTCGTGTAATGACAAGTTTTATATGGCGGGTCGTTCCACAAATTTATGAAAAATCTCTGTTTGTTAACGATCCGCCATTCACCGGTGGTGATATTACGACCCGTTTTCACAAATTTTACGAAAACTTTGCTTTGATTGACGGCGAGTGGTTGCTGGCGGGTCGTCATCGTCAAAGTACCAGCACAGCACCAGAGCCAGAGGCCAGAGCAAGAGGCCAGAGCCTGCACTCCGCATCATGCCCATACATTGTATTGCTTGTTCTCTTTGCTTCTTTTACCTCTTCTTTGTTTGAGAGAATTTTCATTTATATTGCATTGCATTGCAGCAGAACAGAGTATAGCTTATATGTTCTTTGGTGTTATCCTTGTGTATAGGAGTATCTAATGATTGCGAAAATGCTTCCTTGTTATAATGTCAGACGGCTTCACTAGCTAAAACCAAAGCTGTGCAACTGAAGTATGGACAAGGGATTCAAGGGATAAGTCGTAAGAGCATAGCGCCTCTGCAATACAACAAAGTACTACGTCAAATTGCGTTTTGCAATCACTATACAAAGGAATTAATTTTCCAAAGAATATGAATATGCATTGTTCCTTTCAGAATTATTAGAAGTTGATCACACAACAGTTACCAAATGTTTAAAAGCATTAGGAATGATTAAAAGGAAGAAAATTGGGTCCTGTGCGAAGTATAGCTGAGAGATGTCGAATTGCGTTTTTTCACAGGGCAACATGCTCCAATTGCAGAAAACGAAAATGTTTTTGCATCGTGTGGATGTGGATACAGTGCCATAACCCGAAGCGTAGAAAATTATGGGGTAAGCTCGGCGATGCATCAACATCGACGTGAAAGCCGAACATCCATGATTCCAATCTCCTGCTCTGTATTTGGTGGAATTAGCTGGGTTCATTGAATTATGAGCTTCTCAAACCCAACGAAACTATCACTGAGAAATTCTACCGACTACAATTGATGCGTTTGAGCCGAACATTGAAAGAAAAACGCCCGCAATTCGAGGAGTGGCATGACAAAGTAATTATGCTGCATGATAATGGTCGGCCACAGGTGGCAAGACCGGTTAAAACCTACTTGGAAGCGCTCAAATGGTGGTCGTACCCCATCCACTTGATGATTAACCAGACATAGCTCTAGCTCCTTTCGATTACCACTCAGATCTATGACTCATGGCCTGGCTGAGCAGCAGTTACATTTATATGAAGATCCGCAAAATTGGGTCAAGTCTGGGATAGCCTCAGAAGACGTGTCATTTGTCCGACGTGGAATTCATATGCCATCAGAAATATGGGTCAAGTCTGGGAGAGCCTCAAAAGACGTGTCATTTTCCGACTTCTGAATTCATATGCCGTCAGAAATATGAGAGAAAGTAGGTACAGCCTTGCCTTAAATATGCAAATTATCTTAGGTGATTCCAAATAGTAGCTTGGTGGCGTGGTTAACCTATCAAATGAGTTTTTCAAAAGTCGGAACCAACATATTCAAATCGCTTTGAAATCACATCTGAAAATCATGCGTACACTCCATTGCATTAAAATTCAGTGTTATCCTTTAATTGCTTCCTAAATACCCCTCGAGTTTGCTTCCCCATAATTACCCCCTTCAATACTCCTTAAATAAGTTTTCCAAAATCCAGACCTACTTTTAATTTCGCGTACCCGAAAATGGTAGGTTCCCTTCATTTCATCAAAATTCAGAATGGCTCCTGTTGATTTAGAGTGGATTGGAGCTTTTTCCAAACCACTTTAGTCTGCCTGCTATTACAACCTTACCACTTGTGGGGGGATAGTAATAGCTTCGTAGTAGCAAATAAAAACGTAGAACTTCGTATGAAGGTGTTTATATCTTTTCTAACTACTATTTTGTTAATTGCTATGATTTATATACAAATTTTTCCTGTCTAGAATTTAATTTAATTTTCATATTTTTCCCACAAAAATATTTTCTCACAAAATTATGCTTACTCTTCAAAAATTTAAGCTTCGCAAAATTTGCCCATGCATATGAAGGATTCATGTTACATATTTGGTTTTCTAAAAATATGTGATAAGAAGAAATATTTTTCGTGGGAATGAAAATTTATCTATACACGAATTTTATATTAGAGATAATGTGCGCTTGAGAATGAATTTCTGTATTTCTTGAATTGCAATTTTCTTTTTTGCTGCGGGCCTTGACATCTTCCCAGGGTTGAGCATTTTGCTCAATAATGTTAAACATCTTGTTGAATTTCGAAGGAGAAATCTTCTTCCTTGGCAGTGGACATTGTCGTTGGTTTTATGGCATTTATCGCACCCTTTGAATTCGATCTTAGTCGACTCCAGATAAGATATGCTGCAATCATCACTATGACTGCTAATGATGAATATCCTATAGTGAATGGGTGGACATCGTGAGGTTGTATTTTTACCGGGAGATGTTGATGTGCCTTTACGTCTTGTACTGCCTTTTGTAGGTCAATAATATCGTGTAGTTGTTAATGATGCAATTTTAATTGATGCTCCTCAGGAGGGTGTGTGAACTTCTTTATGTCGACGGATAATGGATGATCAGTTAAGTTTATTGATGGCACAAAAGGAGATCTGACCTGTGTTGGATAGATGTTATGAAGCTAATTGCAATCCTGAGCTCTGGAGTGTTCTTTGAACCGTCCTTATTCCGCATACGATGTTGATCCTCGTTTCCCTTTTGACGGCATATATCCAGTAGTTTGGATTAAACAGTTGTATCCACTTCTGGGTGTCATTTATCTGTACAACCTCACAAGCTGATCGGTCTTCTTGATTGTTAATTAGATTAAGTTCACATTGACACAGATTGGCTTCTTTGTTGTAAATTGGTGGGACTTGGTTGCATAGATGGATGCTTTTTCCAACCGAATTGCACCATGTTACCTCAATATCTGTTATTGGGTAATATTGATCACGATGAAGGCTTACCAATAGGAAATTGGTTTAGGGTTTTATTGCCAAGAAGGTGTTATTTCTCAGTACTGGCACTGGTAGCAGCCTGAACATTTCAAATTCTTCTCGAGTGAATAGTGGAAGTTTAATGTTGAAAACTATATGTCGCGGTGTTACTTCTCCTTGAACAGTCATTAAGCTGTATAATTGATGCACGTCTAGGTGATCTTTCGATCCTGGCAGTCGCAACGTTGAGGGTAGCTGATTTTTGATATTTCTCAACTCATTCTTTAATTGCCTTGGTGTAAGAAGCATTGGATTGCTTCTCCCATTCCGTTTGTCGGTAATTACTTCTATTAGTGCCTCTTGTGTGTGTTGATAGTTGGACATAATCAGTGAGGTATACATGGATAAAGTTGCGGTTAGCTGAGCTCTCCTCTGTTTTTCTATCACAGAGTTCGCTTCATGTACTTAATTAGTGAGTTGCTTTAGAGACCTTTCAAAGCCTTCGAATTGGCTATTACTTTGTTCCTGACTCTTTTTCATAATGTTGGTAGTTGATTCTATTAAGGAGGTTTGATTTTTCAGCAGTTGTAAAAGATTATCTTCGTTTGTTTTTATGTTATCTATTATTTCTGATGCTTGGTTGGCATAATTTTGGTCTAGAATACCAAATAATTTATTTGCAATGTTGCCTATTATGTTTAAGGGTGATCTCCTTGGTCTGGGTGCGGTGTATTCATTTCGATTCAACAGAAGCTCATTGTTGTCCTTTATTTCATTCATATGATAGAAAAACTGCTCTAATATTGCCTTACAGTACTCTCCATCTTCTGTGAGGTTACATAGGTGGCTAAATCGTTTTATTCCCCTTTCAAAACTCTTGAATTCCTTCCAGTAGTTTTCCAAATCATAGAATACAAGTAGGTTCCATTCACTCGCCACAAGATTGGTGATACCCAGATTCTCAAAATATAATCCTGGTTGATGATCAAAGCGGGTGATTTCTACTGGCTCAAGAGTTCTACTAAAAACTGGTAATATCAGGTATGTTAGTAGAACTAAGCTTAGTACAGATTTTGAGATACGTGGTTCCCTTTGTTTCTTTTTTACTGGTTGTTCTGTGCCTATGTCTTCTTCATTATTCGTACTCTGGTCGGGTGTGGTATGATTACTTGAAGACCTTTTAAGCCAATTTGAATTTATGGGTAGAAACCGACCTTTATATGGACGTTTTGTTGTTATTTTCGTGATGGGCCATTGCATGGCCACAAGATTTGTATTAGCTTGGTTTTTGTCTTCTTCCTTTTCATCTTCTGTAATTGGCAAAGGACAAAGTGCGTGAATAGGTCTACGAAAAACTCCAGATGCTGTCCTTACGTCTGCCACACGCACTAAACCATCGGCACCTTTGATGGCTTCAGTAATTCGTCCTAATTGCCATTTAAGCGGAGGGAGGTTATTATCCTTTATAACTACCATGGTACCTGGCTGTATGTTTTGTGATCGTAACTTCCACTTATATCGTTGTTGTAATTCACTCAAGTATTCTTTTGACCACCGCCTCCAAAATTCAGTCCTTATATAGCTGACTAGTTTCCATCTTTCCAGTAAGTTCGTTTTCACTGGGTTAGCAGTTGGATCTATTAACGCTGTAAGTGGTTCCCCAATTATAAAGTGTCCCGGAGTTAGAGCAGCCAAATCATTAGGGTCCGACGACAACGGCGTGAGTGGTCTGGAATTTAATACCGCTTCTATTTCTACCATTACTGTTCCAAGTTCTTCATATGTGTGTGATGCTGAGCAGATGTTTTGCAGATTTTACGGCTGCTTCCCATAATCCCCCAAAGTGGGGAGCTCGTGCTGGAATGAAGTGAAAGTCAATCGTTTTAGTGGTACTAAAATTGACAATTTCCTCCTTTGACTGCTGAGACTCGAGTATTTGTTGCAGCTCTTCCAGTTGATTTCGAGCACCAACGAAATTGGTTGCATTATCACAATATATGTTTCTGCACATTCCCCGTCTTCCGATGAACCGTTTTAATGCGCCGATGAAACCATTGGTGGTTAAATCGGATACGACTTCAAGGTGTACACCTTTAGTTGCGAAGCAACAAAATACCGCTACATAGGATTTTTGTGGACGCTTTCCTCTAATTTTGTAATGGGTCCAAATTGGTCCACAAAAGTCTACACCTGCATTAACAAATGGTCTCGCAGGTTGAGGGTAGGTTACCCATTAATTGAGAGAGTGGATGAGGTTTAGCCCTAGCACACCCAACACAATGGTGGACTATGGATCGTGTAAGAAATTTTCCTCTAACTGGCTAGTAGCGCTGTCGAGCGATGGCAAGAAGTGTTTGTGGACCACAATGAAGTTGTTGGATGTGTAAATGATTCAGCAGAAGTTTTGTGAATGGATGTGAAGCAGATAACAATATTGGGTGTTTGGCGTCAAATGACAAATTCGAGGCTTCCAATCTACCCCCAACTCGCATAATATCCTTTGTGTCAAGGAAAGGAGTAAGATTAGTCAATTTGTTCGTATTACTGAGGAATCCATCCCTTTTTAGTTGTGCCAGTTCATCCTTGAAATCTAATTGTATGGTCTTAATGATAACCTCCTTTGCTGCTTCTAGTTCCGTAACACTGAGAGCCATGCCACTTATCCTTTCGGACTTCGGCGTTCTGATGTTGTTTATAAAACGTAGTATATAGGCAGTGATGCGTTGAAGACAAGGGAAAGAATTTCTGTGGTTTATTGCTAAGAGTAGCGGTGTGTGATCCTTTACTGACAGCAGTGTAATTCGGCACGTCCTTTTCTCCATATCATCTTCGGAAATAGGACTATGGGCAGTGCTTGGTGAAAATTTAAATGTTGGTTCTCTTAGAAATCGTGGACCGTTGAACCATATTTCAGAATTTAAGAGTTGGGTTGGATCTGCTCCTCTTGATACTAAATCCGCAGGGTTTTCCTTAGTACCGACATGTTTCCATCTTTTTATGTCGCTTAATTCTTGAATGCATGCAACTCGATTTGCCACAAAGGTTTTAAATGTTGATGACTCGGACTGCAACCATGAAAGTACAATTGTTGAATCAGTCCAGTAATGTGTGTGTGCGCAATATGTCTCCATACCTTTATGAAGACGATCAGTTAGTTCTGCTAAAAGTTTGGCGGCACAGAGCTCGAGACGTGGTAACGTCATTGATTTGGTGGGTGGTGCTCTCGATTTTGAGCACATCAATTGAACAGTTATGTTTCCATGATGATCTATAGTCCGTATATATACTACTGCTCCATAGGCCTTTTCTGAAGCGGCCGCAAATCCATGCATTTCCCTTGTTTTTACCTTGGATTTGGAGCACACATACCTCGGAACTGTCACATTGTTAAGTTCCTTTAACTCATCACGAAACCTTACCCATTTAGTATGAAGTTCCAAGGGAAGCGCAGCATCCCAATCTGATTTTAAAAGCCATAATTTCTGAAGAAATTTTTTTGCTTGAACGATTACTGGATTAACGATGCCGAGTGGATCGAATATATGGGCTATATCTGATAAGACGGTACGTTTCGTAACTTTAGTTCTTTCGGACCAGTTCATTGTGATTGCGAGGACGTCAGATTGCGGCTATTCCCAATGTCTTGATATGACCTTCTTTTTCATCATCCAGGTCTAGTTTTAGTTCAATGTAATTTTTTGGAACATTTTGAAGCAGTTCTGGATTATTGCTGCACCACTTTCTCAAGCGGAATCCTCCCAATTTAAGAAGCTCTGTCAGTTGTTTTTGCATGTTTAAAGCCTCCGTCATGCTGTCACTTCCTGTTATGACGTCATCTACATAAAAATCCTTTAATGCTGCCTTGGCTCCGAAAAGGTATTCTTTGTTATTATCATCTGCCAATGACCGTAAGCACTTTATTGCTAAATATGGAGTAGAGGTAGTGCCATATGTTATTGTTTTCAGTCGATAATGTTTAAGTTGCTGTTCTGGATTTTATCGCCATATTATCAATTGCAGATTTTGATCAGTATCGTTCACCCTGATTTGTCTATACATCTTCTCGATGCCAGCAGTGAAGACATATTTATGAAGACGGAAGCGTATAAGAATAGTGAAGAGGTCATCTTGAATTGTGGGACCAATGTACAACACATCGTTAAGAGATTTGTTTGTTGTAGTTTTGGCAGAGGCGTCGAACAATACCCGCAGCTTAGTCGTGCTACTGTCTGGTTTGTGCACGCAATGATGTGGAATAAAGTAATGAGGATTAGAAATAGCTCTTGGGTCTATTTTGTCCATATGGTTCAGTTCCTGATATTCCCGCATGAATGCTACATATTGATCTCTAAGCTCTGGATTCTTCATTAATTTTCTTTCGATAGAGGAAAATCGTTTCAGTGCTAAGTCCTTTGATAGGCCCAACGTAGATGGATCTTGTCTAAATGGAAATTTCACAATGAATCTTCCCCCCTTGTCTCGGAGAGTTGTTTCCTTGAAATGTTGCTCACAGTACCGTTCCGCAGCGGTCATTGGTTGTTTGACTGATTCGGCTTCCTCTAGTGCCCAAAATCGTTCGATCCGATTATCTATACTAGCATTGCTGATTCCACAAAATGTTTCAGGGTGTGAGTAATTTGAAACCTTACCCATGATTAACCATCCGAGTACAGAATTCTGTAGAGTTGGAAGGGAATCGTTAAACTTAATTTGTCCAACTGCCATAAGAGAGGCGTATATTTCTGCACCAATTAACATGTCAATTTTCTGTGGGATGTTAAACTGTGGGTCAGCAAGTTGAATGTTGGACGGAACAGGCCAATTCTCAATGTCGATATATTAATGTGGTTGATTGTTTGCAATAGATGGCAACACAAATGCCTCTAAGTGTACCTTATAGCCACTGGTACATGAATTGAGGGTTATATTTACCCTTCTTTCAGCTCGATGTTTGGAGTTTCCAATTCCAGTTATGTTCAGCTCCTCATTTACGTGATTAAGACCCAGCCTTCGCCACAGCCTGTCAGAAATAAAATTGGCCTGTGATCCAGAGTCCAAAATGGCGCGACATTTAGTTGCTTGACTATACTTGTCCAGTACGTAAACTATTGCAGTTGCTAGAAATACGTATTTATTAGTTTTCTCAAGAGGCGGAGATGGTATGGTTGCTGCCAGACTTATTGGGTGGCCTTCAATTATTGTCTGATTAACGGGCCCTTGCGATGGTTTTTGGTTTTTTGGCTCGGGTTTTGTTGCTGGCCTTGGTTCATCGAAATGTACTAACGTATTATGCATTTTTGAGTATTTTGACATTCAGATGCAGCGTGACCAGATCTTAGACAGTTCACACAGAGCTTATTTTTCTTTAAGAAGCTCATTCGGTTTTTTGGTGAATATTGCAAAAATCTTTAACATGCAAGCAGTGGATGATCCTTCTTATATGAAATGCAGCTCAGATTTGAAGCACCAACTAGAGAAGAGAGCCTCGAGAGCTGCCGCCTTTGACCTCCTTTGATCTTGTCTTCTAAGCGTCCCTTGTTGCCCAGTTATTCCAATGACTGAAAGCGAAGTTCCAGAAAGTTTAGAAATGACGAGATGGACTGAAGTTCCTTGGGGGTTTCGAGGCTTTGTTCGCATAGTCCGTGCGTAATTCTGTCTAATTTTTTGAGATTTAGTAGGATGGCATCCCACGCTGTTGTTTCTATTCCCACATTCTGAAGGCCCAATATGCATTCCTTGGTTACATCATGCAGAGATTTGACTGTTGATGCTGATTCCGTATGGATTGTTGGTTGAGCAAGTAATTTGTTCAGTAAAGCCGTTACTAGTAGTCGTTTATTGTTGTAACGGTTTTGTAAAATCTCCCATGCTGAAATATAATGTTCCTCGGAGACTGGTAGATGGCATATTAGTGCTTTAGCGTCACCACTCAAGTTACCGATGAGATAAAACATCTTTTGGGCGTTACTTAAAGGTTTCATTATGAATCATTTGAGTATAAAGGTCGAAAAATTGCTTCCATTTTAAATAATTACCATCGAACGTTGGTATAACAATTTTTGATAATTTCATCTGTGGACTATAGTCGGTAGCGGTTTGACAGAATTGTTCTAGGTTCTTAGTTAATTCTACTAGGACTTCATGAACCCATTTCTCTGTTTCTATAAACAACTCTACTTGGTAGCCACCAGAGCTTGACCTGTCTGTGAGTGCCCAAATTGTCTGGTTGGTTTGTGATATGTGTTACATACGTAAATTATACCTGCCTAAAACAAAGCCTAGATACCTAATTATAAATAAATAAAATTTAAAAAATATTAAAATATTTCATCCATAAAATTTTCACATAAGCTAACCATTCCTAAAACATGGTTAGCTTATCTATTCAATCAGTGAAGAAAATTGCGTCAGCAATTTTCTTCACATTCCATAGAGTTGAAACAAAATTATTCCCATGGTAAATTTTGCCTTCAGCAAAATTTGCCAGTAGAAATATTTAATTCGAAAAATAAAATAAAAGACAAATCGTACCTTCAGTACGATTTGTCATGAAAATTACAATATGTATGTACGAACGTACATACATATCACAAAAAAAGCGTTCGCGATAAGAAGAGCGCGCCGCGAAAATACATTATATGTATACAAGTCTAATCGTCGTGACGGTGGCTGATGTTTATAAAAGCATCAAATTCCAAGCCTCCGTCCAACGAAAAATATTCTGGACTTGTTTAATCAAGTCCAGAATAAATGAAAATTTTCTCAAGGTAAAAATGCAACTATGCATTTTCTACCCTGAACGAGGGCTCTTGATCGCGACAAAAATGATCAAGAGCGGAGTTGGATTTTTAACTTGAATAACGGCGCTTCGGCAGTTGATTTTTAAGTAAAAGGTGTGAATTAAAAACTTGCACGCGGCGGTTGCGCGAAAAGAGCCAGGTTAGAAGTCGGTTTTGGGTTCTGAAAAGAAAGGAAAATTTACAAAGTAGGTTCGGCGGGTTGGTCCAGTTTACGGTAAAAGGAAAACAGAAAACGAATAAGATTGTAACTAGACAAAAAAAAAAAAAGGGGAATGTTGTGGCAGATACAAGTGTTAGAAAGTAAAAAATGAAAAATGTAAGTGATTATAAGGAGTTTATAGAAAAATAACTGAGAAAAGAAGAATTTTTAAACTGGCCTAAATAAACAGAGTTGAAAGTTGAACTGTGTTGTGCATTGAAATTCCATCCCTGAGGAAATATAACAATTGGCGCAGCCGGTAGGATAGAGGAAGGCTACTTTACACAAACAAAGTATAAGCGCTCGAAAACCCTCTATCCTACGAATCAAAAAGGAATTTAGGACGAGATCGAATACTTGGAAAGACACCCTACCCTCCGCCTGAAGTTGAGTCTGGCTTCAGGAGTATCTCGATCTTGTCGGCTCCCAACACTCGTGGTCGGACAGCTTTAACTGCCTCTGTTTGAAAAACACGCAGCCACCCCCTCATCAAAGCACAAAGTGCCAACGTGGGACAATAGCGGGCTTCATCCCAGCCCAGGAACATAAGACGTCCATAGCCGAAAATTCCAACGCGAAACTTGAAGGAAGATCAGATACACTCCAATCTGCGACCTGGAGCTGAAAGGGACTTCCAAGTAGGCAACGCGCCCCCTTTTCAGCTTTTATCCAGGGGAATTTAAGTAGGGCACGGGCCCCCGGCAGCAAAAGAACTTCAACCGAAAAAACCAGCGATCCTGAATTGAGAGGGACCTCGAAGAAGGCAATAAGCCCCCCTCTCAATTTGAACCAAGGGAATTAAGACGGCAGAAGCCCCCTAGCTGCAAATTTTACATACGATAGTCCATGAGCGAGGCCCACCAGGAAACACCGCAGGAAATCTCACCAATTCCACCAACTACACAACAATCTTCCTCACCGGGCAACGCACAGGAAGATCCGTCCCGGTACGAAGGAGGCAACGCGGGAGCAACATCTGCAACAGAGGGTATTAGCCAAACACCCCTAACAAATTTAACAACAAGAGGAGTAACGTAAGGAGCGGGACAATCCTAACAGGTCCCCACCAAGTAAGACCTTCCAATTTAAATTTAGAAAAATATTTAAAGTATTTAGAAGGGAAAGTGCGAGACTCCTCCGAACTTTCGGTTACACAGTGCGATTCTATTGACAAACAGATTGCCAAGTCTCGGGAACGAAGGCTTGAGCAAATCGCAAAATTTAAAGATAGGACTGCAAAGTTCAAAGAGAGCCTGAAGGAGTTTGGAGAACTCTCGCACTTGCTCGAAGCCACAAATAAAAATAATAGTGTAGATTTAAGTGAAAGTGCCAACGACAGTGTCAGTGATTCCACCGTGAGTGAAATCCTTTTGAATTGGCTGGGCGACTCCCTTCTGGAAACCAGCATAGAAGAAACTAGCTCCCCAAAAGTGTCAAACTTTAGCTTCAGAATCCCCAATTTGAACATGGCAGATTACGCTAAAATCGCCAAGCTAACTGCCCAGCTCGTTCCCCTATTCTCGGGAGAGTAGCACCCAAAATTGAGCCTTGAGCTCCAAACCTTCCTAGGATGCTGCAGGCAGGTAATCCAGTGCATTTCGGTTGAGGAACTATCAGCATTTTTGCAAATCTTCCCCACCAGACTTCGAGGCGAAGCTTATCAGCTTTTTGCCTCAAATATGCCAACTAAGTACTTTCAAAGAAGTAGAAGAACGGTTAAATCGCACGTACCTGCCTAGAGAAACTTACCAGGAACTGGTAAATAAATTAATCACTACAAGGCAGTATCCCTCAGAAAACCTCACAGCCTTCACGGCACGAGTGAAACAGATGCTGGCACTATGTAAAGAAGCAGCAGAGTCTAAATATGGAGCCACGGCAGCACCAGCTGTTAAAACACAGCTCGAGGACTTTGCCAAAAACGCAGTGAAAACAGGCGTAAATAACACATATATGTGCCAATACCTTCTGACCATGACAGACGGCACGGTGGATGACCTCGTACAAAGAGCACTTGACATGGAACGTCTCCAGCAAAGTGCTCTATTCCTGCAACCTTCAGGGCAATTTCAACAAAATGTGATACAAAATACACTACCCCATTCTATACGTGCAATAACACCCAATAACGCACAATTTAGTGGAATTAACTCATCAGCAAACCACAGCGTATTTAATCCAGTCATAATGCCTCAAGTTCCCCACAGCAGCCCTACAAATACAAACAGTCACATACCGCCGGCACAGTTGACACAAGCACACACACCATCGCCGAATATAAAACAGGAACCAGGATCTCCAAATAGAAATTTGAATGTACAAAATAAAAATAATTATTTAAATAAAATAAATTGTAGCTTTTGTAATTTAAGAGGCTATACATACGCCGATTGTCTGAAACGTAAAAATACGCCGTACTGTGTGAACTGTAAAATGTATAACCATGACATACGTGACTGCAGGAGAAACAACAATAGTTTCCAGAGACCACAGAACAATAATGTATCACCAAATCAACGACGAAGAGACCCACAAGGTCCCAACAACTCAAGAGTCTATAACGTGCGTAAAAAGTGCGAATTTTGTGGTCGTTCTGGACATGCAGTAAATAACTGCCAACAAAAACGTAGATGGGAGGCCCGGAGTCAGGAAAAACGACGTACAGTCAACCCAAAACTCCCCGGCGCGACTATAAATCTCCCATCTAATAAAATAGGGTCTCCTCAGCAACCCGATTCCAGTGTCGCTACAGTAAAACTTCCTTTAGACATAGGCCTGAACGGCCAAACTAAACTAGTAGTAGACACAGGCGCTGAGGTAAGTATAATAAAGAAAAGGTCATTAAAAGATCTCACAGAAATTAACCACAATGAGGCATACACACTTCAGACCCCATTTGGTACCAGAAAGACGCTGGGAAATTGCCAGGGAAACTTCGTTTTCAAAAAGAAAATTCCCTGCAAGTTTCAAGTCGTAAAGAACTTGCCTGGTCTTTCCCATGATGGACCTCTAGGAAATGATTTCCTAGAAAAAAATTGTAACGTTGAGGGCCCTAATAAGGCACTAAGGTTTCCTCGCACGGAGACTAATCCCGATGAACTTGCTTTGCTATTGATGTTTGAAACGGACAAGCTACATTCTGAAAAAGCAGTCGAAGTAAGAACACTTGCAGAAGAGATAGAGTCTAAATACGCTGAACTATCCACCTGCAGTGTCTTCAAGGCTTCTCAAACGAGAAAAGCTGGCTGCCAAGCTCCAAAAGAGCTCAATGAATGTGAAAAAGGCTGTCTGGGCGAACAAGAGACCGACGAAGTCAGGCAGCAATTGGTTACCCTTAAGGAACCACTCTGCATACCTGCGCGCTCTCACATTGTTACCCCAGTCCCGTTACAAACTCAAGAAGAAATGCTCTGTTTATCACAAGAGATAAGCGATGGAGTCTTCTTGGCAAACAGTTTACTGTCATCTGGAGAAGAATTAGTGCTGGTTAGTATTCTCAACGCTAACAGTCATCAAGTAGTCATACATAGCTTAAAGTTACAGCTATTTCCAATAAACGACTACACCATAGTCCCATTAACACACACAAAAGACCACAACCATACGCACATTCCCATACCAAATAAAGAGGTAATACCAAACACCACAAGAGACGGAACTGAGTGTCTAAAGCCTGCCAAAAAGTGCATATAGCTCTTCCGTCCAAAATCCCGAGGCATAAATCACTATTAAACAAACAACGGCCATATAAGAACGGTAGCGAGTCGCTAAAGCCTATATTAAAGGTGCATATTACTCCACCGTCACACAACACAAAAAATACTACATGGTCAAAAAGCAATAGAATTGACGCGCGTGAGTATATCACACAACCTAAGGCAAAGACCACACAGGTGTACCAAACTCAGCCGTCAACCACACAGGAAGTAAATCCCCTTCAACATGCTAAAAATAACGAAATAAATCCTCAAAAGGAATCAAATAAGCCTCATCAACCTACAGGTAACAAGTTAAACAGGCAGAAAAAGTCAACCCCTGCTGAAAAATCAGCAATTTTACAACATGTACGATATCTATACCCGGATTATGAGATTCCGGACGACATAAAGCAATACCCGCATATTTCTAGGCTAGAGCAGGAACTCAGCCTGGACCCCAATCGGACCGCGGAAGAAAAAATTTCGATATCAGAACTCTGCGAAGAGTATAACGATATCTTCTTCCTCAAAGGTGACAAACTAACCTATACAAATGCGATAACGCATAATATTCCATTGGTGCAAGATCAAGCACCAATCAATCAAAAAATGTACCGCTTACCTGAAACACAGCGGAAAGTAATTAACGAGCAGTTAAAAGAAATGCTAGACAGCGGGATAGTCCAGTCTAGTAAAAGCCCTTCGAATTCACCTCTACTAGTTGTCCCCAAGAAAGAGGGACCTGACGGTGAAAAAAGGTGGCGCGTCGTTGTCGACTTTCGTAAATTAAACCAAAAGACAATTGGAGACGCATTCCCGCTACCCCGAATCGAGGATATTCTCGACCAACTATGTCACGCAAGGTATTTCACCACACTCGATTTAGCCAACGGCTATCATCAAGTTCTTGTCGACAAAAGAGATCGACATAAAACTGCTTTCAGCACAAGTTATGTGCACTACGAGTTCAAGCGTATGCCATTCGGGCTCAAAGGAGCCCCCGCCACATATCAACACCTAATGAATTTCGTCTTAACAGGCCTACAAGGCCTCGAATGTTTTGTCTACCTAGATGACATTGTCATCTATGGTAAAAATTTAAATGACCACAACGAAAAGTTGAGGAAAGTCTTCATAAGTTGAGAGAGAACAACTTAAAACTGCAGCCAGAAAAGTGCCAGTTTCTTCGAGGAGAAGTTGTTTACCTAGGACATAAATGTTCTAGCGAAGGAGCTCTACCAGACCCAAGTAAGACGGCAGTAGTGTAGCTATGGCGCCACCAGGACACTTTTTCCATACAAAAAGTGTCCGGAAAATTCCAACTATTTTGGTGGTTGTGGATCGGATTCTGGACCACTGGGGGATTCCGTCTAGTGGTCTACGTCACAGGGCCTGCCTGGGGGAATTCCTTCCTACCGTCTGGCTGACCAGGGGATGATATGAACTGATTAGCTGATCCCCGTCAGCTGTTCAAGCTCTTGCCTTGCCTGATTTTTTTTAATAAATTGAGGTATGGTGAGCAATTTTGAGGTGGTTCTGAGGTCGCTTTTGTACTGAAAATTTGGCATCTTGTGAAAGGGCAGGAAGCTGTATTAGTGAAGGTTGCTGGTTAAGTTTGATTTGGTCTTGGAGGCTACAATTTGACCTTGAGGTGCCCCCTCCTGTGTCTGGGTACTGGAGGCTGAGAGCTTTAGTGGCAATATCTGGTACTATGACTAGGACTGTCTGGGGTGTGTTGGACTGGGCTACGTTACCTGTACCAATGCTTGGGTAGAATGTGTGCGGCTTAAGTAATGATGTGAAATACCCTAAGCGAATTTACATCGGGGACTGTATACTTGTCAGCTTGAGTTTGGTTTCAGTTGTTTTCTTTAGTATGAGTGCCTGTGGTATGTTGGGCTGGGCTACTTGGTGGCTGAGGAAACGTTACCTAAGGGTGTGTGTGGATGTGTGCAGCTGGTGGATAAGAAATGTTGTGAAATT